>CM040986.1:5075518-5137233 GCA_022985145.1 Pangasius djambal | reverse complement strand
TCTCTCTCTCTCTCTCCCTTCCCAGCTTTCCAAAAAAGTAGTGAAGGGATTCTTGTTGTGTAAATCCCTCAGTAGATCCCCTCTGCATTTCCATATTATATTGTTGTCTTGTGTTTTTTTTTAAACATAACTTTGATTTTGAAAAATAGACTATGCATTTGTCTGAGAATCTAAAGTCAAAAGTAAACTTGATGGAGCTGTTTATTTCTATTTAAAGGGTGCACTCTTGTGTGAAAATAATTCCTGACTGTTTGTTTTAAAGTTACCGTCTCACTATAGACAACTGTCCCAATAGTTCAGATTACCATCAACTGAAAACTGTTTTTGAATGACTATTATTTACGCACTATTAAGACACACCAACCCTTATCTGATAGCTTAGCAGTTAATGATCTCTGTGGAACAATAACCATACTAGAAGGGTTGTGAGAGGCAGAGAGAGAGAGAGAGAGAGGCAGAGAGAAAGAGAGATAGATGGAAAGGGAGAAATACTGACAGAGAAACAGCACAAACACATATACATCCCACGCTCCTAATACTCGTTTAAGTCTCAATGTTCACAAACTTACACCTATTTTTTTTTTCTTTAATATATGCAAAAAAAATATCTATTTATTTATTTCTGTTGTTCTTTCTGATGTGTTCTTTGGCAGTACAAATGTTAATATTTGTTTTTTATAATAAAGCAACATTTGCAATTTGAAAAAAAACAGAGAGAGAGAGAGAGAGAGAGAGAGAGAGAGTAATCAGACAGTAGGACTAGTGAATGATGTTCAGGTGTGAACACACCCCTTCTTTCTTTGACTTGTTTTTCTCTTCCTTGCTCAGGCCTTCATGGAAGTTACAGTAATTTTTCTGCTCTCCTGGGACTTGACATGTAATTAATCACTGTGAGGTCACCAGTGAACGAGGATTTCAGCTGGGTCACTATACGCCGTGAATATAAAGTAGCCTAAAATGCTGGATAGCGGCCAGGTTGAATTTTAAGTGACCACTGTCCTAAAATGTCTCTGTTTCTCTCTCTCCCTCTCTCTTTCTCTCTCTCTCTCTCCCTCTCTCTCTCTCTCTTTCTTTCTGTCTCTTTCTTTCTTTCTTTCTTTCTCTCCCTCTCTCTCTCCATTTAGCCTCCATCTTCTGACTCTCCGTTTGTGGTTTGGGAAGAGTGATCATTACATATGCAGTTTGTTCACTCCTCTTTTCGGGTTCTGATTCTCTGCCCACTCCAAAAACGCCCACTGTCTCGTCTCACTATAAAAGCGTGTGTCACTATCTAAGAGAGAGGGAGTAAAAAAGAAAAAGTTGTTGATAAGGCATGCGTCCTCAGAGCAGTGAAGGGTCATGAAGTTTAAAGTCCTGTTGTGTTTCTGTGTCCTGAGCCAAATAAAGCAGGGTGAGTATTCGAATGCAATGACCATTTTGTTCTGGTTAAATCAAACAGGTAAGATAGTGTTAGGTGAGATTTGTGGGAGTGTCTATATCACTATGAATATTAGCATACAGCAGCACAACCAGTAATCACTCAGTTCTCTGTTAAGTCAGTGGCAATGCACTTCAATATACATGTTTACTAATGTCTTCTAATTTAACTGTGTAAAGTGTGTAGAAATCTTATCCAGTTTGAGCATCAGAACCTGTCTAAGTGTAAAAAAGATCTCTGACAGATAATACTGTGACAAATCAGGGATCAATACTATTTGCTTTGTTTGTTTGTTTGTTTGTTTATGTTTGTTTATCTTGCTAGCTAACTAGCAAGCATATATTAGGTAAACTTGGATGAAATGAAATATGTAATTATTTGTTTTCTCCATAGTCTCTAAAAGCAGTTGTTATGTGCATATGATACATACATATTGCAGTTTGAGCTTACGAATAATTTAGGGAAAATAATTTATTTGCATACTCATACTGCATGAGCAAACCTTAACACCGTTACTACCCTCATGATGACAACTAGGATCATGGTGACCCTGTGTATATACTATATGGAAGGGCTCCCAGTTTTCTTTACCAGACATAAAGTATCATGTTATAACTGCTATGTCAGTTTTGTATCCAAGATAGAGTTTATTGTATATTGTTTATTGTATTTTTCCACTGTAATCACTTGTTCCCCATGTTGCCGCTCTATCGTATTATCTTAAGTCCGCAAATGTTCACTTGATTCTTGGCATGCAGCTCCTTCATTGACTCCCTTATCAGGGGTTTCATAAGTTATTCAACACACCATCAAATCATTCTCTACTGTAAAAGTTCATTGATTTAGCACAGGACTGAAACAATACTTACAAACTCTTGATTTGGTCTCATGTTGATTTAAAAATTCAATTAGTTGACATTTTTTTCTCAATCTTCTCAATGCTTTTCTTTCAACTCAACATGGAAAATAATACATTTTCCTGCTTTATCCTTTTATTTTGCATCACACGTCAGGTTTTCATAGTAAACGTTACTAAACAAATGCAAGCAGTGTCTTTCATTAGTTTAATAAATGACCAGAACAATAAATATTTGTCGGTAAGACATAAGAGTATGACGGAGTAATTGCACTTGGCATTAAGTCAAGGACTTATTACATCCCTTCATTACTACAGATGACCAGATAACAGCAACGAATGATGTAAAGACAGAGGTTAATGGTTCTTATCTTGATGTTGGTTAATCCAACTGAAAGGAAGCTGTACTTGTACTGTACAGTGTGCAAATAGCATTGTAAAAAATCATATAAAAACAACTCTCATGTCTTTTATGAATAGGGCTTTACCTGGGTATTATTGTTAAATGCTACTGTGAGTCAGATTATGTATTTATGATCACAAAGTGTGTGTGTGTGTGTGTGTGTGTGTGTGTGTGTTGGTATTAAAGACAACCTGGAATCAAATTGGACTTTAAAATCTTGTTAGCTCATGGTCTTGTTTAGTTTGTGCACAATTCATGTTTCCAAATGAGTTAAAAGACAAAGCTCTTCTTTCTCTATGATCTTTCACAAGTGCAATGATTTGTTTCACCTTTTCTTATTTGACAGTGTTACTATGGAACACGTTAATCATGAATATGAATTGGAATAGAGCATGGCTTTTAACTTACAAATCCTCACTAAAGCCAGAAAGTTTCATTTGAAGATTGAACACAACATATACCACACAAATGAGGAAAATTTCAAAAAAGCTTCTTCTTCAGCTTTTCAGAATATAAAGATTATGAGATTGAGTGCATAGTATATCTTATGGTTTTAAAGGGTAATTATTATAGACAATGTTGAATTTAACAGATATTGATTGATCACCATTTTGCAACAGGTTGAAGTGCTCCTCATGCTGACCATAAATTTGGCCACACATTTGTAACCAGTCCTGGCTGCACGTACAGGCTTATATCATTTTCAAGTCATGTCAAATGGGTTTTTATTGTCATTCCTCTATATAGCTTGAATACTTTGAAACGAAATGTGGTTTCTCCAGGACCATGGTGCAACACAGTATGCAAGACTACATAAAGTGCAAATACACAACAGTGTGAGACGAGTACAGGACAATGAATACACAGGACAATGAGTACATGGGTGAATAAGTACACTGAGGCAGAAATTGTTGTGGAGTCTGCTGGTGGTGGCACGGATGCTTCTGTACCTTCTGCCAGATGGCACTAGAGTGAAGAGTCCATGGCATGGGTGAGAGGGGTTGTCTGCAATGCTGGTGGCTTTCTGGCCTTATTCCTGGGACTATATTTAAATTGTCATCTGCTTCCTCTAATAAGCCAGTGATGTTGGAGGAGAGCAGTCCTTCACGACTGACTGTAAGGGTTTTTGTTGTTATTTTTGCTGTTGGTTTTTTGTTTTGTTTTTTTTGACATGATATGCCAATGAAAATCTGATGAATAAAAATTCTGATGAAAGTCCCACTAACTCGAATATGCCATTTCACTCAGAAATACATCAAGCTGTGGAAGAAAAATGCCTTTGATTTTTCGCTTAATGTTGTCTTTTACCACTTGCTTTTTGTTAAATAAGCCCACATAGCAGTATTACTAAATAAGCTCTGTGCTGATACAGTGGTATCATTTCCACCAAACTCAAGATAAACTCCACCTTAAAACACATTAAATAAATATATGTATTGAAATTGTAGTGAGTTTAAAGATTGTGGTGCCAATTTGTTGGAATTTTTTCACTGATGCTACATGGGGACATTGCTAGCTCATTTAAAATGGCGTATAATAAGAGAACAAATTTCAACAATCTCACACATTAGGGATAACAATCAGGTCTCACTGTTAGCTCCTAAAAAGAAACACTCAAGAGCTTCTTGTCTCACCCATTTTCCAGATGTGTTCATTGGGAAATCAAATCTAGAAGTAATGGAGACAGCAAATGTTGGACTCACAGAGTTCCAGATGCAACACGGCCATATGATGCTGAGCTTCTGAGTTACAGTAGAGACTCTTGGCTATTTAGTGATCTACAAGATGACCAGTGTCATGGCATTGACAGCAGTATTAGCACGAAAGTTGAAGCATTAGAACCTGAGCAATGTGTACAGTTGCGGAGATGAGAGAGCTGGACAGACTAAAGACTAAGCAGAACGCTGCATCACTCTCTTTAGTTAGAGATAAACCAGTGGCTAAATTCCAGCTGGTATTTTTAAACTAATTTTAAACTAAAACAAGTCAAATTTTATGAATTTAATCATAAAATAAATCTTTTGTACCAATGGACATCAGATATTGGTTATACATATTGATATGCAAGTCAGTCAGGGTGCATTTTTCCTTTAGGCTATTACTCAGTTGAGCTACAAACACTAACAAAGCACTCAATCGACAATTGAAGAAGAAAAATATTCAGTCAACACAGACTCTTTCTTCTGATAACTGTTGTAACATTATGTAATTTCTTGGTTACAACATTCTGGTTTGTATGTAAGTGATGTTTAATTACCTCTGCCCACTCCTGTCTTCTGCCTCCCAGTATTTCCCACAGAGATATCTGTGCATCTGAGCTCCTCTGTTGTCCTGCCCTGTTCGTTCCAGCTTCCAGACAACGATGAACTCCTCAACGTCACCTGGTCCTTCAACGGATCCGTCATTGCATCCAATAATCAAACAGAAAGTGGACATTACTTGACCCTGTCAGCCAGTGGACTCAGTGGATTTTTCCCCCTGATAGTGTATAATGCTACTCCACACAATCAGGGGGTGTATGAGTGCCATGTAAAGAGCAATCTGACCAATTATTTCAACAATGTCACACTGATCATTTTGGGTAAGTTACACAAGTTACGTATCGCCGTGAAGATGATTCCAAAATTTGGGGTGCCTTTTAACTCTTAATTAACTTTTAATAAAATAAACCTTTTTTTTAAAAAAAATTTTCAACAATGAATGTTAGAAAACATGCATTTAACAATCTCAGGCAGCAGTATCATTTTACAAGGTGACAGCAGCTGCATTTTGCTCTTAAATGAGTAACATGCTGGAATTTTTTAGCTTAGAATTAGCACATACACTAAATAACCAAAATGTGGTTAACTAGCATCCATGCTATTGGCATGAAGACATTAAGGATGTTCTAATGATTTACTTGAAATGTTTTTTTTTATATATATACAAAATTTAGTGTTGTACTTTCAAAGTGACCTTGTCAGTCAATATCACAATATTGCAACTTTTCTATTGTTCTCCTGGTCTTCAGAAAATTCAGATGGCTTATGGAATATTCCAAATATTTCACAGGGGTGAATGTGTTCAGGTAACAGGGTTGAGATAATTTTGTGGGACATCCAACAAAAAAAATTTACATTTTTTTCATAACCTATAATGGATTACTCATGGACAAGAATAGTGTCTTTAAAATATACATTACATACATATTTGTAAATTTAACTTCAGTGGTACACAAATGGAGTCCCAATTATGGAATCAGCCATGAAATCTATATTCCTATAAGCAACCTATAAGCATAGAGAAGAAGAACAGACATAACACAATGTCTAGCAGCAATAAGCAATGGCAATTTGAATTCTGAAGATGTTTCATCATTCAACTAAGAAGCTTTATCAGTTCTAGGTTATGCTCTACCACAAGTCCAGTCACTTAAAATGACCTGGACAATTAAACACCTTACAGGACAAACAAAGTCCTGTTTAGCACTTACTTTCTCATCTAGTGAGTGGCTGTTCTGCAGGTAGAAGAGCCTTGTTGATCAGAGAATAATGTCCAGACTAGTTCAAGCTGACAGCAAGTCTACAGTAACTCAAATAATCTTTTTCCAAGCTTCAGCTGTCTAGTTTCAGTGAACCTGGGCCAGCTGTAGCCTCAAATTCCTGTTCTTGGCTGACAGGAGTGGAACCTGATGTGGACTTCTGCTGTTGTAGAGCATCCACCTAAATGTTTGACATGTTATGCATTCTGAGATGCTTTTCTGCTCACCATAGTTATAAAGAGTGGTTATTTGAGGTACTGTAGCCCTTCTGTCAGTTTCTCCTTACTGACCTCTCTCATTAACAAGGTGTTTCCAGTCAAAGAACTACTTCTCACTAGTTAGATTTTTTTTTGTTTGTTTGTTTTTCCACACCATTCTGTATAAACTATAGAGACTGTTGTGGGTGGAAATCCCAAGAGATCCACAGTTTCTGAAATACTCCAGCCAGGCTGTCTGGGACCAGCAACCATGCCACAGTTAAAATGGCTGATTAGATAATACTTGATTGTGCAGGTATGTTTAAATCTCACTCTTCTTCATTCGCAGCTCCACCATCCATATCCGTGCCTTCTCCAGAGGTGGTGTTGGGGCGAGAGAGTGCAGTAGAGTGTTGGGCGAAAGGCTTCAGTCCTCCTAACATCACATTCTCTTGGACACGAGCAGGCAAAGAGATCAGAGCTCCTCAAAAAGCCAAAACAAACCACACAGAGGATGGTCTGTATGAAGGTCTCAGCCAGCTGGTGTTCATTCCTGAACTTGCTGATCGAAACACTACATATGCCTGTGTGGTGAACCATGAAACTCTGGAGAAACCACTTGTGAGGGAGTTCAGAATAAACATCACCAGTGAGTTCCTTATATTACTGATAACATGGGGGTCATCACTGGAGTCTATGCGTTTGAGGTGTTACTTTAACTTTATTTTTATCTTTCGCAGAAACATGTAAAAAGAGAACCTTATCTAATGATTCTTTTTCTCTTCTACATTACTAATGTCTTAAATTGTATGCACTTAATATATTACTCTGCAGAATATAGCCCTTTATACAACAGTTAGTTATAGTCCGCTAATTTGATTGGACAAGCTGCATTCCCGTGCTTATATTTAGTATAACCGCACTCGGCTTGTCATGAATATAACCTCTGGCTTAAAATATGAAAGCTCATCAGATAAAGATGAAAAGGAAGAAGGGAAGGTAATTTCACCAGATGCACCTTTAACGGGAATGTACAAATCAATGTGATTGATTGTGAATGTGAATGACAGCCGTGCCAATATTCAGCATAACCGCACTCTTGCTTGGGTGATATTGCTTAATTAAATCACAGCACTGGTGAATTCTCTGTTCTGAGTGTGGCAGAAGGTGTTCATTCAAATGAACAGCAGCTCTGACACTATCAGTGTTGGCTGTGAGACAAATCATTTCTAGTAACAACTTACACAAGGACTTGTATGGCTGACATGTCACTTAAACAGATTAAACTGTATATTGATAAAACAGTTCCTTTAGGTTTCCTGACTTGGGAGAGTCTTCAGGAAAGAGAGCTTTGCTTTTTACAGTTTCTGGTTAATATGATCTGAAGTCTGAATTTCTTTTGTCTTTCTAACGTCAAGAGAGAAGAAAAGATTACTAATGAACTCCTGTTTATAGCTGTTATAACAAGTGATAACAGGAACTGACTTGTTTCATGAACATTCCACAACACTAAAAGTAACTACAAACAGATTTTTAAAAAATATGCTGTGGTATAAGAGGAATAAGATGTGCTGTTGTTGGAATGTTATTGGACCAGCATGCCCTGTTCTGTTTTACTATTCTTATACCACAGCAATTTGCCAATGCTAACAGGTTTTTTCTTTAACTTATTAAAACAGTGTGTTATAATTTTATCTGTTTATAGTTACATTTAATGTTGCAGAACATCCTTGAGACAAGTTAGCTCCTGTTATCAGCTATCAGCTTTGTCTTCATGTTATCTTAATCTTATGTACATGTTCATATATCATCCCACTACATACTGTATGTGTGTATGGGATAGGATGAAATGACACTAAAATTGAACTGACCTAATTTCTTTCAATCTTCCTGCTTTTCCTATCTTCCAGTCCTCCCCAAAGTCATCGTGTCTGTCGTGCCATCCTCTTCACGCTCATCCCCCCTCACTTTAGCATGCGAAATCAACGGATTCTACCCACAGAATGTGTCTGTGCTGTGGATCAGGAATGGCACTGTCCTGCCTGAGACTCCTCAGATCCAACAGAACAGTGATGGAACATATAGAATGCGTCGCTTTCACACTCTCAGCATTGAGGAGAGAGAGAGAGCTGGACAAGTGCAGTGTGTGGCTCAACAACCTCATGTATCTCAACCAGCTTTGAGCTCCATTGACCCATCAGCTGCTGATTCGTTGGGTAACTTTCATAAATATATACTGCATGTCAAGTGATTTTCGCTTAATGATCTTTGTCTCTGATTCCTGAAGAGCATCAACACTGAGAACAGTGTTAAGACTGAGTATAAGAGAAGCTGAGATTTTTCATGTTATTGTCTTTTATTATGTTTAATAAGTAAAAGGGCTATTGGCTTCTCATCAGTGTTTATTGTCCTTCTTTCTCAGTCCAGAAGCTTGTTCTGACTAAATCTGCAAAAGCCTCAGTGGCAATGATGATCATCTCCCTGGTACTCGTCCTTCTGCTTTGTTTTGGCTTCTCCTGGAAGAGAAGAGATGGTGAGACAGCATGAAGAAACAAACATGTTCCTAATTTTTCATGCATTATAGAGTTTGTGTTGCCACTGCTCAACTCAGACATTGGACGTCTGGGGTTGGACTGTTATTAAACTCTATACCAGGGATTAGGGGTGTCAAACTCATTTTAGGCAACAGACCACATTACACTGTCAAGTGGGCCAGACCAAAAAAAATAAATTTAGTAGACCATTAACACATCAAAATCTGTACAGTTTCAATGAGTCTATGTCCAAGGTAGCTTCAGAGTCCTGTTCTTCTTCTACCTCAAGGTTTGGCATGTTGAGATGCTTTTCTGCTCACCAGAATTGTAAAGAGTGGCTATTTGATTTACTGTAGCCTTCCTGTCAGTTCAATTCTTCCAGTGTTGCAGACTCAAGTCAAATGGACTTGACTTGGACTCATGTCACATATTTCAACTCAACTTGACAATCAAAGAAGACTTGCGACTCAACTATTATGACTTTTGACTTCACTTCGACTCGGGCCCGTTGACTTGTAAAGACTTGATTCTCAAAACCTAAGATTAAAAATGATACATTAAAATGAAAACTGTGGGCAGTGAATTCATTATTCTTTTTCTAATTTTCTAGTTTTCTAATATTAACTATTGTAATTTTTAGCAAATCAGCACCATTCTTCATTTCCAAGGTCAACATTCAACCAGCCAATCATCTTTCACTAGACAGTGACAAAGATGAAAGACCGCTCTTTCACCGACGACAGAGGTACTTTTTCAGGAGCCATGCTCCTGAAGATAGTAGCTTTTGCTTACAAACATTATGGCGTTTGCAACAACAAAAGGGTTGCAACATGTAGAACCTGTGGTTCAAGAATATCAGATGCAAAAGGAACTTAAAATTTTACATTTGAAATTGCACAAAGAATGATAAGTAGAGGTTGAGGATTTATGTTAGCTATGCTTAGATATTACTTAGCTATTACTTAACTTAGCTTCCTTGTGCTGTCTGCCTCCAGTGCTCCAGTGGAGTGTGTTTTCAGCCATGGTGGCATTGTACTATGGCTCCAATTTGTATAAATGACTGACAGAATTTTGGCCAATTTGGTCTTTTGCAAATGCAATGCATCATAGGGCCAAGTTAGTCCCTCTTATACCACACTCACACATGCATACCCTTATTCACACATTCTCTCTCTCTCTCTCTCTCTCTCTCTCTCTCTCTCTCTCTCTCACACACACACACACACACTGTACTTAATCTATATGAGTATCTTGGATCTGCAAAGTGTTTCGCCGATATACAGGCCAGTGTTCAAACTGCTGGCCTAATTCAAGTTTGGTAGCAGTTGTGTTGATATTTTCTTTACATGATTTTGCCTTCATGGCAGGGTTTTTCTGCTTCTCAGGTATCCCAGGAGTATCAGTAGACAAAACTGGACTGAAAATAGGGGAACTGATAGGTCTGGTGTGAATGATTTTTTTTCTATACAAATAATTACTCTGGCATTAAATTTGGTAAAGAGTACATTATGACTTATTTAGGACTAAAAACCTAAGTTAAGGAATTGTAACCTGACTTGTGCTTGTTAGCCTTGACTTGAGAATTGACTTGTGACTTACTTGGTCCCAACTCTGCATTCTCCTCTGACCTCTCTCATCAACAAGACATTTCTGTCTGCAGAACTGCTGCTCACTGGATATTTTTTTGTATCATACAGTGTAAACACTAGAGTTGTGCATGAAAAAACACAGTTTCTGAAATACTCAAGTTGTTTTGGAAAGGTATATATTTACAGAGTCACACTTTTAGCCTGCTAATGAAGACATAACACGTTTCGTCAGTCGTTGGGTTTAGGGCCCTGAGTTCATTGCTATATTCTGCCCCCTAGTGGAATAACAAATTCTAGCTCTTTTTTAAAAATCTTTCAATCCAGTTACAGTCCATAGCACCTGGCTAGCTCAGTTGGTAGAGTATGGAACTCAGGATTGTGGGTTTGTGACTTGGGTGCCAACCCCAGCCACTAGGGGGTGCACAGGCTAGTGCACTCTCAGTGTGGGTCCCAAGCCTGGATAAATGGGGAGGGTTGCGTCAGGAAGGGCATCTGGCATCTGTGCCAAATCAATATATGGACAATGGAAGGTGATCCACTCTGGCAACCCCTGATGGGAGCAGCCAAGAGAACAACAATTCAATTATGGTCCACAAGATGATTTTAATTTAGAACATGGATGAACCATATATTTGACACCCCTGTTCTATACAAAAAAAAAAAAAAAAAAAAAAAAAAAAAAAAAAAAAAAAAAAAAAAAAAAAAAAAAAAAAAAAAAAAAAAAAAAAAAAAAAAAAAAAAAAAAAAAAAAAAAAAAAAAAAAAAAAAAAAAAACACCATCACCTTGACTTAACACTGAAAAGCTATAACATCTCGAAATATCTCTCTACTCCTTGTAGAGAAGCAGAAAAGTTTAAGTGTGTCATGCATCATTCTGCCCCCGAGGGTGGTGGTGGGACAGAAAGGCCGGGTCACCATCAGCATAGAAGGAAGGAGAGCAGATCAAGTCCAAACTGCCTGGTTTCTCAACGATGTCCCCATAGCAGATACGTCTTACACAGGTAACTCTCCCCACTACAAACCTTTAGAGATAATATTTAATATGTGATTTAATCTCTATTTTATTATAAAGAGTGTGTACATGTATGTAAATTAGCATGCAACAAAACACACACACACACACACTACCAAGACAGTCAGTCATAAGTGCAGTCAGATCCTCAGTCACACCCAGATGAGAGACAAAGGTGTTTACATTCTCGCTAGAACTCTAGACACTGATCCATTTCAATTACGCAGGTACTGTATATGATTAACCATGTTAAAGAATTATGAAAGCAGAATATTGTTGATATTTTGATGGATTAACTGAGACCCTGACCAGGATAACACAGTTACTGAAGATGAATGAATGAATCATGATAATATCTAAATTGTGAAAAACATTAGCCAAACAATATGGTAGGAAAATTGTATATTGGGACTAACAGACCATTATTCACCTTCTGTGTCTCTTCCTGTGGAGAAGAAAGAAATGGCTCAAGAAGTCACACTCCAAGGACATCCCGTGTATCAGTGTTGTCAGAAAAAGCCCCTCTGCTGGCCTCTACTGCTCGAGGTTATTACAAACTGCACACACGGAAGCCTGTGCACTCGACCGGCCCCACGAAACAGCTCCTTTCCTCCTTCACCTTCATCCCCAACCTATCTGTTCACAAGGGGACCGTCTTCAAATGCCAGATTTCCTATAAAGGGAAGGACAAGATAGTGATGGAGAGAGTGTCAGAGAAGTTTACTGTTCTGTGTAAGGAAGCAACATTTAAAACAACATTTTAAAATTTGCAACATAATAAAAATATTTTTATATTGCATATTTACATACAGTGCAAGTTTTCTTTCAACAAGCAAGCTATTTTTTTATTTTTATTATTTTTCTTCTATACTGTTTTTATATACAGTCAGGTCTGGAAATATTTGGAGGTTCCACAAAAATATAGGATTTACCATTTAGGAATTATAGCCATTTTCAGCAAAGTACCTCCATTTTCAGGGGCTCAGAAAGGTATTTGGACAAAGTGACAATTGTAAATATAACCATAATTTTAATACTTGGATGAAAATCCTTTGCAGTCAATGACTGCCTGAAGTCTGGAGCCCATGTTCTCAAAACTCAAATTCTGAGTTTCCTCCCTGGAGATGCTTTGCCAGGCTTCACTGCAGCCACCTTCAGTTTCTGCTTGTTTGTGGGTCTTTCTGCCTTCAGTCTTATCTTCAGTAAGTGAAAAGCAGCTCTATCAGGCGACTGATTTGGCCATTGAAAAATATTCTATTTCTTTCCTTCAAAAAGTCTCGAGTTGCTTTCGCAGTATGTTTAGGGTCATTATCCACCTGCACTGTGAAGCGGCGTCCTATCAGTTTTGTAGCATTTGGCTGAATGTGAGCAGAGAGTATAGCCCTATACACCTCAGAATTCAACTTGCTACTTCTGTCAGCAGTCACATCATCAATAAACACCAGTGAGCCCGTTCCATTGGCAGCCATACATGCCAATGCCATAACACTTCCTCCACCATGTTTGACACAAGATGTGGTATACTTTGAATCATGAGCTGTTCTTTTCTTTCACCATACTTTTCTCTTCCCATCATTCTGGTACAAGTTACTCTTGGTTTCATCAGTCCAAAGAATCTTATTCCAGAACATGGGAGGCTTTTTTTTTTAGATGTTTTCTGGCATAGTCTAATCTGGCTTTCCTGTTCTTGAATGTTACCAGCAGTTTGCACCTTGTTGTAAAGCCTCTGTATTTACATTCATGAAGGGGTCTCTTGATTGTAGATTCTGACAATGATACGCTTACCTTCTCCAGAATATTCTTGACTTCTGTTGATGTTGTGAAGGGGTTTTCTTCACCGAGGAAAGGATTCTGCGATCATCCACTTTAGTTGTCTTCCATGGTCTTCCAGGCCTTTCGATGTTGTTGAGTTCAGCAGTGCTTTCTTTCTTTTTAAGAATGTACCCAACTGTTGATTTTGCCACACCTAAGGTTTTTGCTCTCTCTCATAGATTTATGTTGTTTTTTCAGCCTAATGATGGCCTCCTTCACTTGCATTGAGATCTCCTTGGACTTCATATTGGTAGCTCCAGTCGAACCGAATGCTAATTTAATACCTGATATCAACTCCAGACCTTTTATGTGCTTCATTTGTCTTGAAGTAATGAGGGAATGGACCGCACCTGGTCAATTAACTTCTTGTCAGTCAATTGTCCAAATAGCTTTGAGACTCTGAAAATGGAGGTACTTTGCTTAAAATGGCTGTAATTCCTAAATGGTAAATGCCATATTTTTGTGGAACCTCTTAACAAAGCTGAAAGTCTACACTTTTATCACATCTTGATTGTTTTATTTCAAATCCATTGTGGTGGTGTATAAAGACAAATCACAAAAACTGTGTCATTGTCCAAATACTTCCAGACCTGACTGGCTGTTAATTTTTTTTTGTGACTGTGCGCATTACTGTTCATTAATTAACTAATTTTTTTCTAGCACCACCCGAGGTCTCAGAAATCCATCTCTCAGAGCCAAATGAAGAGACAGGTATGAGGCGCGCACACACACACACACACACACACACACACACACACACACACACACACACACACGTCAGTAACAGACAATCCTTTCTCCAGGTATTGTCATAATGACCGTCGAGGCCTCCCACTTCCACCCAGACGTCATCACCTTCCGCTGGTTCTGTGAGGGGGGAGAGCTGTGCCCTGTGGCTGTCCCATCAGCCCTGGCAGCACCACGTCCCGATGCCCAAGGTTTCTTCTCAGCCCGGAGCCAGTGCAGGTTGCCCAAGAACGAGCTGGAGACAGGAGAGACTGCAGTTTGGGTCACCGTCCATCACATTTCTCTCAAACAGCCTATTACACGAAAGACCAGAGGTGAGAGCATGCAAGCTAACAGTGTATGTAAAAATGTTCTGTAAACATATACTGTACATTATATTACAATAGATTATTTGTTTGCTTGCTTTCAATTAATATTTAGGTATAAAACCTCTTACTAATGTGTAAATAACACTAACATGGAGAGTCGTGACAACGGAGTTGAGGATCCAAATGCAAGGCTTTATTTACAAACGTGGTCAAAACAGGCAGGGTTGAGCACCAGCAAACAGTATAATCCGAGGCAGAGGCAAAAGAGTAATCCAAAACACAGGCAATGGTCAGGGCAGGCAGCAAACAATCAAAAACAAGGAACACAGTCCAAGTGTCAAAACACAGGTAAACTAGGAAACATGGAAAGGTATTCCATTCCGTACTCGTAGCTAGCAATCGTAACATCCCCCCCCCACCCCGAAAGGGGCGACTTCCAGACGCTCCTCAACAGGAATAGACACGAGTCCAGGAGGGGGGTGGAGCAGAGGCGGAACAGGGGGAGGGGTGGAGGGCCAGGTCCATGCGGAAGTGGAGGAACAGGGGACTGAGGCAGAGCCGGTGGAGCAGAGAGCCAGGGGGAAGCAGGCGGAACAGAATAGCACCAGGGCGGAGCGGGCGGAGCCGACGGGCACCAGGGCGGAGCGGAAGACCAAAGCTGAGCAGATGGGTCCAAAGATCCCCACAGCAGAGCAGATGACCACCACAGCAGAGCAGAGGAGAGCAGATATCCCCACAGCAGAGTGCCCACTAAAGGCGGATCAGGCGGGACTGGCACAGAGAGGTTAATAATGGCCTCTGCGGTCGAGACAGGACAGGCTGAGAGCTCGGAGATGGCCTCCTTGGCCGTGACAAGCGGACGCCGGCAACTCGGGACATTCTGCAGTGGAAACTGCCACCTCGGGAGGAGCTGGAGCAGATGCCGATGACTTGGGAGGTTCTGCAGTGGGAGCTGCCACCTCGGGAGTAGGAATGGGCTCTGGAGCAGACTCATGGACTGGAGCAGGCTCTGGAGCGGATTTGAGGACTGGAGCAAGCTCAGGGGTAAAATTACAGGACCTGCTGGTGGCCATGATGGGTCAAGCTCCGCTGCTGCTGCAAAAATTCTTTGGGGTTTCAAAGTCCTCTGCCTCTCTCACAGTAAAAGGAGAGCCACATGACAACAGTGCATAGCCCATAAAGCCTCTTAAAGTACAGTTAAATTCCCCTCCAGGTAACAATGACTTTGTTGGCTCATTGAGTCCAAAACGAAACAAGTCCTTAAACAAAATATCATCATACAGTGGTACTTGATATGACAACTCACAGAATAGATGAACATATTCCTCAATGAATAGGTTCTTTTGCCGAAGGTGCAGTAGTTGATCGACTGGGTCCATGATTGGCCTGGAAAACTCAAAAAGCCACTGGATCCGGGTGTGGCTGATTATTCTGTAACGTGGAGGGTCGTGACAACGGAGTTGGGGATCCAAATGCAAGGCTTTATTTACAAATGTGGTCAAAACAGGCAGGGTTGAGCACCAGCAAACAGTATAATCCGAGGCAGAGGCAAAAGAGTAATCCAAAACACAGGCAATGGTCAGGGCAGGCAGCAAACAATCAAAAACAAGGAAAACAGCCCAAGTGTCAAAACACAGGTAAACTAAGAAACGCAGAAACATGGAATGGCTAAACACATAATAATCAGCAACCTAGGAGCAGGTGTGAGCAACTTTTATACAGAACAAAGACAAAACCAACCAATGAAAACAAGACACATGAACCCAAGGACCCAATCAGAACATAACACACAAACAAGGGTAGCACATGACAAGATCACAGATGGGGCAAGGAACACCTGGGAAATGGAGTCCAGAGAACAATG
Organism: Pangasius djambal; assembly: GCA_022985145.1. NCBI lineage: Eukaryota > Metazoa > Chordata > Actinopteri > Siluriformes > Pangasiidae > Pangasius > Pangasius djambal. The sequence goes on along the minus strand of CM040986.1, from coordinate 5,120,974 downwards.
GCAAGAGTCCAGGGTGGAGTGCCCTCTAGTGGAGTTCATGGGCACTCCAGCTAGCGATCGTAACAAACACTTTATTTATTTATATGTATATATAGGTGTAAAACATTTTACATATAATCAGTAGTGTGTAAATAACACTATTTATTTGTTTGTTTGGTTGCTTTTAATATTTAGGTGTAAAATTTCTTACATATACTCACATATTATTCATTTATATTTCTACTTTTGATTAATATTTATGTGTAAAAATTCTTACATAAATTCAGTGGTGTATGTAAAAAACATGTATTATTTATTTATGTATTTATTTATGTATTTGTTTAACTTGCGCTGTATACATAAAAGTAGCACATATATAACATATTGCAAAACTAATTGAAAACTGAAGGATAGAAGATAGAATGGTGAAAGTAAACAGGGCTAATGACAGAAATGAATATATGAATATGGCCCCTAATATAGTTCCTTTTCTTCTCCTTGTACCAGGGTTCATAAAGAAGCCCACTGTATCAGAAATCAGCTGCACTCGCTACCCATCAAGCCCACAACAGGGACTTTTAACATTGGCCTGTAGCCTCACAAGCTTCTACCCTCCTGACATTGCAGTGAAATGGCTCAAGCGATGCAACAATGGGGAGACGGAAGTAAAGAAAGAGGAAGGGCTGGTGGAAGTATGGGGGCCCATCCAGACACAGCTGAGGACATTTAGAGCCATGGCTGTGCTAACAGAAGTGGAGAACGGGCTGCAGGACTTAGATAAGGATGGAAAGATTGTGTGCAGAGTTGAGCACTGCTCCCTCCTCGAACCAATAGAGCGAGTCTGGACAAACTCTCACTTTGGTAAGGCAGTCTCAATGCACATTAATGCAATCTGTCATGTAGGAATAGTTTAGAGTCCAAAACAGGGTATGACAATAATGTTTTTATTTCATCAGTTATGAAAACACAAATCAAACATGAATTTGCGTTATCAAACATGAATACCTCGTTCTTCATCAATATACATCAAAATAGGTATTGGCTGATATCAGCAGCTATGATCCTGTATCATATATTGATAGTTGTACTAAAGGAATCAATAAATAAACCAAAAATTAATACTGTATATTATGAGAGTATGAGTAATGCAAATGGTGTTAAGTAAACAATGTAGAAACAGAACATTCATATATACAGTGGCTTTCATAAATTTTCATCCTCCTTGAACCTTTCCACTTTTTGGGTTGTCATAACCTACAACAGAAATGTACTTAATTGGGTTTATGGCTGAATACAGGAGGCCATCCACCAAAAGCCAGTACCTGGATAAAGAGGAGATTAGTCATAGAAGTAACCAAGGGTAATGCTCAGCATGATGCTACCACCACCATGCTTCACTGTGTAGATGTTCTCAGATTGCCCCTGTATTTTATACAACTTTTTTTTTTTTTCAGAAAAATAGATGTGTCTCAGTTTTAAATAATGTAGTCTTTAGTAATATATTGACTGAATTAATTCTTCTACTGGTTTTTGATATCCCTTTCATACTTTTCTTTCAGCAAAACCATATTTAAGTTAATATGAATGTGGAGTCATAGTGAATATGGCTGTACTACACAAACATATTCATTTACTGTGTTTTATTTATTTACTAAAATAGTTTTGATAACTTTTCATGTGAATTTTTTTTTTCTGTCCAGTGGCTCCCTCCATCCCTGCATCCTTGTCTGTTAACTGGAATAATGATGGTGTAGGGGTGTTTTCCTTGTGCCTGTCTGGTGGCATTCCACATCCCAAACTGCAGTGGGCTGCAGGGGGTTCCACTCTCAACCCACTCATCTCCAGAGAGACAGAGAAAGTGACAGACAAAGCAGGAAGAGAGCTACACAGTGTCTGTGCTTTGGTGAAGTCTGAGGTACCACGAGGAAGCGAAGCCAACTTTCGCAGTCTCCAAAGTGGACATCCATGCAGTGAGTAGGCTGTACATGTGATAAACTATGAGAGGTTATGGGGTTAATTATGTCTATTAAGGTCACTTTAAAATATCTAATAATAGTAAGTGAAGAAAACTGGACTTGTTTCAAGTCAAACACACTGTAGCGCAACATACAAGATAACCGTTGCATGTCAATAAAAAATTCATGATTCTGTCTAGCTAGTTAGTAATCTAGTCAAGCCTGTTTTAGAGTGTGCTTACATCAGACTTTTGAGATTATTACTTGTCACACTGTATGAAATGATCCCTCTTGAATTCTATAACAGACTGTGTGATAAAGCGTGCTTGAAGTAATAAGGATTTTTCTGTCGATTAGAATGTTTCATTTTCATTTTGCCATCACTGCTAATGTGTTTCTAGCTGTTTCATGAGTTTTGCATCATCCTATGCTGTCCTCCTATTGGTGGCTTTTAGATGACTGTCACAGCAGCACTCACACTCTGAGATTTTAATAAGAAACCTCTAACACTGCTGTACTTGGTAACAATGGCACTAAAGTTTTACACTGTATGACTTCTAACACAAGTTTGCTGTCGCAGAAAAAAAAAATTGCACATCATAAAAGAAGTCTTCGGTTGTGTGTTAAGATGGTCTTAGAACATGACCTACCAGGGGTGTTTTAGTGCCACGGCTTGTTCAAATCTGTGACTGGCAAATGCATTACGTGATTAATGGGAATAAACAGTTACCTAACTGTTTAAACACAAAAGTGATTGACAGACCCGCACTTATGTGCCTGCTCACTCTATTCTATTCACTCTAAACTGCAGCATTCCCCTACTTCTACACTTCTGAGTAATGAAAGGAGGATGAATAGTGAAATGCAGGGAATACCAGGGCATGAGTACTGTCCTAATAACACAACCATGTCATTCAGCATGTTCAAAACAATTGGAGAATAATGCAGTAACCACTCAGGACAGTACAAGTAACTCCACAATACGCACTAACTACCCAGAAAAACAGAAACAGCATCAGTTTAACCCTAACAGCACAAAGACACAAACCTGATTTCTAGTATATCATTCTTCAATCATCTTCAGTAAAAAAATATATATATATATAAGACCTAGGAAAATAAGGCTAGTAAATTAGTGTAGTCCATTAGAGAAACAGGTCCAGTTGCTTCAAATTCCTACTATTAGGCTCCTATTTTATACTTCACAGTAATGTTAGACAGCAGGGAAATAATAGAGAATTGTGAATTTGGAACAAGCAAAACTAGGAACAAACTGTAGATTCAAGAATGAGTCATGTACCCTAGTATAATCAAAGCATACTAAAAAGTTATGTTTGTTTAACAGATTCTCAGTTTCCAGTATTGCAAAGTGAAGCAAAAGATGAGATGACAGACAGTGAAAGAGGACAAGAGAAGCAAACAGAAAGAGCTGCAGTGACACCAGACATCACAGAGGAGACGACAAGAGAAGCTGGACAGACTGAACTCGAGTCTTTGTACATAAACGCAGTATATGTGGGGAAAGAAGGAAGACGGGTGGAGAGAGAGTGTCTGAGAGTCACAGTGGAGATTACCCATCCTGCACTTCACCTGCCTGTTTACTGCACCTGGACAGGTAACACGAGCATCATTTTATTATCAATATCTATTAAACCAGGCCATTTCTTTAGAATTTATAGCAATTTAAATTCACCTAATATATTCAGTTTTTATATTAGATTATTATAATATAAATGGTATTTAAAGAAACAAAAAAAAAACTGTACTCTGCTCAGGAATCTTCCTGAAGGCAGGGAGAATAATTCAGAAATGTGACAGTGTCTAAAGTCACCTTTTTGTTCAGTATTTGAATTTTACAAAATGACCTGAATATCATGTCTGTAATATATTATTTTTCAACCAAGCGCACAAAAATTTTCACGATGTTTTACATTGTTTAGTGTTCTTCCTCTCTAACGAATTTGTTAATAATTTGTTTCTTTTTGTACACACTCAAAATATTTTTCTAAATATGTAATTTATGCTTCTGTTATTTTTACAGAGCCTGAAGAGGAAGTACAACCCTAATAATGAAGAAAAAAATTATCTACATTTTTATTTTCTCCTTACATTTACAACTTACAGCATGCATTATTTTCATTTATATGTTAATTCTATACTACTATGAATTTCAGTTTTAGGACTACTAACATTTTTACAAAAGTGTTAAATTATGAAGAAAGTTCTGTGCTGTACACTTTAGAAAAGCTTGAATTTAGCACGTGCCAAAATGGCACAAGTTGCAGATGTTTATCTGTTGTAATAATACTGTTTGTTGGTGGTTTGTCCTAATGTGTAACACTACTGTATAAAGGCGGTGTGTGTGGGAGGAGGTGGAGCGGGGGTTGTGTATAGCATGTTAGTTGTAATAAAGTTTTTATTTTGCAAAAGAGAAGAATTTTGGTCTACAGTGCCTTTCTTAGACCTTGAGGAACTGGACAGTGGCAGTTGTTGGTATGACATATGAAACTGAATGAAGGTAACATAACTGATTAAAGTAGTTTTGGTAAATGTGCATGTGAAGTAGAAACTGGGTTTATTAAAATGCTTTGTTTAAAGATGACTGGATTTAAAAATGCAGATTTTTATAAAAACATAAATCAGGTTTACAACTTATCTCCATGTTCTGTCTTTCATTATCATTCATACCATAAAATGATATCAATAACATGCAATGTGGTGCTACATAAAAGCAGAAGTAACAAATATTCCTTCATAAGAAGGGTATAATATTATAATATCACTGGGGTATTTTTACAGTTACGACTTTACCCTTCACGCCTCCCACAGAGCCACGCTGAAGCTCCTCTCCATCTCGAGTACCGCTGAAGTGTCGTTCATGAACGAGTCGACTCTTTGAGCCGGCTCTTTTAGGTGAACACTGGGAGCCGACTCGCATATCTGAAGCGCCTTAATTAAAGCTTTCTGCTCAGCATGTTCAGCAGTTAAGCTTTGGCAGTTATTCTTATAGTGCATGTAGCAGGCTCAGTAATATAATAATGCAGTAATATAATAATACTGTCTGTCAATGCGACTTGTAGCATGATGGTTTTATGATTTATTTAAATACATTTTATTAAAGACAATGCAACGTGTAAGCTAATGTTATACAGTTAATCAGAATGTAGAGAAAGGTGGATGAGATAGGCAGGTAAGATCAGCGACTTTGAACAGCTTTGAGGGGAAAAAAGCTGGTAAGAGCCGAAAGAGTCGACTCTTATAGGTGAGCTGAGTCGATTGATCTGACTCACTGAAAAGAGCTGGAATTCCCATCAATAGGATTCAGGCTCTCTATGATCTGTCAGTCCCAGTGAATAAGGCGTGGCTTCACACTTTTTCAAAAAGTTAAAAACATATATATATATAATTTTTTATTGTTAAACCAAAGCTGTTATGAAGTCTAAAATGGAAATGTTTGTGCAGTGGCTGCTGACTCGCGCTGTATGGCCTCGCGCGCGGTACAGCTGCTGCGTTCCTCTTACATCACGACCTCCCCTGGCTTGCACTACATCACACACAGGCGAGTATTTCTTCCTGGTTTGTTACACTATTAAAGTTTAGGGAAGTGGGCACGGCAGCAGTCCGTTAAGGGAAGTGTTTATCGTGTGGATCATCTAACAGTGTTTCAGCTATACTTTTTTTTCTTTCTTTCTTTTTTCTAAAATAACCACAAAGCCACACATGTCCTGTGCTGTGTACAGCTCATGTGATATGTTTCTCTTCGACCAAACCTGATCTGTTCTGCTCCTTCCTCTTTAAAACAGCAACTCGTCAACCTCCCCAGCTACAGACCGACGACCTGCATGTACTCCACACTCATTATTAACTGATCTGAACGACTCGCTTCATCATTTTTGACTATTTCACTGAACATTTGGCTCAAGGTTGTCAGAGATGGAAGGCTCCGAAAGCGCAATAAACCGATTTGGTCGTGCTATATGGACTGTCTGGGTGAGTGGTTGTTTGTTTTTTTGTTTGTTTGTTTTTCCATAAGTTTCATAGGTTTGTCAGCCAGTAAATTCTGTGGCCTGTGTTCAGGAGATAAAGCCTGTTTCCTGAAGGCATTTCAGACTACTAACTTTACCTCAAATTCAAGATCAAGATCAAATAATCTTTTTTATTATTATTATTTATTTTATTTATTTCAGTAATTGCGGACCCTTTGTCCTCAGGTTCTGATCCACTGATTCTGAAGGGTAGTCTCCAGTTAAGTAGGACTGGCTGTCAAAGTAGAATCTGTGATTATTTTTTTCATTATTGTCATAAATTAAATAATCATCGATAAATACTTATACTTAAATACTTATTGTTATATTTATGATTAAGTTCTTATTGTTATTTATACTGGTGACTTGAATTGAATGGGTTAAATCCAAATGTTTGATTATAAATTGGCCTATAAATAATGTCAGCTTGGATCTAATGTGTTCTGTAAGTGTAAAGTTCAAGAATAAAAAATGATAGATAGATAGATAGATAGATAGCAGCAAATGATACTGAAATACTAGACAAAGGTATAACAGAGACTGAGACATATTTGCTATACAGCCAAAAGTATGGTGACACCTGAGCATCACACCCGTATGTGGTTCTTCTCCAAACTGTTGCCACAAAGTTGGAAGCACACAGTTGTGTAGAAGGTCTTTGTATGTTGTAGCATTACAATGTCCCTTCACTGGTACTAAAAGGCCCAAACCTGCTCCAGCATGACAATGCTCCTGTGCCCAAAGCGAGCTCCGTGAAGAGACGGTGTGCCGAGGTTGGTGTAGAAGAACTCGAGTGTCCTGCACAGAGTCCTGAACACCCCACTGAACACCTTTGGGATGAACTGGAACACCGACTGCACCCCAGACCTCCTCACCCAACGTCACTGCCTGATGTCTGTAATGCTCTTGTAGCTGAATGATCACAAATCCCCACGGCCACGCTCCAAAATCTAGTGGAAAGCCGTCCCAGAAGCGTGGAGCTTATTATAACAGCAAAGGTAACTCTGGAATGGGATTTTCAAAAAGCACATATTCATGTGATGTTCAGGTGTCCACAAACTTTTGGCCGTATAGTGTATATTAACAAATAAGAGAGCGCAAAGACAAGTCAGACATTATGTGCAAAAATACTGTGTCATGTAATAAGGTGTAAAAGGACAGCATCAGAATATATCAATAAGTGCAAAACTACAACGAGCAGCAGCAGACATTCACAACGACCAAGTGGTGGTGATCCGTTATCAATCTGAAAAGCCAGAGGTGCGGCTCAGTGGCTCAAATTATTAGCCAAATCATTATTGTACATGTTTAAATAATGAGCTTCATATTTGCATAGTGAGCGTACACTCATGAAGCAGTGTTGAGCAAGTGTTAAAGTGGTGAGCGGCACACCCCTCACAGCTTCAGGGTCCCTGGTTCCATCTTGAGCTTGAGTTACACTCGGCGCAGTGTTTCTGTGTATAGTCTCCCCATATCCACATAGGTTTCTTCTGGGTTCTCTGGTTTCCATCCACCTCTCAAAAACATGCCAGCAGGTAGATTGACTAAGAAAAATTACCCCTAGGTGTGACTGTGTGTGTGTGTGTGCCCTGCGATAACCTCGTGTCCCTCCCAGGGTGTATTCCTGCCTCACACCCATTGTTTCCAAGATAGGCTCCGGATCTACCAATATTTGATCAACACTCCACTCAAGATTTCCATTTGTATAAAGAACTACACCTGTATTCTGTAATGATTTTATAATCGCACTATCCAGCATCACCCAGAAGAGACTAGGTTCCCTTTTGAGTCTGGTTCCTCTCAAGGTTCTTCCTCATGTTGTGTCAGAAAGATTTTCCGTGCCACTGTCACCACGGACTTGCTCATTGGGGATCTAAATCTGGATTTCTGTAAAGAAAATGGAAAGAGAATCAGGGTATTGACATGATAGACAACATATACTATGTATGGCAAGAAAAACAAAGAACATTTTGCTGGAAAAAAGGCAAGTTCATGCACATACGTAGGATCTTTTGGAGGTGAGGAAGCACATTTAGATGCTAACAGGATCTGGGGAGAAATATAGAAAGAAACATTGAAGGGACAGACAAGTTTAGACGTGTATAGGTGTGCAATCACCAGGTTTTTACTCCAGCAACACCAGCCCTACACTACTGCAGCGCATATCCTTGCACAGTTGATTCAATTCATCAAATATTTGTATGTAATACTGGTCTTCTGTCTGAAAAAAAAAATGTTGCTGATATCGCCGCCGGAGTGTCGGTTGCAAAGTCGTTTCCGCACTCTTCATGTCAACACCTAACCTATCATTTTGCAGTTTTGTAATAATAACTCAGGGCCTCAGCTCTGCAGGGCAGTGTTCAGTTTTCACTTTTGTAGCTGCTACTGTGTCTCTCCCATGATACACTGAGCAAGATGTCAAGCCTTTTTCTTTTCTTGTTAAAAGCATAGCAGCAGATCCCAGCAGCATTTCTTGAAGTGATTTAAGAAAATTAAAAGGTTTACTGCAGATGCACTGTGAATTACAGTACCGGTCAAAAGTTTGGACACACCTTCTTATTCACTGTTTTTTCTTTATTTTTATTGTTTTCAACATTGTATATTAATACTAAAGACATCCAAGCTATGAAAGAACACGTATGGAATTAGGTAGTAAACAAAAACGTGTTAAATAACCCAGAATATTTTCTTTTATATTTTAAATTTTTCAAAGTAGCCACCTTTTGCTTTGATGACAGCTTTGTACTCTCTTGGCATTCTCTCAGTCAGCCTCATGAGGTAGTCACCTGGAATGGTTTTCCAACAATCTTGAAGGAGTTCCCAGAGGTGTTGAGTACTTGTTGGCTGCTTTTCCTTCACTCTCCGGTCCAACTCATCCCAAACCATCTCAATTGGATTTAGATCGGGTGATTGTGGAGGCCAGGTCATCTGATGCAGCACTCCATCACTCTCCTTCTTGGACAAATAGCTCTTACATAACCTAGAAGTGTGTTTGGGGTCATTGTCCTGTTGGAAAACAAATGATGGCCCCACTAAGTGCAAACCAGATGGCATGGCATGTCTCTGCAAAATGCCCTGGTAGCCATGCTGGTTAAGTGTTCCCTCCATTTTGACTAAGTCACCAACAGTGTCACCAGCAAAGCACCCCCACACCATCACACCTCCTCCTCCATGCTTCACAGTGGGAACCACACATTCAGGAACCGTCCATTCACCCTCTCTACGTCCAACAAAGACACGGGGGTTAGAACCAAAAATCTCAAAAAGACTCATCAGACCAAAGGACAGTTTTAGACTGAATTATTGTCCATTCCTTGTGTTTCTTGGCCCAAGCAAGTCTCTTCTGCTTGTTGTTCTTCCGAAGTAATGATTTCTTTGCCGCAATTGGACCATGAAGGCCAGACTCTGAACAGTGGATGTTGAAATATGTCAGCACATTGAGAAGGCAAGAAATGTCACAAATGAACTCTTGACAAGGCACACCTGTGAATTTGAACACCATTCCAGGTGACTACCTCGTGAATCTGATGGGAGAATGCCATGAGTGTGCCAAGCTGTCATCAAAGCTAAATGTAGCTACTTTGGACAATCTAAAATATAAAAAATATTCTGGGTTGTTTAACACTTTTTTGTTTACTACATAATTCCATGCGTGTTCTTTCATAGTTTGGATGTCTTCAGTATTAATGTACAATGTTGAAAATAATAAAAAAAAAAATAAAGAGAAACCACTGAAGGAGAAAGTGGGTCCAAACTTTTGACTGGTACTGTACATTTTCACAGCACAAACATGAGGTGAACAGTGATTAAATGCTGTTTTAGCAAAAGCCCTTTTTTTTTTTTTTTTTTAAACAAATACACTTGTGAAATTCAGGGAAAAAAGGTTAACAAAGATTAACTACATAATTGAACCCCTGCATTGCTGCTACAGTGTTATATGAGATTTAATAGTCTCCTTTTTTTCATGTGCAGCTGTGATATTTTCATTGCAGAGTTCATCTTGGAAATTTATTATACCATTCCAGTTGCAGCGAACATGCAAGTGTGCAACGATGTGAAAAGGATCAGTACGTGCCATACTTTATAGGTGCTGATACTACTCAGTGTTCATTACTAGCACTCTATAGAGCATGGGTTTTGAATGCCAGTCCTAATGACCCCCTGCCTTGCACAGTTTAACGTTTTCCCTACTGTCAACACACCGAATCCTAATGATCAGCTAATTGTTAAGCCCTTAATGAAGTGTGCTAAGGGGGTTGAGGGTAGACACAACTTCAAACTGTGCAGAGCAGGGGGTGTTCAGGACTGGAGATAAAACGTCTGCTATAGAAGTACACTTAGGAAAGAAAATATCTGCAGCTGGGAGCTTTGTAAGCTTTGAACATCTTTAATGTTTCAAAATATTCACCATTTTTTCCCTCGTGTATTCAGTAGTATAATATAAGTTCTTTTAGGTGTCACTAATTTGTGAGTTTTCATTATTTTTCATTTTCTATTATTTGTAGTTTGGAAAGCTATAGTGTTCCTGAACTAAAATACACTGTATGTTTCCTTCTGCATGTATCTCAACCACACTTATAAGTACATGCTGCCATTTTAAGGTCTGGTTACCTCCAAAAGTGAAAAGGAAGAAATATGCATTTAAAAATTCCACTCTGACTGCAGTGCAAGAGCAGTTTTCACAGCCAATACAAGATTACAAACTGAATTAATTAGACTGACAACTTGGCTATCTAACAGCTTGATCAATGTGTGAAAATCACCGAAGAAGTCAGGTCTTAGATATCTTGAGACAGATCGATGTTTTCCCATGCCGTCACAAACATGTAATCATCAGCATTTTTAAAAATTTATTTATTTATTTTTAAATAAATATCCATTCTGTCTTGCTCTCTCTGGACACGTTATATCTGAAATGTGCCATATTGAATATAGCAACATAAAGTAACAAAATAAAGTAACTGAGAGGCGCTGTGTGACATGCATACGATAACTAAAGGCCATGTAGCAACGTTGTACTAAAGTGCAACACAGTAAAAGCATGAGCAAGACAGCCACAGGAAATAAATACATGTGACAGGCAGTATCCAGTGTGCATTATACAAGGTTATACAAGGTTATGAGGTCAACAGAAATTATGTGGCCCCTATCTACCCCCTCTCCATGCTGCCATACAGGTGACTATATTCCCTTTTTTGCTAACATTGACCATAAGCATGTGACCAAACCATCTTGAACTAAACATGAAATACATGGCACTTGCACTGACTTTGTTGTCTGCTTGTTTTTCACTGTTGTGTCTGTACAGGGTTACCTCACAGGCAGTGTAGGAAGATATCTCAGACCAGAGGTCACGAATGAAGAGGCCCACAATGTGCGTTTTAAACAAGAAGACACTGTACCAATCAGTAAGGGTCATGAGTTAAAAGTAAAGGAAGAGGAAAAAGAAAGAATTGAAACAAAGACAAGTGAGAGAAGGACAAGAGAAGATCTGCAGTATCCCGGGGTTAGGGTGCGGGCTGCTGCTGTTCAGTGGGAAAAGGGGAACATTGCTCATGATGGTCATGAAGTAAAAGACAAGAGCAAACACACTTGCACTAGCTCAGAGGGCACAGACAAGAAATCACAGACGAAGAAGGATAACGAAAATACATTGGATAATAACAGTGGGTCAAGAAAAACTCACAGTAACCAATTTACTGAGCAAGAAGATTCACCTGCTTACACTGATGCAGACATAAAGAACCAAGCCAGAACTGGAAGTGAGGAAGCTGATCTAAATGTTGAGAAGAGCGAAACCCATCAGGAACAGACAAAGAAACCGGAAGAGAATGATGAAACTGAAGAAGAACCAATTAAAAGTGAATTTATTGACCAGGGCTTATTGGCCAAGGAAGCTGATCTAAATGTTGAGGTGAGTGACAGCAGTCAGGAACAGAAAAGGAAATCAGAAGAGGAAGAGGAAGAGAAAATCATGAGGAGAGAGTTTGATGAAACTGAAGAAGAACCAATTAAAAGTGAATTTATTGACCAGGGCTTATTAGCCAAGGAAGCTGATCTAAATGTTGAGATGAGTGACAGCAGTCAGGAACAGAAAAGGAAATCAGAAGAGGAAGAGAAAATCATGAGGAGAGAGTTTGATGAAACTGAAGAAGAACCAATTAAAAGTGAATTTATTGACCAGGGCTTATTAGCCAAGGAAGCTGATCTAAATGTTGAGATGAGTGACAGCAGTCAGGAGCAGAGAAGGAAATCCGAAGAGGAAAGTGTCAGTGCACTTATGAGGAGAGCGAATGATGAAGCTGAAGAAGAACCAATTAAAAGTGAGTTTATTGACCAAGGCTTATTGACAAAGGAAGTTGATCTAAATGTTGAGAGGAATGAAAACAGCCAGGAACAGAGAAGGAAACAGGAAAAGGAAGAGAAAGATATTAATGATGCAGTTATGAGGAGAGCGAATGATGAAACTGGAGAAGAACTGATTAAAAGCAAGTTCATGGAACAAGGCTTACTGGCCAAGGAAGCTGATCTAAATGTTGAGAGGAATGAAGACAATCAGCAGCAGAGAAAAAAAGAGGAAGAGGAATGTGTTGATGAAATTATGAAGAAAGAGAATGATGAAACTGAAGAAGAACCAATTAAAAGTGAATTTATTGACCAGGGATTATTGGCCAAGGAAGCTGATCTAAATGTTGAGAGGAGTGAAAGCAGCCAGGAACAGAGAAGGAAACTGGATGAGGAAGGCCTTGTTGAAATGATGAGGAGAGAGAATGATGAACCGGGAGAAGAACCAATTGAAAGCAAGTTCATTGAGTGGGGCTTACTGGCCAAGGAAGCTGATCTAAATGTTGAGAGGGAGGAAAACAATCAGGAGCAGAGAACGAAGCAGGAAGAGGAAGAGGAATGTGTTGATGAAATTAAGAAGAGAGAGAATGATGAAACTGAAGAAGAACCAATTAAAAGTGAGTTTACTGACCAGGGCTTATTACCAAAGGAAGCTGATCTAAATGTTGAAAGGGGTGAAAGCAGCCAGGAACAAAGAATGAAACCTGAAGAGGAAGATATTATTGAAATAATAAGGAGAGAGAATGATGAACCCGGAGAAGAACCAATTAAAAGCAGGTTCACTGAGCGAGGCTTACTGGCCAAGGAAGCTGATCTAAATGTTGAGAGGAATGAAAATGATCAGGAACAGAGAAGGAAACCAGAAGAGGGAGAGGAAGGTGTTGATGAAATCTTGAGGAGAGAGTATGATGAAACTGAAGAGGATCCGATTAAAAGTGAGTTTATTGAACAAGGCTTACTGGCCAAGGAAGCTGATCTAAATGTTGAGAGGAATGAAGACAGTCAGGAGCAGAGAAACAAATCCAAAGAAGAAGAGGGAGATGTTGATGAAATCTCGAGGAGAGAGTATGAGAGAGAAACTGAAGAAGAACCACTTAAAGGCAGGTTCATTGACCAAGGCTTAAACCCTGAAGAACAGGCAAGTGTGTGTGGTATGGGAGATACAGCAGTGGTCAGTCAGGGAACGACTGAGCATGAAAATGAAGCGAGTAAATCACAAATGGTGGATGAGGGTTTGTTTATTCAGCTGGCCTCAACATGGGAAGGGAGGGACCCTTTAAACGACAGCCTCAAGCTGGAGGAAGAAATGACTGAAAATGCCTTACTGCTGCGAGAAAAGGAAGTGATTGAAGACAACAATGAGGAAACAAAGCAAGAGGCTGTGGGAAAATTGAAGGATGGATATCATGAAGAGTTCTCAGTGTGTGAGCAGTTCACAGGCACTGACATTGTTGAAGAACAGAAAGTCTGTGACACAGAAATGGAAGAAACTTTGAAACAAACTGAAGTTACTGATAGAAATGTGGATACTGAATGCCAACTTTTGGAGACAGCACAAATAGAAAATGCAGAAATGTACAAAAAAGTGTCTGAGCCCAGCAGGATGTTTGAAGATGAGGACAATAATTTGGCTGTTACAATAAAAATGCAGCAGTTAGAGCAAAGTAACGAAGAGCAAAAAGCCATATCAGAGGTGCCCCTGAATGTAGATTTCGGGCAGTTAGATGATACAGCTCATGATCACAATGTACCACAAAGGCCAGCTGTAGTGACTAAACAAGATGTTGAGGGTTTCATTACACGGCCAGAAACAAGGACAGGAAACAAGACAGAAACTGTTGAAACCACATCAAAATTCAGAGCAGAAGTTGCTGCAGTAGCTGTGAAGAAATCAGCTGAGAGAGAGAGTAGCTTGCATGAGCAGCCCATAGATAGAGAAGAGGTGGCTGTACAGGAAATAATGAGCCAGTGCTTGCTCGAACAAGGGTCTTTGCTAGAAGAATCAGCTGATACAAGAATAAATGAAATGAGCTTACTGGAAGCACCATTTAGTCAGTCAATAAAGTCAGTTCCTCTCGAGCAATTAGATGACAGTGCAGTTGAGTATGTTGATGAAATGCAAAGTTCTTCACTGCAGGAACTGGATGAGTGCTCCAGTAAAGCTGAACTAAAAGTGGAAGCAAAGTCCAGCTCTCCTGAACAGACAGCCGAATGTGAGATTCCTTTTGTAGAGAACACTTGTGATAAATCAATTCTCGATGAGACCCTATTAGAGGATCAAATAAATCAGGATGAGTGCACAGTGCAAGATTCAACTGCTGAAGCTTCAGCACATAAACTTCAGATTGGACTCTCAGAGGCTTTGTACTTGCCAGAGAGGGAATCAGAACAGGAAACACTGGAGATGCAGAGGGATTCACAGAAAGATACAGAGGAACAAGAGAAGACTGGTGAGGCAGAGACTGGATCATTAGATGAAATAAAGGATGTTACATCCTGTTTGGGAGTTGTGGAGGAAATAGCAAAGGAAACAGAGGATAGTAAGTGGGAATTATTGAGAGAAATGGAAGCTCCTGAAGGAAAAGAGCATAAAAGTGAGCTTGAAAGCCATGAGGAAACGTCAGAGAGCAACATGAATGTGGATGAATTACTGAATGACACATGGGAATGTGAAAAAGAACTGGTAGCAGAAATGACAGATATTGAAACCATGGTAGTTTCAACAGGTGGGGAGATGGAGTCAGTGAAAAAAATGGAAGAACCTATCACAGAGGAAGAAAAGGATAAGTGTCAGCTAGTCTTTTCTGAATCAGAAGCATCAAAGGAAATTAGCAAAGAACATGAGGAAAAAGTTGAACATGGAGAATCAGTAGTAGACAGTAAGGAGGACGTAGAGGAAAGAGGCAGACCTGGACTGAAGAGAGGGTTCGAAAAAATGGCAGGAGACAATGACGAGGATAAACCAGGTGTATTGACGGATCTTTTACTTCCATCACAGGTAAAATGCTGATTAATGCACTTGGAGTAACATGGATTGATCGTTTCTGGAATTTTTATTTGAGTTGACGGCTGTTGTTATTTTTATTTCACCATTGTAGGCTTCATCCTTGGACTTTACAGTCCAGAAGTCGAAGATCGCTGTGAAAAACCCTCTCGTTCGACCCCCTAAAGACCCTCGTACACTTATAAACATGGCTTCTGTAGAACCCTTGACTCCTCCTCATCCTTCACAGCCCAGCTTTCTGAAAAAGAGTCATTTAGAAGGTCCATCAGTACCAAGCAAAGGAGTGATTGGATTCAAACTCCCCGGTGAGTTGATAAATCTAGAGTAAGGCTAATTATTATTATCCCAAGACTTGCAAGTGAGTATGTCCAGTGTTAAAAGGCTTTGCTTCCATTGATTGACCAGAGATAAGTGCAAAACGGTTATAGGGAGAACATGATGACACTAAGCACAAACGTTCATTAAGAGACATTTATTTAAAAAAAATAAATAAATAAATAAAATTACTACACACGAGGATTGGAAAGTGCACATACTCAGAAGTTCCACAAACTATAAATACAACAATCTTAACAAGTCACAGAGAGTAACTTTTATAATATGGTGCCAGTAGAACCAAAGATAATAAACCTTGTCAGATAAATGCTGACAGGCCATTTTAATAGGAACACCTGTTTCAACACCTGTATTGAAACAGGACAAATTAGGCCATGTTAGTCTAATGCTCCACAATTTCTGTGATCCTGTGCACACTGCAGACGCAGATTCATGTTCTTGGCTGCCAGGAGCAGAACCCAAAGCAACTGCAGAACTGCTGTTGACTCACTGTTTTTTTTCCCCACACCATTCTGTGTAAACTCTACAGATTGTTGTGTGTGAAAATCCCGGGAGATCAGCAGTTTCTGAAATACTCACACCAGCCAGTCTGGCTCCAAGAACCATGCCTCGGTTAAAGTCACTGAGATCACATTCTTCCCCAAATCTGATGTTCGATGAGAACATTAACACATTGTGTATCTGCACGATTGTATGCATTGTACTGCAGCCACATGATTGGCTGATTGGATATTTGCATGAATGAGCAGGTGTACAGGTGAACTTATTAAAGTAGCAAGTAAGTGGATACACATACTTAAAGGTAGAATTCTGGGGTAATTTTAAAATCTAAAATGTCGGTTTGCCCAGGAAACCAGGAAGGACGTTTGCTAATCTGCTATAAAACTTTGAAATATGTTAATTTTCTGAATAGCAAGATGCGATTTGTGCCTGCATGGCTATCTCAGTGCGTGTTTGGCATTAAATTTAGTAATCTTGTTACGAGTCATGTTGAGTTCTACTGGGCGTATGGTTCCTGTTTTATTCTGAATTCATATATTGTAGCACCTGCTTGATTGCAATGCCTCATATCACTGCGCACCCTGATAGTCCATCCCATAACTCTGATGCATTTCTTATTGACTATGAATATTAAAATAAATTGCAGGTGTATACAATGGACTCAGATCCAGTGACTGGGAGTGTGGTCAGTTGTATCCATGTACAATGCAATTCATGTGCTGCTAGTGAGTTTATGTTATTGTGGATGGTCCTACATAGCCACCCTTAAGATCTGCACTTTATACAGTTTATAGCTAAGTCTCACCCTTGTTTCAGTGGATAATCTCACCTCAATACTGTAGATTTGTAGCTTCTAAGAACTGCTGCTGTAATCATAAAGACCGCCCTGTGCATATTCCAGGACTCTTATTCACAATCTGCCCATACCACACTTTTACCACACTTAAAAATGTTCAACTACATATAGAGTTGTAGAAGAGTAATGATTTACTGTATAATCCCTCTATCCGGTGTGACCCAGACAAGGATGGGTTCCCTTTTGTGTCTGGTTCCTAGCAAGTTTCTTTCCTCCTCATATTATCTCAAGGAGTTGTTTTTTGCCACTGTCGCCTCTATCTTGCTCATTAGGGATCTAATTTTACATCTGGATTTCTGTAAATCTGCTTCGTGACAATGCCTAATTTTAAAAGCACTATACGAGTCAAATTTGATTTAATTAAAATGACCGGATGTTTAAGAAAATGTCTACATCATTGTGCATTAGCATATTTTACTAAGGACAACTGATAGCATGATCATAATGAGGCATATATATATAGTTTGCAAAAAAAAAAAAAAAAAAGGCTTTGGTATTGTGCAGTTGTGAAATAGTGACTTCCTCTTATTCTGTTGTTGAGGTCTGGGTGCTGGTTTCCCTGCACTGAGAAAAACCGAAGCTGGAAGAAAAATAAGAGATGGGGAAGATTCAGAGAGTGTAACATCACAGGTACGGGTATAAAAATAAACAGCGAAACCAGAAATTTCAACTTAAAATATGTAGGGCATGTTCACAAACAGTAATTAGACTATTGGAAGTAACGTCAGTATATTACTGGATCTGAATTACTAGATGTAGATGTAGTAGCATAACTACAGTACCTACTGTTTATCATGCAGAAATCTGACTCGGGCTCACAGCCAGCAGATGATAATGTCAAGCAAGAGACATCGCCTCCCAAACCAAAATGGACACCACCAAGACAACCTGGGTTAGTAAAGTGTTAGGACACCACAAGCCACGTTACATGATTTTTTTTTTTAATTACATGATTTACAAGATTTTCATCCACATTAAACAATTTCATCAGCCCTGGTGCCCTGTGGATGGGGGCGGAGTCATCCTAGAAGAGACCACACCAATCATTATAGAAATGTTTCATCATAGGATAAAGGGGATCAGTCAGAAGAACTTTGTACTGATTTGTAATCAACTTTCTGTCTAAGGGGACAAGTGGACCCAAACCGTGGCACAAAAAAAAAAATTCTGTTCCTCCAATAGCATAACATAGCCTGTGTTTTTTTCCACTTTAATTTGTCACCGATCTGTTAAAAAAAAAAAAAAGAAAAAAAAAACCTGCATACTCAGGCAAAATTAGACATTACTGCCAAAAATCAGACTAGTTTGTGTTTATGCAAATCATTTTTCCCCTTCAGCAAATGTTTTGTGTGGTGTTGTGTGTGCAGGATGGGCAGCCCCCTGATGATGGCAGAGCTGAAGAGCAAACTCAAAAAACCTGTAAAAGAGTAAAAGAAATTTACCGGAAGATGAATTATGTTTATTTTCACATCTCTGCAATGTAAATAAATTAGTGTTTAAATGATATATAAGGTATGTTTATAATTAAAATATTTGTTTAAAATGAGATACCTTGCTGTGGTGTAAGTTTTTATGATTAGATAGATAGATAGATGAACAGTGAGTCATTTTCCCCCTCTATTTTATCAATGTATGCATTCTCATTCCTCTGGCAGAGAAAGCTTATCACATTACATCCAAGGAGATCTCATTTTAACATCTGTCTTATCATGGCATAATCACAGTTAAGTCCAATTCAGTTTCAGGTTCTAACACTCAAAAATGTGCAAAAGTTCAAGGGGGTGAATACTTATGTAATCCACTGTAGATAAGCAGATATAGTAAAAGTTCAGTGTAGTACACACAGCTTCTAGAGTAACAGAACGTGTCGAACAAAGTCCTTCATCACACACACACACACACACACACACACACACACACACACACACACACACACACACACACACACACACACACTTTCTCCCAATATTATGCTCTGCTGTTTGTGGACTTTTTGAAGTGATGTGTCGTTCGGGAGTGAGTCGGTTCTTTTGAGTGAACGTTGAGAACCGACTCGCATATGAGTAGTTTGCCTTTTTTTTTACATTTTTTATTTTTAAAATAACAGTGTAGTTTAATCACATTAGTGTTTTCAACATCTGATCTGTTCTTGAACAGTGAGGCATGAGTTTGGCTCTGACTCTTGAGCTGTGTGTTTGAGACAGCATAGCAATGGTTTAAACCGATTTTAAAATCGTTTAAATAAAGAAATCCGATTAAGAATGTTATTTTGTTAATTAGAAGGTAGAGTAAGATTTCATGAAACAAGTTAATCCATAGTTAAGCAAAGAACAGCAATCGAGTTTATCCGCTTTAGAAAAAAAAACAAGTAATCAGCCGTTTGCGAGCCGAAAGAGTCGACTCTTATTGGAGAGCCGAACCAAATGATCTGACTCACTGAAAAGAGTCAGTGTTCTCTTCACCAGGCGGCGAGGGAGACGCCTTCAGTCAGCGAGACACAGGGGCTGTATTCAAAATGCGATTCAATCCCCTGAATAAAAGCACTACAGGGTGTGTGAAGTGATGGATTCTGCACGCTATTGGAAGGCACTACATGTGCAGCAGAGAGCTGATTGGGACGGAGCCGCGGGCTGGGCGGGATGATGACGCGGAGAGCGGCTGGGGAAAGGCGCGGGATGATGACGCGGAGAGCGGCTGAGGAATGGGGCGGGGCTTCGCGCCGGTAGATGGTGTCGAATGAAAAAAAACGGCGAGCCGGTTGAAAGAAAACGACCCGCGAGGGAGAAGTTTCCTGGGTTTTTCTGAACTCACCCTGAATCCGAGTGAAGTCTTTCAGGTAATTTAAACAACCGCTTGTAATCGAGTTGTCGTAATTGTGTTGACTTCAGTGTCGCGCAGTTGTAGGTTTTAGCCGAAGTACCGTTGTCGTAAAAATGTTCCGGGCCTAGCTAAGCTAAGCTAAGCTAACACTCCCTTACCTAAGCACAGGAGCTGACATTTTAATATTTATTTTTTTTAACACGCCATCTCTTTGGGTTCATTTGAAAATTCACAGGTCGTCTAGAACAATCCCTAAGTGCGTTTTTTGCAGTTGTAATTCTGAGAAAACGTGTTAGAGTTGTGTCCTTAACCTGTCGCGTTGATTAGCTCCGTTAGCTTAGCTGAGAAGTCTGGGGCGATAAGCTAACGGCTCTCGGGGCTAGCATTCCAGAGCGCCTTAAACACAGCACATCCCCAAACATGTCTAAATCATTCACATATACATAAATAATAATAGTAATAAAAATCTGGTAGGTGTGAGACGATAACGAGCGCGTATCTCAGCCCCATTGTGTGACTTAGCCATGGTAAGCTAAGCTATGCTAAGCTAGCAGGCTAATTATTAGTGTTTGCGTCAGAGTTTGGTTCCGCTGGCTGGAACTGGTTTTTCACAGAACTCACTGGATCACTGACAAACACTTTCTTGTTACTTTGGAGATTTTTTTTATTGTTGTTTTTATTTATATATTTTTGGTTTAACATCAGTACCAGGTAATATAAGTTATTTATATTATTTTAAGCCAGTGTGGGAGTTGTCTTTGCTGAGTAGCGTTTTGTTTTTATAGTTAATGAATGAAGTTAGGAGTTTTAGCAAATTCGCCTTTTTTTAAAATTCTGTTTTACTTCTCAAGTCACTTTAAGGCAGGACACTACAGGTGGTTATCGGGGTTATTTTTGTTTTTAAAGCTATATATATTTATATCTTAATTAGTATTCTCGAGTTTTAATATCCATTTTAAGTTTCATAAATTTGCATACTTAATAATGTAATAATGTTAAAAAAATGTCAGTGTTGAGACACTGTGAAGAGAAAGATTGTTAGAAAATCATCGCTTTATTGTTCAGCCAAGAAGATAATCATTCACTCTTCTGATAATGTGGACTGGTTTGTGGGTTTTTCAACATTAAATTATCAACTTTTTTTTTTTTTTTTTTGAAAATTAGTATTAATTGGGGATCTCAGTGAACTTGTGAAAATTTCATGCATGCACATCATCTAGAAACTGAGATTTATGGTTATATATATATATATATAATGAGAGAGAGAGCTTTAGTGAGTGTTTTTAAGGTTTATAAAGGAAACTGAAGTGTGTGTGTATCACAAAACGGGTATTTTAGAGCTACGAGGTGATTGTGCATCCAATCAAGTTGCTAAGTTTCAGATTATACAGTGGGCAAAAACAGTGACGGTAACACTCCTCTGTTCAGGTTTTTATCATCATCTTTAAGCTTTTATTTATTTATTTATTGCGCTACAGTTTAAGATGAGATGTTTTATCTTCTGTCAGACTGTTTCTTTCTGTGGTGTGTTGCCTCGAGGCGTGCAGAGACGGGGTGGGAACGTAGAGGGCTGAATGCACCCTGACACTCCCTTTACAACTACACTGCGTGTCTGGCTTCACTTGTCACCTAATAGCTGATTTAATAGCCTACTCCAGCTTTTCTTTTCTTTTTAGTCCTTTCCCCTTTTATTTATTTCGTTTACCTCGAAAGAGAATAGAGAATATAACGCTGCATATGTGCAGTTATCGTGCACGACGTGGACATTGTGTTACGATTTTAACATAAACTCTGTAAAGTCTCTTTGACACGTCTAGGGTTGGATTGGGAAAACCCTCTCCAGCGTTAACATTCTCTGTTAATAGCATCTGTAGGTCTGAACAGTACATTTTTCCTGAACTTATCTACTTCATATATCAACCAGGAGTCAAGTTTTAAAGTCTCACTCGTTTTATAAAGTTTTTAAACACTGCGATTAGACGCGATCGTCGTCGTCTCGTCTTTGCTCCACTCATCCCTGCTCACGCTAACATCAGTAATCTTTGATTAACTCAGTCGTTTTCTCTTCTTGTTCTGTTGGCTAGATTTGTATTAATGCCTTTTTGTAGGTCATTTAAAAGTGAAAATTCGCTTTGCTGTCATCATCTGTACCGCATGTGCAAGCGCTCGTCTCTGTTTTGACCGACGTGGACATTTTAGATCGCTGTCTAACAGCTTGACAAAATCCTGACATTCACCTGAACTCACACTTGGCTAGAAAGGTTTTCTGGGCATCTTCAGCCTTGAGTTTGTTAAACTGAATCCTTATCCGAGAAAGACGGTCAATGGAAGGTTAGAGAGTAAACCGAATAAAAATATTTCCATGTGTTCCGCTAAAATACAGTATATTTACTTACTTAAAGTAGATGTATTACTGTATGTTACTGGTAGAAATTCTCCAGGAATTAGTTTTTCAAAATGTAGTCGCGACATCCGACACAGCAGCACAGTCTGCCAGGCCCCTTCCACCTCGTCCATCAGGAAAACGACCAGAAACTGACCCCGGTGAAGCGGTAGAGGACAATCGATACATACTGTGCAAGCTGAACTGTAGAATTTTTTTTTTGCCTGAAGCATTCATAGCCACAAACATGAAAGCATGCCACTGTTTAGTATGTTCAAACCTGTGGAGTGACGTCTGTAAACTAGTACACAGTGAGGGATGGCACAAATTTAGGTGTACCTAATAAACTGGTCATTAAGTATAGCATGGTTTTATTCTCTATTCCACAGGAGTCTTTACCGTCAGGATCCCTGCCACCGCAGCGCAGTCTCCATATAGTGTGTTGTCTTGCTGTGTGTGTGTGTGTGAGTGAGTGTGCGTGGGGAAACGACTCGGCTTGCTTTGTGTGCTTCACCATGGGTGACATCAGTGATCTGGACCGACAGATCGACCAGCTGCGGAGATGTGAGCTCATCAAGGAGAACGAGGTCAAGGCTCTGTGTGCCAAAGCCAGGTAACGAGCTGTCTGAAGCAGCTGAAGTTATGCTCGTCTAGATAAATGACATCAAACGATCACCTACTTGTAGCAAAAAAATGAGAGAGATCAGTATTTCCTTATGCGTGTTGTGAGTATTTCCATCCTGACTGCAGTGTTTCGATCTGTTTGTGTTCTAGAGAGATTCTTGTAGAAGAGAGTAATGTACAGAGGGTGGATTCTCCAGTCACAGTAAGTAAAGGGAATCCTCTGAATCACCGGAATTAAATGATTCGCGGGAGTCAAGTGGATTATTGAAATGTTTTCATTATCTGTGCTCTGAGTCTGAAAGTCTTGTTTTCTTCTGCTGGCGTTATTGGTACAGAATCGAATGGCAGTTTTCTCAGGCTCTAACCCATCCTCCAGCACATTTGTTTAACATCCAGTTAAAATCTATGTCTTAAAATGAAAATGATGTAATCTGTGAAAGGGTTACTGCTGCATTCAACTTACCTCGGAAGCCAGAAGTCAGAGCTTGGAATTATTGTCATTTTAGCCGCGTGTCTGAGCTACAAAGTGCGGGAAACCATGGACACCTCCGCGTTCGTCTTTTGTCAGCGGCAAGTTAGTCAGCTAACTGTGACCAGCGATCTGTATAGTCATTGACATAGATTTAACAAACTAGTATCTGTGTATGTCGTTTGATCTAACGCTGATCTGTTCGCCCTGTCGTCTGGAGGCCGCGAGTTCGAATCCCGATGATGCGGCTGGTCACAGAGGCATAAGTCAGTCGTGGCTGTCTCACCTTTTGTATGCAGAAGTGGGCGGAAAGCTCCTTCCTCTGTGTACATTCCTCGCTGGCTGGAGAAAGTCCTTGTTTACGCGACTTTGTTTACTGTTCATGCTGTGAGAAGCCATGTTGTTGATCTGACGTCACTTGCTGAACTGCCGCCCTTCCTGAGCTCCCTGTAGTCGAATCCTACCTTTAAGATCTACAGAAATACCTCAGCGCTGTTGAATGCCCGCTCTAATCATCGTTTCTGTAGTAGCGGCTCGTTCACAGTTATTTAACAAAGAAAAACTCGGTCATTATTGTGCCGAAGAAAGTTTATTTGACTTTTATGGAATGAGTCTCCAGTGCATTGTAACAGTAAGTTTTTTTTGCCATAGAAGGAGACAGAAGAGTTTGAGCTTTCTGTGACGAGCTGAGGTTTCTTTTTTTTTTTTGTGCTTAACTTCAAGAGGACGAAAAAAAGAGAGGCCGGTGAAGGAACGTCTGTTTATTAACAGGAAATAACTTGTCTCACAGACGTTCTACAACATTAAGTATAACTATAAACTGATTTAAAAAGTATGATGTGTTGTTCTTTAATGCTGCGGTAACGATAATAGTAATAAAAACACAGGTGGCAGTGACTCTGCTTTGCATCAGGCCACATCGCACCACCCTGTTGCTGATTCTTTTCCTTTAACAGCACACGCTCATAACGTAGCCGATACACTCTCAGATCTGGGTTAGGAAGACATTTGTTTTACATCAGAGATGTGCTAGATGGCGCAGTTTCATATGATGATGTAGGAAACCGATGATAAATATCGTGAGACGAGACACCGTGTCGTGTGAAAGAGGGCCGCTGCTGTCCGTATCCCATCATGGGCCACTGGGGATTAAATTATTTTTATTAAACGAGGTAAAATGTTTGCTTAATCTTGGAAAACATGTCTGTCCTCTTAACAGATGTAAAAAAGAAAAAGTGTATGATCTTATGGCTTTTAATCATTTGCACACAGCAAAGTCATGCAAATTTGACTTGCATTTAAATGTCATTGATATTTAATTAGATCTAGACAACTCTGTGGGTTTGTAAAATGCTGTTATCTGCCAAATGTCACTATCAGATTGGTGCTGATAGTAGTTTGTATTTCTCGTGTATGTTTCATGACTAAAAACAGTGATGTTGAGAGAAGCTATGAAAAACCACAATGCCTAGAATAAACACTGCTCACACTCGGCTCACACCCATGTGAACAACAAACACTCAGCCTTTTAGACTTTTTTTATTTATTTATTTTTTTTTAAATAAAACCCTGATGGTTGTGTGTTCACATTTTCTGCTGTTGTACCTGGATAAACGTGCAGATTGATGTAACATCACATGATCTTTTTCCCCCCTCAGGTGTGTGGTGATATCCACGGACAGTTTTATGACCTGAAGGAGTTATTCAGAGTGAGTCTTGCGTTCACACCCACATGTAATGTGCTCAGTTAAGTTACTGGATTTTAAAGTGTAAAATGATTTTAGTGAGAGCCATAAATAAGAAATTGTTTTTTTTCCCCATTACACTGGAAATTATATATTCAAATTCTAGTTAACCGCTGTGATTAACATTCATATTAAACTATAAGTCCATCATACAAAAATAGATCATCAATAATCATCCCTGATTGTACAGTGAGCACGATAACTGTACTATGACATTGACGCATCACTGCCCAGGACATGCAGATCACGTATCCGAGCGATCACTTTTCCCTTCAGTTGCCCCGTGTACAAGCAGGTTCAACAAGCTGTTCATACAACTGCCACTAACATTTCTTCACACTCACTCGTCCAACAGCCAGAGGGAAACATTTCAACTCTGTACTGACTCGTGCAAAAGAAGGATTTGATATATTTGTTTAAATACAACACACTCCAGTTGGTTCACATATTTCCTAATCCCAATACCTGCTGTACTCTATGCACGCGCGCACACACACACACACACACACACACCAAGAATGTGATCAGCTATTGGTAGGAACTGTTTCTGTTTCTACTAGTCGTATTAATTGGCTTGGACAGATCTCTCCAGAACACACAGTCTGCTCAACAATGAAGACGGATAAAGGTTTTTGACTACGTGAAGTCGTTCCTCACAATAATTCACTCACTCGTCGTCCATTTTCTGTATTAATGCAGCCATTCAGCTGGGCTCGGCATACTTCTAAGTTAATCTCTGTTAGTCATCACCTTGAGTCTAGGTAATTGGACTTTCGGGCATGGGGCGGGTCAGCACATCAGAGTTTTTACTTTCCTGATGGGCTAGGTAATGAATTTATCATTTGTCCGCCCCAAAGTGTACAATATAGCTGGTTATTATGTCAGATTTTTATTTATAGAAATTGGATTTCTGGTTCTGTTTATTTTAAAGTTAAATCTTTTGCTTGCTGCATGAAAAAAAAACATACTTATTTCATTAAAAGCATGTTTACATGGACTTTTCTGTACAGGTGGGAGGTGATGTTCCAGAGACAAACTACCTTTTCATGGGAGATTTTGTGGACAGAGGCTTTTACAGTGTTGAGACTTTCCTGTTGCTCCTGGCTCTTAAGGTTTGTAATTGGTTTCTCACTACTTTTTTTTATTTTTTATTTTTTTATTGTTTGGTTTAGTTCAGATGTGTGTATTTGCTAAGCTTTTATCCAAAATGGCCTAAAGTGAAGAAGAAGTACATCTGATCATAGAACTGAGCAGTCAAGGGTCAGGGATTTTTTAAGGGGCTGCCAGTGGTTCTGTGGCAGTTCTGCGATTTGAATAATGACTGTTTGTTCACTAGCACTGAGCCAGTGTTGCACAGGGAAATTCGGTGCATTAGCATCCTGGAGCCTAGTGTAGGGCATCTTGCTGGGAGCGAAAGTTAAAGTTCTACTAGGGCTAATGGTTAATAAAAGTGATCATTTGGTTAATGAAAAGCGACTTTAAAGTGAATTATGAGTCTAACGTTTGTGGTGGTCCACCTCAGGTGCGTTACCCAGACAGAATCACGCTGATCCGAGGCAACCATGAGTCCAGACAGATCACGCAGGTGTATGGCTTCTACGACGAGTGCTTAAGGAAGTACGGCTCTGTCACAGTGTGGAGGTACTGCACTGAGATTTTCGACTACCTCTCCCTGTCGGCCATCATCGACGGCAAGGTCAGTCTAAAAACAGCAAAAATACATATCGCTTGCTTACTTTGATATGTTTTTGGGGTAATATGGTATTTAGAAGAAGAAGAAAGCCTTTATTTGTCACATATACATTATTTCACAGTATAAATTCTTCTCTTTGCATGTCCCAGCGAGTTAGGAAGTTGTGGTCAGAGCACAGGGTCAGACATGATGCAGCGCCCCTGGGGCAGAGAAGGTTAAAAGCTCTGGTCGAGGGGCCATCAGTGGCAGCTTGGCACTTTTTGGGGATTGAACCCCATGAGCTTCTGATCTGTAAAGACCAAAGTATACTCTTGCATTAATGAGTCTTTGCATTGCCATGCAGAGAGGTGAAACTGCTTCCTGATGATATAGTCTGTTTAAAAACCTTAAAACAGGTTTTAAAACTTAAAATCTCAGTTTAAACATATTCACTCTCAGGGCTTGAATTTCGGCGTGGGATTGCGGGGATCGCGCATAATTTAAACCATTCGAAATTCCCGCACTAATGTATTTGCTTCATCTCAGATCAAATTATGAAATTCATCAACAGACGCGAAAAAAGAAATCACCGGTTCACACAGTCTGTCTTTATTTTAGAGTTTAATTCCACAAACAGCGCTGCAGCGGCCGTCTCTGACTGGCGTTGGGCCCTGTAGCACATTCTGAGTCATAATGAGCTGCTTGTGAAGATAGTATCGGCTTCCAAATTATATTTTAATCCTGAAATTCAAACATTAAATGATGTTTTGCTCTTTATAGTGTGTGAGCGGATAGAGCACGCCTGCCGACTCAACACAGCAGCAACGAAGCGCGAGGAAATCATCATCTCCCTGTCTTAAAATGCGCGTTTTATCCAAAGTTAACATGAATGAACATAAGACAGTATAAAAATAGTCTCCTGCTTACTGATATTCATCACCTCTCACGTAACGACCCACGTTTCAACCGCGAGGAGACCCAACAGCTCGGTATGCAATGGAGTTTTTCTTAACTGTTATTTAATGTATGTCGAAATAAACATAATTCACTAAAATGGTTTTTAATCTTAGAGCTTTTTTTTCTTAAAATAAAAAAATCTGACACTGACTAGATTATTTCACAACGCTTAAATATTAGAAAAAAATAATTAGGCTGTATCTTAGAAAGCTGAGACATTCCTTCTTCATTCAGACTTAGAATAAGCCACAGGGAAAAAGTCACAAGCAGTGGGGGGAAAAAAGCGACTGAAATTGAACTGAGACACATGAAAGACACTGAAACTGAGACATTAATATACAGTTTAAACAGAGTTCTTAATGCCAGTTTGAAGGAGAGCATGGTGTATTTTGTATAAAGTTTTTTTAAACAAAAAAACACAAACAAAGAAATTGAACTGAAACTGGAATATATGAAATTCACGGATTCTGAAAGGCATTAATATATAGTTTTAATACAGTTCTTAATGTCAGTTTGGAGGAGAGCATGACAAATTTTGTTATTAAGCAGTTTTGAAAACCACCGTACATTAAAATCTGTAGACATAAATAAATGAAGATTATTAATTGATGTGTCAAAATGTATTCTCTCCTCCATAATCTTTAAATTCCCCCCAGTTTAAAAAACTTAGTTTCTCTTGTGCCATTTGCCGAATACTTGCCTAAACACACTTTCCTGTAACAAGCACAGCCGCTTTCTGCTCTACAGACACTGTCTGTTATGACGTTCGGAAACACAATAGTTCTTTTGCACAGCTTTTACCACGAGAGGAAAGAATTACCAGCTTATTTTCCATTACGCATGAGCGTGCACCACAGGGCTTTTAACCACCGTCTATCACCTTTCTTTGTTGTGTTTTGATGAATAAATGTAGTATACATATAAATATCAGTAGTTACAGTGTGGTAAGTTTACTGTGTAGAAGGTGGTTAGTTTGTCTCAAATATTTACCATTCATTATCTTTACAAGTTAGTTACTATGCTTGTATTATATCTAACATGAAACTTCTCATTTTTAAGAAGTCAGATAATCACTGGTCAAGACCTCAATATGATATGAATGATTTCCTGGTTTGCTCTGCAGATTTTCTGTGTGCATGGTGGCCTCTCGCCCTCCATCCAGACTTTGGATCAGATCCGAACCATCGATAGGAAACAGGAAGTGCCGCACGACGGGCCAATGTGCGACCTGCTGTGGTCAGACCCTGAAGGTAACGCAGGATTTTTGGGATTCACAACAACTAGGGTTGCACAGATTCAGTTTCCAGATGCTTTTATCCTAATCTGATCCATTTCAGACATTTTGTGCTCACTGGTAACAATGAAAAACTATTACTAATAATCATTATTCATTATTCACAATTAAGCATGTGAAAACATCTTTAGAAGATTCTGGAAATCTTCTCCTGAAACCTTATGGCATGAATAGGACCGAGACGGAATGATACCCCAAGGCTTTTCCGTTGTTTGAGTAATCCACTGCTGTATAGACTTCCTGATTTAAGCAGTGTTTTTCTGTACTTTCTTTTAGTCTGTATCACAGCACTGCTGAATTCTTGAATTCTGATTTGTCAGAAAGCGTTGATTAATTTTCTAGAACTGCAGCCCTTACAGTAGTGCAAGCCAAATCACAGGTCTATATTAGTGCACTCGTTCTAATATTATATCATTATAGCTTCTACAGTAACGGTGAGATGTAGACGTTTATGGAAGGCCGAGGACTCTGTGAATGTCTTATTCCTCACATAATTGACTAGTAAAATTGAATGAATATGTTGGCGGATGATAATTTTGCCTGAATGAAAGCTAGGTTGGATCAGTCTGTACAGATGTTTATGGATGGTGCAGTTTCTGCATCAGGCGTCTAAATGGTAACCTGTTTGTGTGCAGATACCACGGGCTGGGGAGTGAGCCCAAGAGGAGCGGGATACCTGTTCGGCAGCGACGTCGTGGCCCAGTTCAACGCCGCTAATGACATAGACATGATCTGTCGAGCCCACCAGCTCGTCATGGAGGGCTACAAGTGGCACTTCAACGAGACCGTGCTCACTGTGTGGTCGGCACCCAACTACTGCTATAGGTGTGTGTGTTGTTTCTTAAAACAGGAAGTTAGTTTTTGAGACCGTATGGTTAGTTTCATACAAACACTCGAATTTTATTAGGTCGAAACCATCGGTATAGGGTCTCTATTGCACCGTTTCCACAATTTCCACAGACATGGGGTTGGAGCCAGGAAACCTGTTAGCCTTATTAAGAAGTAACACACAGTTCTGCCAGATTGAGTGATTATGCAACCAGAAGCAGCAGGATCTTTAAAATCATTTTCATCCTCCCATATTTCTATTTTTTTATTATTTTTATTTACTTATTTATTTAATTTTGGTTGTCATGTTAAAGACTGACCTCCGAGCCATGGCTGTTGTTGTTCCATCGATTCGAGTCCAGCTGATGGAGCCAAATTTACTCTTTTGGACTTTTTCCTAGCACTGGCGCTGTGATGATGGAAATGTGCTGTGTGTAAACTGTTCTTCATTTTACTCCTACTGAGTAATTTTTCTCTCTTCCCTGTCAGGTGTGGGAACGTAGCAGCCATCCTGGAGCTGGACGAGCACCTGCAGAAAGAGTTTATTATATTTGAAGCTGCCCCACAGGAAACCAGAGGCATTCCCTCCAAAAAGCCGGTGGCCGACTACTTCCTGTGAGCCTGCCGCAACTGCAGGAAAGGAAACGCCGCTTTTGCAGGAAGCGTCATCATATATTTACCTGTGTTTCTCTCTGTCCCACCCTTCCCTGCCCAGCTGTCTTAACTTTTTTTTTTTTTTTTTTTTTTTTTTTAAAGACGTTTTCTTTCTTTTTTTTTTTTTTTGTCTTTCTGAATATTTTCTCCCTTAGCCACACACTGTCACCTGAACTTCTGTTCTCTTTCTCTCTCTCTCTCTCTCTCTCTCTCTCTCTCACACACACACGGACAGAGACTGGCTTTGTAGTTCCTCATACTGCTGTAAAGTCACTTGCTCTCATAAGTACACTGTAGCTGTATGCAGTTCTAACCAATGTGAATAGCACTATGGTCAGTTGAAAGCAGCAGGGAAATGGAGGTAAAGACGGATATGGTGTTTTGCAGACTCGTCAAAGAGCCCTCGTTTGTTTAAGGAAATCTATCGGATATCCGCATTACTTTTTTTTTTTCCCTTTTCATCCTCTGTACCCTTTGTTTTAAACATGTGGGCAAACGAAAGTGACACTACTGCCCGTTGTTATAGTTTATGCATCTTTTTTCCCCCTCTCGAGCCTTAGTCTTACAGGTTTTGACTTTTGTGAAGGAATGCCTACGATCCCTGCAGTGATCAGGAGCCACACTGGAAAGTATTGGAACAAAACCAAACTGTTTTAGGCAACATGCTTTTCTTCCTCCCATCTGACTTCTCTCAATAGAGGAAATGTTGATTTTTATTATTATTTGTGACAATAAACTGTACTTTTGTATGAACATAATGCCATGTTGATGTTTGCTTTATGCATTTGAATGAAGATGCATGGCTACCTGCATATAATGTTTTAATAATCATAATGGTATATACATAATGTTTATAGATATTAATAATGTACACTCACTTGTGCAGCAGCACAATGCATAAAGTCATACAGTTACGGATCGAGAGCTTCAGTTAAAGTTCACATCAAACATCAGAATGGGGAAAAGTGTGATCTCTGTGACTTTAACCGTAGCATGGTTGTTGGTGCCAAATGGGCTGGTTTGAGTATTTCAGAAACTGCTGATCTCCTGGGATTTTCACACACAACAGTCTCTAGTGTTTACGTAGGATGGTATGAAAAACAAAAAACACCCTATGAGCAGAGGGTCTGCAGGCTGAAACACCTTGTTGATGAGAGAGGCCAGAGGAGATTGACCAGACTGGTCTGAGCTGACAGGAAGTCTGTAGTAACTCAGATACGCACTCTTTACAACTGTGGTGAGCAGAAAAGCATCTCGGAATGCACAACACATCAAATCACAAAAGTGGATGGGCTACAACAGCAGAAGACCACATCAGGTTCCTTCTGTCAGCCAGGAACAAGACTCACTGACTGGACAGCTGAAGACTGGACAAAGACCAGATGATTTGTTTCTAATCTTCCACTGTCCAGTTTCGATGAGCCTGTGCCCATGATGGTTGTAAAGAGTGCTTACATATGTTGGTGTACAAGCTGTTCCTATTAAAGTGGATGGTGAGTGTAGATCCTTAGAGTTGACAGTTTATTAAGAACACCTACTTTATCTTGGTGAAGCTTGTGGTGGATTCAGAGCTTTATCCCGGAAGTGTGTGAGAGCTGGGAATACACTTTGGATGGGACACCATTCCGTCACAGGGCACTATGCACACACACACAGTCACACACTCCTCCAAACCTAGGGAGCAGCCATTCCAACTACTGAGATGCTTTTTCTGGGATGTGGGAGGAAACCCATGTGGACATGGAGAGAACGTGAAACTGCACAGTTACATAAGCTCAGGATCGAATCAAGGACCCTGGGTGTGTTAGAAGGCAACGCTACCTGCTGTGAGGCCTGCTATCCCATCTTTTGCTATGCACAATATGCCACCCCCCTCTATCCCTCTCTAGTTGTGTGGTGGTATTGTTGCTGTGTCTGATACACTCATATTGGCACCACACACGACTATATCAGTGTTACTGCTGTGCTGAGAATGAACCACTGCCTAATTAACAGCTGGCCAGCAGTGGTCCTGTGGTGGTTATTTTTCCAATGATGTACTGAAACGAATTATGTGTAGCAGCGGACTTGTAAAGGTGTATCTAATTAACTGAGCTAGATGTATAGTTTGTAATTTCATAATTTCATATTGTATTTTCACCCACCTCCGAAATAACATCCACATTGGATGGTACGCCAGGTGGTCAGGTGCACACATTTTTTTAATCCTAGCTCCGCCCATTCCCAAAAGAATTCTGACCTTTTCCTCTCCCAAATAAATTCTGATCAATCCCGCCAACTCCTAAAGATATTCTGACAATCCCGCCCACTCCCAAAGAAATCCTGACCAATCCCGGCCACTCCTAAAGGAATTCTGACCAATCCTGCCCACTCCCAAAGAAATTCTGACCAATCCCGGCCACTCCCAAAGGAATTCTGACCAATACCACCCACTCTCAAGGGAATTCTGGCCAATCCAACCCACTCTCAAAGGAATTCTGACCAATCCCACCCACTCCTGAAGGAATTCTGACCAATCCTGCCCACTCCTAATTCCCAGCTGCTCCAGCAGAAGTTTTGACCAACACTGCCCACTCCTCTAGTTATTATTTTTGCTTGCATTTTCTCATGATATTGTGTATAAGCTTCATATCTAACTGCTTACACAGTCCCTATGCACACCTCACACCCAGTGATCCATGGCGACCCTGACCAGGATAAAGTGCTTACTGAAAATGAATGCACAAATTTGTTGTTACCTTCCTGTGTAAGGATGTAAGAGTATATCTATAGTAATTTTACAGTTTTGAGGCATATTTCACATATTGGGGGCAGTCGTGGCTTAATGGTTAGAGAGTCTGACTTGCAACCCGAAGGTGAACCTGAAGGTTGTGGGTTCGAGTCTCAGGCCGGCAGGGATGGCAGGGATTGTAGGTGGGGGGAGTGAATGACCAGCGCTCTCCGCCACTCTCAATACCACGACTGAGGTGAGTCCCTTGAGCAAGTGTGTGTTTGTGTTCACTACTATGTGTGTGCACTTGGATGGGTTAAATGCAGAGCACAAATTCTGAGTATGGGTCACCATACCTGGCCACACGTCACTTCACTTCACTTCACTATTTATAACTAGAACTGAAATTAGACATGATTAGACACTACATGACCATCACACGTATATGTGGTTCTTCCCCAAACTGTTACCAAAAAATTGGAAGCACACGATTGTATAGGATGTCTTTGTATGTTGTAGCTTTACAGTTTCCCTTCACTGGAACTAAGAGACTCAAACAAAGCGAGGTCCATGATGACAAGGTTGGAGTGGAAGAACTTGGCAGCCTGCACAGAGCTCTGATCTCAAACCCTATTGAGATGAACTGGAATGCCGACTTCTTGCTGGACATTAGCTCCCAACCTCTTGTGGTTGAATGAACAAAAATCCCCACAGCCACAGTCCAGAATCTAGTGGAAAGCCTTCCCAGAAGAGTGGAGGCTGCTATTACCTCAAATGCCCATGGTTTTCGAATGGGATGTTCAACAGTTACGTGTCCCCATACTTTTGGCCATGTAGTGTATTAAAGTGATTATTTCTATGGTGGAAATATGTATCTTTAAATGGCTCAGTGACTTGATAAAATGTTTTTGCCCTCAGGCTGTGTAGTTCAGGGAGTTTGTGGTACTGTTGATTGTCTACTCGCCACTACGCCAGGTGGCAGTTGTTCTGGCGGGCTACGCTACGTCATTTCCTCTCTCGCCGGAAGTAGCCAAAAAGGCTCGGGCGCACGCCGTCATTTGTGCTGACCAGTTTGCAAACCTGGCTTTTAAATCGCGTCAGAATAAACTCATAACACAAGAATCGACCAGTTTTATTAGATAACAGGTAAGTCTAGGTGTGGATTTTTAAATGTTTCTAATCGAGTCACAGCAAGGATGTCAATGTTTATGTGGAAAGGTTAGCCGGCGTCATTAGCCTCTCGTGCGTTAGCTAGCATGCTAGTTATCTTAGCGGCACATCTTTAGCTTAGCGTAGCCGGTATAATAGTCACATTATTGCTATTATTATAGGTTTATTTACCACTGAGGAGCCGGTGTGTTATTTATTCTGCCGTTAGCTGTTGTTCAGAACAGACATGGCGGTAGTTTCTTGCCCGTTAGACGCTGAGCTAAGATTAGTGTAGCGGTGAAAAGGTGTTGGAGGAATTTTTTCTACATTTCAGCCTCGTGGTTATTAACTGCTTCACTCAGTGTATGTAGAAGTGGCAGTTTATCTTAGTTATTATTCTTAACAATATATTCTCGACTTGCACAGCTCTCCGTGTTCTCCAGCCCAGTCCAGTGTTGCCAGGTCTTTTCAGGGGAAAGTAGCTCAGTGCGTGCTCAAAATGTCGCCAGAACTCGCCACGTGACGTCACGCGCCAATTTGCATATCCATTCACCTATGAGCGTTCATTCGTTCCCGCTCATTTGCATATCACAACAGAGTTTTATCAGGATAGACTGTAATATAATGTTTCTTATAGATGTTCATGACCTCACTGTTCACTTTTTCAAAATTAATTTCAAAATGTATTTGCCTGATTGTGTGACTGATGATGAAAATCTGATTATGGAATTCATAGAACTGCCGAAGTCTCGATTCTGATTGGTCAGAAGGTGTGCATTATTCTCGGGCAGTAGGTCCGGCTGGAATGTGGCTGATGCTAGGTCAATATTATTATTATTATTAATGCTCAGGAATCATACAGCTCACGCGCAGGAGTGTATAAGCTTAGTTGTTGATGTTTTTTGTTTAGACACATTTATGTTACGTTTATGGAAGGAGTCTCAGTTGTAAGCGCTTTGTAACAGTCATATATACATATAGACAAGGATGTGGAAAGACACTTTGGTACATTTTATGATCAGTTTTCCCTTTAATTTTCACCACCAGCTTGTAAATACTGTGATATGGTGAGAACCGTGAAAAAGAACCAGAAGGAAGAATTTGCAATTGGTACTTAATGTAAATATAACTGAGAAGAGATTAAAAAGAAGTGCACATGTGGGACAAACGGTGATCAGTGATTGGTCCCTCAGCTCGTATATCCAGCAGCTGTGATATGAGCTGGAGAGCTGTACTGAGTACAGGACAGTCGCTAAACGGGTCTAAACATCAAGCAACAGAAGGGCCTTTCGCACTGCGGGAACCTTTTCATAGTACCTGAACTAATTGTGGAACTACCCACTTTTTTGCGTTTTCGCACCTCTGGAACTGGGTGTGATTTTAGTACCTGCCTTTTTCGAGAACCAAATGAGCTCCTACTCCGGAGCAGGGTCTAACCAGCACAACTGGTACTATCCGTGACGTAAGTAGACGTTGATTGGCCAAAAGCGTACGAACACGCCCTCACCCGCCATGATTTAAAACGCCGTGTAAACATACTGTAGTGTCGACTTATTTCGCAAGTATGGAGAAAAGCGATAGGTGGACGGACGCTGAAGTGCAACACAGCTCCGATCACAGCGTCCTCCATCCTCCGGTTGTTTACGCTGTTCTTCTTTGTTTCCATGGTTGAACGCCGCGCACAAATGACGTCGCTGTCAACCGGCTTACATCACTTCCTAGTGCCCACTGTCGCTGCGAATGCAACCCTTTAAATGGTGCTGGGAAATAGTTCGCGCAAAATCGCCCAGTACTTTAGTCCTGTACATTTAGCTCTGGAACTAAAGCGATGCGAAAAGCCCTAAAGTTACTGCGATGGCAGCAATGCACCAGATACTAGGTTTCCCAACCACCATTGAAACTACAGAAAGAAGAAAATTGTGGAGTATCAGGTGTTTTTTTTTTTTTTTTTTTTAAGCTGGTGCTAAACTTTTAATCGTTTTACTCCCATATTTACAGCCTGAACAGCCTTTGCCATGTCCCGTTTCTTCGCCACCGGATCCGACAGCGAGTCGGAAGAGTCCTCATCCGCCGATGAGATCGCCCCTAAAGCGACCGGGGCTACTTTCAACAAACAGTCAGTATTCATTCACTCACTCCTTCACATTCTTCACACAAACACCCTGGTCTGCTTTTTTTCTGTGGTTTTTCAGTATTTGTTTTTTTCCTCCTTCTTCTCAGAGCCTTGTTGTTGAGTGACGATGAAGAAGACACCAAAAGAGTGGTGCGCAGCGCCAAGGACAAGAGGTGAGATGGGGTTTGGGGTGTATATACACACAGACACACAGAGGGAAGGGGTGCAAAATGTTTTTTGACTACAGTTTGTAATAACGAAGTACTCAATAAATGAAGAAATACAATTTTAGTTATGATCTAGATGATATCATCATACTGTGTGTGTGTAATAAGGTTACTTTATTAAAACGATCAGCTAATCCTTGTGTTTTTTGCTTTAGGTTTGAGGAGCTGACAAACTTGATCAAGACCATCCGCAACGCCATGAAGATTCGTGACATGGCCAAGTGTCTGGAGGAGTTTGAGCAGCTGTGCCGAGCGTTCCTCAAGAGCAAAGCGATAGTGGATAAAGAGGGAGTTCCACAGTTCTACGTTCGCCTGCTGGCCGACTTGGAGGATTATCTCAACCAAGTACGCATGATAACGAGTGAAAAGGACGCTTCGCTAAAGATGTGCTTCACTTTCTCAGATATTCCTTGAGAACATTTCGAGAGCGTTTAACAGGTACTTGTGGTTTGCTGTTGCAGCTATGGGAGGATAAGGAGGGCAAGAAGAAGATGAACAAGAACAACGCTAAAGCTCTGAGCACGCTGCGCCAGAAGATCCGCAAGTACAACCGTGACTTTGAGACGGAGATCGCCACCTACAAGGAGGTCAGGTCAACATTTAAAGAAGGTTATAATAAAATAACGAGTTTTGAATCGATCCATTTTGTGCTTAAGATTAGCTTATAAAAAGAAATGCCAGAAGGGTTTATTTATTTATTATTATTATCATTATTATTATTATTATTATTATTATAAATCTTATCACAATTCTCGTGCATTTCAGCGTCAAATAATACCACAATATTTAGGTTTAGTAACCATATTGCATCATAGTGGCATCATTTTCATAATTTTTTGTCTTAAACACAAAACTAGTGGGCAAACTGTATTAATATCACACACACGCACTTAATGCTTGGCGAAATAAATGAGATCTCATTTGCTTTACCAGTAACCTCCTCTGTGCCGTGCTCTAGTCTCACACTGTGCTTATTATATTTCTTAACTGTAAGCCAACAGAAGCTGAATGAAACTGAGATTCCCTAAATTCTTAAGATCCCCTCCTCCTTGCCTTTAGAACCCCGAGCAGTCTGCTGATGAAGAGGAAGAGAAGGAGGAAGCTGGATCTGGTACGTCATGGATCTGGTATCTGTGTGGTGTTTGTTGTTACACACAGATCCTGGTCAGGGTCTGAAATGATCCCCTGCCAAATGTAGAGGAACTGCAAGTTGAACTCATCAGCCAGCTTGGAAAGTAACAGCGTGTATTATTTTAATATAAAGATTAAATATTACTGCGAATTTGAATATTCCAAGTGCGATATAAAGTCCTGCTGCTGCTGTACCACAAAACGTTGCTTTTCCCAGCATTCGATTTACTGTATGGACTGTATTAAGAGAAGATTATTTTCCTGTAAAAATTTTAGCACTAGTTACAATATATGGCAGAATTTTCCAAACCCAAAGCAGCATCTCGGACCAAAGTGTTTAATGCTTCGCCATTTAAGAACAAAGTGTTTTTCATGCAGGTTTCCGAGGCAAGTAATGCTGATCACATGATGATCATTTTGATGACGTTATATCATGACTTGGATTTAACACACATCTTGTCCGTGTGTGTGTGTGTGATATGCAGGCTCATCCTCGGACAGCGAAGGAGAGGGAGCAGGGGAAGGCGTCACAGCGAAGAGTTTTATGAAGAAGAAGCCCGCGGCGGAGCCAGCTCCCGAAGCCAGCAAGTTCCTCAAGGGAGCAACCGCTGTAAGCCAGTGACCTCATTTCTATACCAGAAAACAAATACAAGAGCGTCGGAAAGCAAAAATATATAACATTAAGTCATGACGCCCAAATCTGAAAGACTGCTTTCCCAATTCTGACCCTGAATTCTTTCTTTAACAGCAGTTTTACGTTAGTGCCAGCTGTAAGTCACATCCCACGTTTATATTGACGTGATTGTTCTAACGTGGTGGTGTTTCTCATTCACAAATTCACAACCGATTTAAAAACATGCTGTTGTTTAACAAAGAAAAACGCTGGTGTGGTGAAGCTCTCTGTAAGATGACATTAGGGAAGGAGTCTCCAGTGTCAGTGTGTGGGGGGGAAAGTCTTCAGGACAGAGGATTGATTGATTTATTTGTTTGTCATCTTTAACTTAAAGCGAGAAAGAAATACGCTAGTGAGGAAACGACTGTTTCGCTAGGTGCTTTAACATGAAATGTTTTGTGGATGTTGAGCCACCATGATACATTTTTCATGAATATGGCTTTTCACTTATGTGCAATATGAAAGCTCATCAGATAAAGATGAAAAGGAAGAAGCCAGTTTTTCCGGAAGCATCTTTAAGGGGAATGTGTAAATCAGTGTGAGCTAGCTAGCTGACGGGCTATAAAGTAAGAGTGGCTTCTTTAGGATTTATTTCCTCTAGCGGAGCAAAAATAAACAGAACATTTGGCCACACTGTGTTCGCAATGTCTCTTACTCAATATGAAATTCTTGTTTATAGAACTGTTGTATAAAAGCAATATCGCGCTCTCAATCACACGGATATACTGAATATCAGCACAGCTGTGATTAGCTGTTAGCTACGGCCGAATCCCGGCCGTACCGATATTCAGCGTATCCAATATATACTCTTGCTTGTGCGATGTTGCTTAAATATATCACTACAATAACGAAGAGAGTCCGGTCAGTGTGTATCGGGCAGGTGGAATCGTTAGCTTGTTAGCTGACGCAGTACTCGGCTGTGGTGTTGACGGACTTTCCTGTGCTGTAGGATGATGAATCAGAGAGCAGTGATGAAGACGACGAAGACTGGGGCAGTGACTCCATGGACAGCAGCAGTGAAAGCGATGACAACGAAGGCAACACTGCATCCCTGGCTACGGCTTTCCTCAAAAAGTAAGCCTCGCGCAGGAGTGTAATGTGTGTGGAGAGTTTTTATGTGGCGGGGGGGGGCTATTGTCACATGTGCAGGTCTGTTATCACTACTGCGTATTTCTGTACATTTTTACTGATTTTTTTTTTTTTTTTTTTTTGCATCATAAAATTTACACTTGATGTTTGCCTTTTGTAAGGAACAGATTCAGCTAAACGTATGTTCACCGTGCTACTAGAGTATTGCTGTAAAAGATGCCCCGTGTTAACGGGACTTCTGCTGCCAAAGTAGTGAACCAAAGCTGTGCTTCTCAGGACCCAGGATGGAGACAAGCAGCTGAGCGAGCGCAAAAAGGAGGAGAGGAAGAAGAGGACCAAAAAGAAGGAGCGTGCCGACGAGGAGGGCGAAGAGGGCGAGGAGGAGGGCGGAGAAGGCGATGATGGAGGCTGGAAGAAGGTGAGGGGAGGCGTTCCGCTGGTCAAGGAGAAGCCCAAGATGTTCGCCAAAGGCACAGAGATTAACACAGCCGTGGTGGTGAAGAAACTCAACGAGATCCTGCAGGCACGAGGAAAGAAGGGAACTGACAGGTATTCACACCCTCCTCACACTGCTGTATTTAACGGTCTGTGTAATTTCTTTTCTTGATGTAGCGATATCAAGTGTACTGATCAGTATCAGTTCGACCCAAATGTTTTATCGTTTATGTCGTTAGCACAGAGACATCATTTCCACTGAAACACGCTCGGGTTTTTGTATTTTCTTTCTGATTCTGATTTTCCTGTTGTGCTGCTGTATTCCTTGTGTTGAAATGGTGTGTGTGTGTGTGTGTGTGTGTGTGTGTGTGTGTGTGTGTGTGTGTGTGTGTGTGTGTGTGTGTGTGTGTGTCAGAGCTGCTCAGATTGAGCTCCTCCATGCTCTCGCGGGCATCGCCAATGAGAACAACCTGGGTGAAGGCATCATGGTTAAGATTAAGTTCAACATCATCGCCTCCCTGTATGACTACAACCCCAATCTGGCTGCCTTCATGAAGGTGGGAGGTTTTTGTATTTACTTCTATTTAATTGCGTAGTATAGTTTTGCCTTAGGTTTGACACGATTAAGCGTTCAAACATCTATACGTGCATAAGAAGAGTTGTTTCTTTCTCCTTCCATCTATTCCTTTTCTCAGGCGGAAATGTGGAAGAAGTGCCTGGACTGCATCGATGAGCTGCTGAACATCCTGTTCGGCAACAACAACATCTTCATCGGCGAGAACATCGCTGAAGACAGTGAGAACCTGGCCATCTCTGACCAGGTCAGCATTATAATTAAGGTTGGGGGAAAGGGGCGGAGTTAGCTCTAGTAGCTTTTCTTATGATGTCATTGGTTCAAAATCCAATGAAATCACTTTTGTTAGACCTCCAGGTTCTGCTTGAGATCAGGTTAAGCCTTTTATATTTCTAATTCGTAGCAACAGTTCCAGGGGTATGCACATGGACAGCGTGGGAATTCCTTGCGTTTTTCGTGTTGTGTTGCAGCCTTTCCGTGTTCGTGGCTGCATCCTGACTCTGGTGGAGAGAATGGACGAGGAGTTCACCAAGATCATGCAGAACACGGATCCCCATTCCCAGGGTGAGCCAAATAACTAACTATGGGTGTGTCTCATTTATACTAATATTAATGTGAGTCTGTACCAGGTGGACTTGTGCTTTAAAATGTTCCATTTTCAAATCCAGGACCGTTAGCCTAACCAGGAAATCGAACTTTCCACCATTTCTGGTTTAAGGAGAGGGCGAAAATGGAGGGCGCAATAATATCAGCTGTGCAGTCGGAACTGCGACAATCGCAAAGAGTTTATAGACTGAGTACAGCAAAGCAGGGAGAAACAGAGGATCAGTGTATTAAAATTCACTACAAACCTTAACAACCTTTGCTTTTTCAGAGTACGTGGACAACCTGAAAGACGAGGGACGCGTCTGTCACATCATCGACCGCCTGCTGCAGTACCTGGAGAGCAAAGGCACGACGGAGGAAGTGTGCCGCGTGTACCTGCGCCGCATCATGCACACATACTACAAGTTTGACTACAAGGCCCATCGTCGCAGCCTGGGCCTGCAGGGGGAGAGCAAAGTAAGTGAGCAGTGTGTGTGTGTGTGTGTGTGAAACAGCTCGTACAAAAAGCATCAATTTTTATTTTCATTAATAGTTAGCATAAAAGCATTTTTAGCATTTGCCTCATAACTAAACTACTTTTTTTTCCCCCTCAGTCTGAGCAGGACCAGGAAGAGAGCGAAGGGGAGGACAGCGCCGTCCTCATGGACCGCTTGTGCAAGTTCATCTACGCCAAGGACCGCACTGACCGCATCCGCACGTGTGCTATTCTGTGCCACATCTACCACCACGCCCTGCACAGCCGCTGGTACCAGGCTCGTGATCTCATGCTTATGAGTCACCTGCAGGATAATATTCAGCATGCTGACCCTCCTGTACAGGTACACACACACACACACACACACACACACACACACACACACACACAGATGCCTGTATGATTTAAATGTAGCACTAGTGAGTTGCGATCATCTTTAGTATTATAATATAATATCACTTTGACTTGTTTTCCAGCTTGGGAGAACATTAATTTGATAAATGCTGATAAAATCAGGTTTGGGATTTGAACAATGTTCACAGGCATACTAAAGACAACAGCCAAATGAACCAGAGAAACAGCAAAGTCATCAACATTTATCCTGTTACAATTATTCTATAATAATTTATAGTTTATTATAAGTTGTATATCTACTGCTTTGGTGTTAGTAGAATAGAAGAAAACCTTTAAATATAATGCATAAAAAAACACACAATAAACTACAGTCTGGGATGGATTTATTTAATGATCCATTTTTGCCCCACAGATCCTCTACAACAGGACCATGGTGCAGCTGGGCATCTGTGCGTTTCGCCAGGGCATGATCAAAGACGCCCACAATGCCCTGCTGGACATCCAGTCAAGCGGCAGGGCGAAGGAGCTGCTTGGCCAGGGCCTGCTCATGAGGAACATGCAGGAGAGAAACGCAGAGCAAGAGAAGATTGAGAAGAGGCGACAGGTACGATTAGTGCTGCTGATCAGTAATAAATACCGCGCAAGAGTAGATTTCTCATTAATGGATATTTTCCAAGCGTTGTGCGACCGCATAAAACTCGTCGTGACGCATCAGTTTCACATCACGTTTAACAATAGACATTTTCGCAAAACAGTTTTTCAAAAATGCGGATGTAAATTTAGGTCGAGGAAGCCAGAGGTGACCGTGGCTGGGAAAAACTCCTTGAGACGACATGCAGATACCTTTACAGGAACCTGGAAGACACCGGATAGTGAGCTTGTGAAATATTCTGCTATAGAGGTGTAGAAGAGTAATGTCAGACTGTACTCGGTATGACGGAAGGAAGTTCAGTGTGAGCATCATGGTCTTTATGATTACTGCAGTAGTTCTTGGGTTCAAGTCTACATTATACAGGTGAAGGAAGTGTAAGACTTGGACACAAGCTGTTTTTGGGAAATACAGATCTTTAGAGTATCTATGTGG
Source organism: Pangasius djambal (assembly GCA_022985145.1). NCBI lineage: Eukaryota > Metazoa > Chordata > Actinopteri > Siluriformes > Pangasiidae > Pangasius > Pangasius djambal. The sequence continues at coordinate 5,077,907 of CM040986.1, read as the reverse complement.
GGACATCAACAGCATCAGAAAGTGAATCACAAGTTAAGAAGCTCGAAGCAGAAAAAGAGCTCCAAGGTTGAGCTCTGGGCCCCTGAAGGTCGTGAGTTTAAGCAAGTTTACCGCCCATTTACAATCAGCGGGCCCTTGAGCAAAGCTTAAACGCTATGCTTCTTTAGTCACTTATCCTTTACTTTGTCGTCGTCAGTGGTGATGGACACTTTTTCAGGCCTCCGTCATTGTCTTAACCAAGTTTAATTGAACCGAGAAGTGTAAATGCTGCTGAAGGTCCTTGGATAAGTGCTAAAATGTCATTTAAGCTGCATTATTTTTGGCTTCCTAATTCGATTAAACATGCTGTGATATTGCGCTTGGGTATGAAATGTGGTCCCAGTGGTCCCTGACAATTTTCTGATCTCTGCCTCCAACATATTCTCATTCGTTCAGTTATACAGGGGAAAAAAGTAAAGATGAGTAGACCAGGTAGACTAGCTTGCTATGACTCTAGACGATGTAAGGAAGAAAGCACAGTGGATAATGTTCTCATAGGAAATTAATCAATGATGATGTGATGGAAATTGATTATTTTTCCCATAACAGCACGTCCCGAAGTGTTTTGTTCCTCTTATATAACAGCGATTTGCCAACAGTTCGGTTTTTCTGTTTTAATCTATTTGTTGTTACTTTTAATGTTGTGGAACGTCCATGAAAAACAGAGAGGCTTGTGAGGGAGCGACTGTTTATAGCTGCTGTAACGTTAGAGATCGGCTAGTTCACACTTGCATTCTCTCAGTTGTTATTGCAGTTGTTATATATAACAGCTCTAAATAGTCGGTCGCTCGGAAACCTTTCTCTTTTTACTTTCTCTTTAAAACTTACTGACTGTTGCTATGCGCCAACACTGGAGACTCCTTCCATGAAGAAAACCTCACCATATTAATGATTGTTTTTCTTTCTTAAATAACACATTTTTAATGTGTTTACTGTTAGTCTTAGATTATTTGGATTATCCCTGTGAAGGAGTTGTTTCTATAGAATTCTGATTTGAGAAGTCAACAATCAAAATATAGCCACAGACTTGTCCCGTATCTTTCAATAGGATGGTGTTAACAAGTGATAATGAGCCAAAACTGTGCATAGCATTTACTCTGTTACTTGTGTTTCTCACTCAGGTGCCATTCCACATGCACATCAACCTAGAGCTGCTGGAGTGTGTGTATTTGGTGTCGGCCATGCTGCTGGAGATCCCTTACATGGCAGCGCACGAGTTCGATGCCCGTCGCCGCATGATCAGCAAACAGTTCCACCACCAGCTGCGTGTGGGCGAGAGACAGCCGCTACTGGGTGAGTGCCTGAGTGCACGTTGGGTTCTTAAGATGCTATCCTGGTGTTGTATTTCATTTTAATGGTCTATAAGTGCTCTAGGTAGAATGCACAGGAATTCTTGGGTAGCAAGTTTTTTCCTTTTATTTATACATGGTGTACACCTTCCGCACACTCAGGGTCACGTTACCACTGAAATAAGCCCCATTCTCTATCTCCAGGCCCCCCTGAGAGCATGAGGGAGCACGTGGTGGCTGCTAGCAAAGCCATGAAGATGGGTGACTGGCGCACCTGCCACTCCTTCATCATCAATGAGAAGATGAACAGCAAAGTGTGGGATTTGTTCCCCGAGGCACAGCGCGTACGGGAAATGCTTGTCAGGTAAAGACCACATTCATGATCCGCACGTGTTAACTTGCCTAACTTCCCTTGCTTTATTTATGAGCTAATATTAATTAGTCAGTCACATGTTTGCTCTAGGTAGCTAGATGGAATAAGGGTTACTACTGGTAGCTAGTTAACAAAGTTCTATGCACTGGAGTACACGATAAATTAAATAATTAAACAGTAAAACACTTGGGGGCATGGAGCTTTGGGAAAATAATTAGTGAAAGAGTGGTGTGATGGGGGCTGACCCAAAGCGGAGTTACCTTTAGCAGCCCGAAGTCGTTATACCACAACACTTTGCCAACAGTTAAAATAGTTTATTAGTTGATAAAACTACATGTGATGGTTTCAGTTTATAGCTACATTTAGGGCCGGTTGCATAAACATAGCCATTATCTTCAGACTGCGTTTAAGAGTTAGTCTGACCAGCTAAAGTCACCGGGGAAACACTGTTGCATAAAATAAGCTCATGGCTGTCTTTAGTAAGACGGTCTAATTCGCATTGCTTTGTGGGAAAAGTAAGATGCCGCACAACTTCAAGCAAAATGGCTGAAAGTGGGCAAGCGTCACAGTTTTAGAGGAATGCAATGCTGCCAAATTGATTTTAATGAATAAATTTAGTGATTACAGCACAAGTAATAACCACAAGGTTTGGACCACAATAACAGAGAAAGCTAATAGTGTCAGTGTC
>CM040986.1:5029749-5066753 GCA_022985145.1 Pangasius djambal | reverse complement strand
TCACCTGCCATGGATTATTTTCCTATAGCAGTGTTTATTCTTTACGTGATGAGTGCTGTTGTGAGGAACATCAGACTGCATGCATGATCGCAGTAACTCTGACTGTGCTCTCATTGCTAACTGTTTCTTTTGTTCGTTCTCCCTCTCAGATCAGAAAGGTCCCTACCAGCAGAAACAAAACTACCAGCGAGGATCCTACAGGAGCCAGAACCAGGGCTCTTACTGAGTTCAGTTAGAGCGAATCTCTCATTCCATTCTCGCCTCCGTGCACTTCCATCATCTCCACTGCTTCAAACTATCAGCATAGTTACTGCTTTTACCCTAGTGCAGTTTTGTAGCTGGAGCAAACATCCACGCAGATATCTGAGGTTATGCTTGAACCAGATTTGCTTCCCCTTTGAATGCATTAAGGGTGGAGCAGATTTTAAGGTAGAGTATGAGCAGGCATGGGGAAGCATTTTTTTTCTGTGATGCCCGATACACTTGATGAAACAATAAATATTATTCAGTTGATAAAGTTGTTTGGCAATTTGTGGTTTATGGTAGGTTTTTATATATTTATATATCTCACCCGTTGTTTTGTTCTGAGGTTTTGGATAATGTATTGGCCATTTTCTTCATTTGAAGGTGTTCCCATGTAAACAGCAACGCTGCTGCCTGTAGATTTTTTTCCCCACACACAGGTAAATGCACAGGTCAAAGTTCAAATATGTTCAATATTTGCTCGATCCTCTACAAACGACCAGCGTGAACGCAGGGAGTGCGTCATGAGCGAATCAAGAGCCAGTGACCGTTTGAAACAAATAATTTTTAGCATTACCTGAACACAATAGTTGAATATAAACAACTGGATAATATACTGGTATAAATGCTATTGAAACCTGTCAAAAAAAAGGAGGCAGATCCATGTCAAGTCAGTCCTCAAGGTTTGTATTATAATTTCAACACCCAGCACTAATGGTGAAACACACACACACGCAGGCTAGAAAATGAACAGATTTGATGCAGTCGAGCAATGTCATGTGGCTAAAATTACCAACAGAGCTAACTGTCTAGCTATAAAGTTAACTAGTTGGCTACAGCACAGACACAGACTGTTAACAGTGCAGTTAGGGAACAGCAGCGTTTCACTTTTTCTGCATTTTGCTGACATGAAGTTGGTTTGGTTTTGAATCAAGGAAGCTCACTGTCTGAAATGCATGTATTTTGTAGAAAATAAGGCAAGCTGACTCGATATAGCATGCAAAACTGATTATTTTTTTATTATTATTTATTTTTTTTTTTTAAATAAGTAGCCAATGTTACTCATTCTACATAATGTAAATAGAGTTTTCCAAAAAAAAAAAAAAATTTAAGCAAACATTAGTGTTTTGATATATAAAAAAGTGACTCTTTTTTTCATGCATTCATGTTCAGTAAGCATTTTATCCTGTTCGCAACTGCAGTGGATAGGAAGCCAATCCCAGGAACCCCTGAAATGCGCGCACACACTCACACCTAGGAGCAATTGATCGTAGCCAGTGCATGATTTTGGGAGGTGGGAGGAAACCGGAGAACCCAGAGGAAACCTCACCAAGATATGGAGAGAACATGCAAGGTTCTTGTTGCATTTTAGTGAGAATCGTTTCTATTTCGCTGCATATTGAGCAAGTTGCACCGCTTATTAACCTGAATGTGCAGGTGGTTGCATTGTTTTAAAAAGGAGCCTCTGGAATGACTTGTCTCCACAGGTAAAGAGCTTCGAGATTGTCGTGATAAAATATGTAAATCTCAGAAATACCCAACGCAGCAGGGCAGCAGGATATCTGAATATCTGAAAGAATTATTCCTGAATTAACCATGTGCTAGAATTCTGACCCCTATTATTATATTGGGCCATAATTACAGTAGAGATGAGTAAAGATAAGCTCATATCACATACTGTTCACTTTATTTCTCCCAGAAGTTATCACTCACATCATTTAATTGTTTAATTTGAATTATGAGAAATCAGGGCAGTATGATTGAGTTTAGTTTCTGGAACAACAGTAGTGATGCAAGTTGTAGGTTCATTTTTGGCCCCTGGTTTGTTTGCAGGGTCAGTTTTGGATCAAAGTCTGTGTCTCGAGTTGGACATGTCACTGACCACTAATGTCACTGCGTCCGTTTGATTCCTTTTGTTTTGTGGCTTTTGCCTTTGACTTGATTGTTTCGTTTTTTCCCCCCAAGTCAATTGAAATGTTTGTGTGGAATGTTACGGTTACTATTTCTGCGAGGGGGAAAAAAAAAACACCATTAGTCAAATCTCTCTCTCTCTCTCTCTCTCTCTCTCTCTCTCTCTCTCTCTCTCTCTCTCTCTCTGTGCGCCCGCTTTGGTAATTTGAGATGATGAAAATGATTTTGTTACAGTAGTATATGTGCATAATAAATATGTCTAATATATTAGTCAGGGAAATTTTATAACGTATTTTTCCTACCTCAAGAGTCAACTTCCTGTTTGATGCTGACCTCACGCCCTTATACGATGGCACATGAATTAAGTCGTTATTTCTATCAAGCAGTTTCACTATAAGGGCTGAGTAACAAACATTTTGACTTCCACTTCAGGCCACTGCTTGAGAGAGACTGTCTGTCTCCCTCTCTGTCTCTGTCTCTCTATCCCTCCTTATCTCTGTCTTTGTCTGTCTCTCTCATTCTCTTGCAATATCTGTCTGTCTCTCACTCTGTCTCTGTGTCCATCTCTTCCTCTCTGTCTCTCTGTCTCTCCTTTATCTCTGTCTTTCTGTCTGTCTCTCGCATTCTCTTGTGATCTGTCTGTCTGTCTGTCTGTCTGTCTCTCTCTGTCTCCTCATTCTAAAAGGGCATTCAGTTTTATGTGAATATAATGACCTGTAAAGAGGTCAAAGAAAACTCTTTCTCCTTAATCCTGCTCTCGGCAACACGCGATAATCCCACAGTGCGTTTCAGTGTTAGGCTGTGATCGAATGCGTTTAGCCATTTTTTTTAAGCGCACCAACCAGAATGAATTGACCAAAAGTTTGTTCCTAGAGGTGTTCCCCACTGCACGGCCCAAAGTTCATTCTGTTTGTCAGTAATTAACCATGAGATCCAACATAAACCCCAAACCTCCATCCTCTCTCCTCTTTCATCCAATTTTTCATTGAATATTCACCCACCTGCCAGTTTTAGTTACAGCATTCACACAGTAATCACTCGTCTGTCTGGAAGTGCCTGCTTGGGCTGGAGAAGGTATGAACTTGGACTTAATGTCAAAATCTGCTGTTTGATCACTGTGTAACTCATGGCAAATAGATAAGTGGATTTTTGTATAAATTTCAAGTGAGAGTTTTGTTGGATTTGAAGAGGGCAAGGTTTGTATCACTGCTCAAAGTGTACTATCTATCATAATGTATAACTACACATTCTACTAAACCTTTCACTAAACATGCACTTCATGTACAGCTCTCTGGAAAGTGCTACCAGAGGAGAGATTTGGACTATTTAAATACCAGTTTGAGGATAAAGGGCTTCAACATACACAAAGTTCTGCACAAAATCCGCAGAGATGTCCTCCGTTCTCCGCTCGAGTATTTTCCATCACTTCCAGTCCCTGCGCATAATAGGTGTACGGACGCTGACATCAGAACGTGTGGGGTTTGCGCCCTTCAGGAGTCATGAGCTCAGGGACCCGGTTCCACCTGCCCTGCTAGCTTTCAAGGACCCACGAGCGTTCCAGGCTAAGAGCTGGTGGGAACTAATACGAGCGCTTGGGGTTTTTAGACTCTGCTCTTACCCTGTGCTGGTCAATCACTGTGGCAAGGTGAGTTGTTCTATCTCAGTAATGATTCTCGTTTCTTTCCATTTCATGCAGTTTGGTGAAGTCAGTCAGAGATGTTTGTGGCCGAAGCACACTAGATCATAATTGTCTCTAAAGTTCAGAACAACAGCTTCTATTTGAATGAATATATTTACCTTGTTATTAGCTAAAGCATACGTGAACGAACGCATATCATGAGGACACTAAATAACTGGTCACTTGGATGCTTAGACACACGTATACCGGAGCTGACAATCAATTCTATATGTACTCTGTATGCATATATTATGTATATGTATATGTTTTATAAGTATGTATTCTATATGGAGTGAATAGAAGTTGTCTCTCTGTATGAAGACCAGATAATTGTCAGAGCCAATCAGTAATAGAAATTCTAGTTCTTTTCAGTGAATCAGGTTCTTTCATTTTGTCCCAAATGACTCATTTTTTTCTAAACTAAACATTTGCAGTAGGTGATTGTTCTTCTTTGCCTGACTATTTATGAACACTACTTTGTATTGCATTTCATGCAGTCTACTTAATCATTAAATCAACAAGGCACTACAAATGTGCACTGGCAAAAATATGCACACGCATCCCTGAATGAATGTTATTGTGCCTGCTGTATCTGCTTCATTAAGAAGGTTCATTTTAACCCTGATAACCGATTGCTTCCCATAATACACGTGACGGCATACAGTAAATCTTCAACCAGCAGCAGTGCACACAGTCTCTGTCACACTGCCTCATTCATACAACTGAGTTAAACAGATGTCTAACTATTCACACTATTGAACATTTTTAGTTAACTGAAGAATTTGGGAACCACCTCTGACAGTACCCACCTTGCAGGCCTGGCAGATCATCACCAGGGAAAATCAATGTCTGGCTGTAAATAGACTGTATTTACAACAGAGTATTAAAATTATACCAGTTGACTTACGCTGGAAGTATAGATGACATTCTGCCCTTTAACTCCATAACCATGGTTTCATTTCAAATCCAACATGCTGGAGCATACTGTATGATCCAAATTAAAATAATTGTGCAACATTTCATTTTTCTGCAGACTACGCAATACTTTGCAATATTCTACACATTTATTCATTTATTCATTTTCAGTAAGCGCTTTATCCTGGTCAGGGTTGTGGTGAATCTGCAGCCTTTCCTGGGAACACTGGCCTTCAGGCGACTCCACAATACACAGGGGTGGAAAATACTTGAGTAATTGTACTTTATTCTTATACATAAATATTATTTTGTGGTATTTATACTGTACTTAAGTATTATTGAAATTGAATACTCTTGGAATTAGATTTCCAAGAAATAAAATGACTTTTTACTCCTTACTTTTAATTGAATAAAAGCTAAAATTCTGGTCTATTGTCTCATATTCATCTTTTTGCTCAAAACCCACAAAAGTTTTCAGTGTACAGCAAAAAAAAAAAAGAAAAAAAGATTGGCCTTGCCATTCCAATACTGTTAGAGGGGGCTGTATGTATATACCCAGGACATACAGAATGTCATGATGTGTATCCATATGTATCCTGACTGTCATTTCCTTTTGAAACCTCAGAGTGTAGTATATCTCAAATTTCATGCATACACACATGCATGTCCTGCTTTCTCTCAGATTATGTCCTTTACACGGGCTATCTTGGGCAAACGGGTTTTCGCCATGGTCCTTCGACCGTTTGTGTACGCTCAGTTTGTTGCCGGGGAAACAGAGAGTGAGATTGCAGCGTCCATGGAGAAGATGAACTCGCTTGGACTACATCCCATGTTGGCTGTTCCCATTGAAGAGGATCTAGGAGAAAGCTCTGGGTAATAAATGAAAATAATACATAAGTACATAAGGGGCTAAAAATAGTCGATGCCTGACTGACATATCTACTGTTACAAAATAAACAGAGAGAAGAGGTATGATGACAACTTGGCAGCCATGTTGTTGTGTGTGCGCATGTCTCACAGCAATGGCTGGAGCAAAGATCCCATGATGCAGCTGAAGATCACTGCCTTGGTCAGCCCTGAGCTTTGTGTAGGTGACTGGTATCAGATATTAATGTTAGCAAGAAGCCAATCAATCTGCAGCATGTTGTTGTTTATGCATGATTTTTGTGCATACTGGTCATTGGACAAAGACGGCTGGTCATACTGTTGAATGAGAGGGCAAAAAAAAAACCTACTACTTATCAGTAACTTGTTAATATTATGAAACCATAGGGTTAGCCTTATAGCAGAGTCTCAATGTAGACTGTGAACTATTACATATAGGAACACACACTCACTGAAAAACAGATAGGCAGCACAATTCATTTATACTCTCCCAAAAAATTGTAAGCAAAATAACCAGGTGTGTGTGTTTCTGTGCTTCTGTCATTTGTCGTTTTGTGTAATTTGTATTTTGATGCTTAGTCTATTTACTTAGTCTAGTTTCTCCTCCAAAGGTATTTAGAAAAATTAATAGTTGAGAAAGTAATCCACCTTGTTCATGTTTATTACACCCGCTATTGAATTACATGTGTGCCTTCTCAATCACTGCTGATGATGTGTTATAGATGTTTCTGTGGGATAGGCCTAAACAGTTTAGCTCAAAAAGGGCACCGAATGTAGCTGGCGTTTCGCTCCATGTAATCACATGACACAATGGCTAACAATAGAATCTATATTCTGGGCTAGACAGAATTCAGCCCCAGCCTCTTGCATGTGATTTTTTTCTTATAATAATTGGTGCAATTGTTCCTAGTTCCACACACACACAAAAAAAAAAATCCACGGTATTTATTAACAGCAAATAATACAGTGTGGATGCCAAAAATCCAAGAAGGGCTTAGCCTTGCTAGGACATGTATACCAGCCAGCCCTGGTGCTTACTGTATTGGCTATTTACTGTCTTGTTGAATGTTGTGACGATGTTTAGGTTAAGCTGACTTCCTTGCTGAAGAAGCAACATTATGATCTTGACCTCTTGGTTAGAGCAATGGAAGGAGAGGTACAAATGCTTCAGAGCTTATTCTCTTATTCCTTTGTTCAAGGATACAAGAAATCTTGTATCAAAGCCAATAAACATTCGATTAATATTAATACTGCATGTTTTTGGACCCTTCTTTCTTCAACCAGGCTATTACATTTCCCGGTCTCAGTGAAACGGAAAACACACATTTTCTACTTGGACTCAACAGACTAAACCAAATTGGAGAGGTACCAAACATCAAGACACTTAAACTGTCTTAAAACAATAATAAAAAAATGCTGATATGACAACCAAGTAATTGTTTTTTTTTTGTCAACAGGCAAGTGTTAACAAAGTCAGAGTTCTAGTGGATGCCGAGTACACGTACATGAATCCTGCGCTCTCTCTCGTCACCATGGCCATGATGAAGAAGTTCAATCGAGATAGCGCCTGGATCTGGAACACATACCAGTGCTACCTGAAGGTTAGTTGTCATTTAAATCAAAAGTGCAGTTTATACACATACAAGCTCTTCTTTCTCCTCCCACCTCCCCAAAACATGCCAAATTGCCCTAGGTGTGAGTGTGTGTGCTTGGTGGTGTCCCATTCAGATTGTGTCCGCGACTCATACCCAATGTTCTGGGGATTCCCTCCAGATTCACCATGATCCTGACAAGGATACAGCGGTTACTGACGAATGAATGAAAGAATGAATGAATGATGCTTGTCCATCTCTTCCCAGGAGTCCAGAGACCTTGTGTTTGATGCTATCCGCCTGTCTGTGGACCAGTCTTTCTGCCTTGGGGTTAAACTTGTCCGAGGTGCATATATGGACAAGGAGAGGAAGCTGGCTAAAAAGGAAGGCCGAGCTGACCCCATTCACCAGTCCTGGGAGCACACAAATAATAGGTGAATGGATCACACAGTCGGAATATTAAGAATTCAGAAATGTCCTGCATGCTGGTTTCTGTTTTCATGCTGAGGCAACTTCTGAATGCAGCTACAACGGATCTCTGGAAGTGATGCTTAACCTGATTTCCCAGCAGCCTGACCACTACAAGATCATTGTAGCAACTCACAATGAAGAATCTGTTAGAAAAGCAGTGACATGGTATGGCTCAATGTACACGTTTATGGTTATTTTGAGGCTGTGTATGATGTCGTCTTGCTAGAGTGTGACTAACTATTGCCAGCATTGCTGTCATCTTTGCATTTGTTCTTGACTTCCAATTCCAAAGATTTCCAATTCTGTAGCTTTAAGAAATACATTTGTTGGGGAAAATATAATTAATATCTTTTCCAGGATGACTGAGTTAGGGATTGCTCGAGTCGGGGGTTCAGTGTGTTTCGGTCAACTTCTGGGGATGTGTGATCATGTGTCTCTCACTCTGGGTAAATATCATCATTTTAATTCTTCTAATATGTAAGGAATAAACCAAAATAGCCAGTGCTATTATGGGAAAATAATTGGTGATGGGGTGGTATGATGAAACCAATTTACTGTTACCACCCCAACGTTGATTATTTTTATTTTAAGTGTTTTATTCTACTTATACTACAGCAACTTTCCAACAATTACAATGTTAATATGTGAACAGCAGATTATACTTTTTTACTATATTACAGAGCAGCACATTATACTTTAAAAAAAAAATCATTTTGTAATTAGTTTTAATGTAAGGGAACATCCAAAAGACAAGTTGGTTCCCATTATTACAGACATCGACTCACCAGCTGACACTGGAGACTCCTTCCAAAAATGTTAAATGTGTTATACATTTTTCTTTGTTAAACACCACCACATTTTAATTAGTTTATTAGGCTTAGATTATACGGATCCATGCAAGTCCTGGTGAATTAGTTGTTACTACAGAAACAATAACATATTAGAGTGAACACATTAATATGAACTTGTGATTTGAATTACAGATGGCACGTTTGTCAGCATCACATTCTGGTGCTAATATCCTTATTAAGCTTTTATATTTCTTTTTGACTATTTGACTTCCCTCCAGCTCAGCAGGGATTCTCAGTGTACAAGTCCGTGCCTTATGGCTCAGTGGACGACACTCTGCCGTATCTGGTAAGACGGGCTCAGGAGAACCGCACCGTGTTGCAGGGGATCCGCAAAGAGAGAGACCTGCTGAGGCAAGAGCTACGTCGTCGAGTCCGGGAGAAGATCACTCGAGCAAAGTAGAGAGTGGGCGAAAGAGAAAAAATGACGAATCAGACAAAATGCAGAAAAAGGGTCTGCAATATGAATGCGGTATGTTGGTAGTTATGATAGTTACATGTAGGTAAGTGACAAATGAGTGACTATGGCATACCTATAGAAAATGAAAGGGAATTTAGTTAGACTGCTGTTTTTTCTTAGGTGTTGGCTTAACTGATGTCTTCAGTTGAAGTAAAAGCAAGCGAAAAGTAATTGGTAAAAAAAAAAAAAGCGAAAGAAAAAACATGATTTTATGATAAGCGTAACAATATATTTTATTAAACAACAAAGACTGCATAGGTATGGTTTGCAAAATGTAATGAAACTAGTACATATTCTTTCGTTGTGGTATTTTCCTACGTACCTCTGCTTAAAGTGTGCCGCAGTTTATTGTATTTCACCAGCTCGCAGGCTTCTGTATGTTTTTTCCTCAAAGATAATTAACTCCATAGGATTTGTTTACCTAGGCTTTCAGTTTTTCTCCAATCCACTGCATCACCAAATGGACAGAAAAGGAGAGGAGGGGTTTGTAGTCATTATCACCTCCTCTTTAATGACTTTCAGCACTGCAGCCAGTTCACTACCATTCAAAACCTGTTCTTGAGCAAATGGGCCTGTACTCTATTACTCTGCAGGATAACAAATATACTGATGATGATGAATGAGGAGGGGAAAAAGTGCAACAATTCAAAGTTCCAACCTCCACTGTGTAAATAACACCAAGGAAGAAATGGAAATAGGAACACTAAAAACAGAACGCTAAAACAGCAACAGGAAATCCATGACAAATGTGAACATTTATGACAGCCACCCACAGTATTTTCAGTACTTTGTGTGAGTGCTCTTTACAGCCACTTCTACTTGATACCCCTATGGTAGGGAACTGGAAATCTTCTGAATCACGAAGAAGCTAATGAGCAGCAGAATGCACAGTTGTGCGATGTTCTCTACATATACATCTGCTCATATGAGCCAGGGTTTCACACTGGTGTGCCAGGACCAGATCTTTGAGATATCTTTAATCCTTGTCTGCACAATGACACAGGACACAGTGGAGCAGCTTTCCTGGGACACAACATGCCAGCTTGAAGCGTTCCAGTTCAGCGTTCCAGTGACCCTTTCTTTGAGTTCCCTAACTTGTAAAATTAAGGGAATTATTACTGAAATATACCTCATCAAACTTGGTACACTGCAATGTGTTAATATCTGTAACAAATCAGTGTCTTTCTTTAAAAATACACCATCTACAGTGGGGCCCAAAAGTCTGAGGGCACTAGTGAAAATGCAGAAAGTGGAAATTTTGCATTCTTTTCAAATTTATTACAAATTATTTTATCAGAGTGGAAAGTAGAATCTTAAAATACTGACATGAATTTCAGAATTTTTTAGTATGTGGTATGCCACCTTTTGCTTTTTGGTATGGGTGTCACAAGTTTGTGTAAAATCTGGCGATCAGTGTTCCATTGGCTTGTTGTCTGAATAAGTGCTGCTTTCTTTGCTTTAATTTATTTTTTTTTCAAAATTCTAAAACTTTCTGTTTATTTCCAGTTTTAAATCAAAAAAGAAAAGAGATTTTCAAAGTGAGCTCAGACATTTGGACCCCACTGTATAATTATAGTTGTTTCATTTTAAAAAAAAAACGTTGTTACTTTTCTAATCTGTATATATTAATTGAGGGATTCCAAGTAGAACTATGTGAAATGATACACTATACTGCCAAAATTTTGTAGACATCTGACCATGACACTCATATGTGCTTTCCGAGCATCCCATTCCAGATTCAGTCCCCTTTTGTTGTTATAATAAGCTCCACTCTTCTGGAAAGGCTTTCCACTAGATTTTGGAGCGTGGCTGTGGGGATTTGTGATCATTCAGCTCCAAGAGCATTAGTGAGGTCAGGTACTGATGCTGGGTGAGGAGGCCTGAGGTGCAGTCGGTGTTCCAGTTCATCCCAAAGGTGTTCAGTGGGGTTGAGATCAGAGCTCTGTGCAGGACACTCAAGTTTTCCGCTCCAATTCCGAAAACAAACCATGGAAAACCATGTCTTCATGGAGCTTGCTTTGTGCACAGGAGCATTGTCATGCTGGGTCATGTTTTGGTCACTTAGTTCAAGTGGAGGGAAATTGTAAATCTACAGCATATGAAGACATGCTATTCAATTATGTGCTTCCAACTTTGTGACAACAGTTTGGGGAAGAACCACATATGGGTGTGATGGTCAGGTGTCCACATACTTTTGGCCAAATAATGTATAATGAGAACTGTGAATTTGCTCTAGACATCAGAAATTACAAGCTAGAAATTAGGTGAGAACATTCACAGCACTCTTGGCGCATTCATTGTTAGGGTCATGGTGAATCTGGAGCCTATCCTGGGGAACACTGGGTGTGAGGTGGGAATACATCCTGGATGGGATGGCAATCCATTGCAAGACACCGTTTACACAAACACTCACACATTGTTTAACATCTAGGGGCAATATTTGTGTTTTTGGGAGGTTGAAAGACACCGGAGAACCTGGAGGAAACATGCAAAACCCTGAAGCTGTGAAGTGGTCTAACTACCTGCTGCTTATCACATTAATGGTTTACTTGAATAGATGAATTTGGTGCAAATATTTTGCTTTCTTTTTTTGTTGATCTTTGTGATGTCACAGGTTTACCATGATTTAAAGAGTGTTCCTAAAGTTTATTTTAATATAAACTGGAATAATGTCTCAGTGTTTTTGGTATGAAATTGTTTAGAACTAAAATGAAGTTAATTGTGTATATTGAATTCATTTTCTTAGATGAATTTATAGGAGTACATTTCTAAAAATACATTGAAGGGTTATTCAAATTTGTTTTGTTCATATTTTTTGATTCTTCAGTCATAAAAGAAACAGAAAGAAAAATGTTAAACACACTTTATTTGCTGGATTCGGTATACAGATTTTTTAAAATAGGTAAAAAATGATACATTTGATTAATCTATCCTGAATGCAAAAATAAACACTAAATCTATCCCATAGAGTTTTAAAGCTGTAGCCTGTCATCTGTTGACATCAGCAGAAATTCCTTCATCTCATTTATAATATTTTGTGTCGCTTCTCAAAATGCAGGCCTTCCTCCAAGGTCTAGGTAGGACCCCTGGCTGTTAGCATGTACATGTTGGGGCTGCCTGTAAATGTGTCTGAGCTGTAAATGAAAGGAGGATCGGGGATCCTGACAGAGGCGGAGAGGATAAGAAGGAAATGGGTTATAAAGGGAAGTAGCAGATGAGGGCAGGGTGTTATCTAGTGAAGGGAGAAGAGAAGGGTGCAATACCATATCAGAAAGGTAGGGGGCAGTAGGGTTAAGCTGAGAAAAGGACCCTATCTCTGATGGTGCTACTGGAGGATATGCAGTGGAAGTAGCAGGATACTGTGCATGGGTTGATCCTGCTGGGATGGGGTGGTTTTGCAGGGCTGAATGTGGAACAAGTGAAGCTGTAGGAGCTGGCATAGGAGCAAAGGACTGTGATGGGATTTGAGAAGAATTTGCACACTGGGGAGGGATATGAGGAAAAGTGGAGGTTGAGAATGACTGGGGCATTGTTGGCTGGACCTGGGCTATATTTGGAAGAGCTGGAACAACCTGAGAAGACCCAAACGTTGGCATTGCTACATTCTGGAGAGGAGGGGGACCAGATGGGATGGAAGGGGGTAAGGGATAAGATATGTAAGAGGTTTGAGTTGAGTTAGAAACGGACCCAGAGATTACATGTGTGGGCAGAGATGCAGGGAGAGAAGAGAGTGAAGACGCAGGGATTGTATTGACTATGGGGTTGGTAATGACTTGCGAACGGGCTCCATTTACAGAATTGGAAGACATAATGAAGGATCCAGTTGCTGAATTTGTTGGGTTTTGGTAAGATGAAGGATTCATATCAGATGTTGCTGATGATTGGAAAGAGTAAGGTGCAAGGGTTTGTACAGGCAAAGAGGTTGAAGAATTTGTATTGCTGGGTTGTGGTGGGAAAGGAAAAGCAGTGGTGTCGGGGTATTTATCTGATGGGGTATTTAGAGGGGGGGAGTTGGATTCTGCCACAGAATTAAAAGGGAAAGCTGTTGCGATTTGATTTGGATCTGGTTGTCCATTTGGATGTGCCACTGGAGGAAAGGGAAAGGCAGTTTGGGATATAATTTGGGATGGGGGAGTAGTGGAATCTGGATTGTTGGAGGATTGCACTGGTGGGAAGGGGAAGGCAGTTGGGGTGGAGTCTTGGACAGCAGAAGGTGTAGAATTGGAGGAAGCCAAACCACCAATAGCCTGGCTCTGAGCTGTGTCAACAGAAAGACCAGAAGCACAATTGTTGATTGACTGGCAAGGAGGTTGAGGAAGAGAATGGAAAGGTGGGTTTGTAGGTGTGTGAGGGCTTAGGTTTTCTTGGGATGGAAGAATAGAGTGGTAGGAGGAAGAGGGCAATTGGGGAGAAGAGGATGAGTGACGGATGGAGGTATGTGTAGAATCTTGGGCAGAGGTAGAGGAAGAGGTGATTGGAGAAGAGGAATCCAGGGTAGGATAGTGAGCTGAAACTATGGAAGAATAATCTTGCACAGATGTTGGATTGGAATGAGAGGATGGTAGATCAGTCTGAGTGGAGGACAGAGATGAATAGAGGGATGTAGGCTGTGATTGAGGCACTGGCAGATGAGAGGAGGGTGTAATTGAAGCAGCTGCAAATGTGGTGTATGAGGAAAGGCCTATCATCTGGGTAGACCTGTAAAAAAGAAATACATATGAATTCACATAATTCATTAAATTGTTTTAAAGCAGCTTATGACTATAGTTTATGCTTTATATATGGATTTTTTTGTAGGTTTATTTGTAGCAGTTTAAGACTCACCCATCAAGCAATCCATTGTTCACCTCATTATTAGAGGTCGACTGAGACTGATTCTCTACTGAATTTGGAATCTCTGAAATCTCAGGCATCTGGGTCATCTGGGAACTCAGAAATGCTTGACCAGAGCTATGCTGCGGTACTGTTTGCTCCGGTAAAGATGGCACATCAGAGCAGAAGCCTGAATCAGACAGAGACAGAGTGGTGCTTTCCAGTTCCATAGCCTGTGTTAACACCTCAGTGGAATCACATGGGTCACATGATTCTGGTGGAAAGACAGAAAAGCACTGAGTTACAGAAACAACCACAAACAACCAACACATAATCAGTGTATGTGGTGTCTGTCTGATCAATTCTAACTGAGTTTGGTTACCAATGTCTAAAGGTTCCTCTTGATTGGGTTGGTTTAATTTCCTCTTTTGCCTTGCATCTCTTTGTCTGAAAGAAAAAAGGATATGATTAATAATGACATAGTCTTCCACAAACATGATCTTGTATAAACTATGCTTGTCTACTGACAGGCATTAACTTACTTCTTGCTGTTCATGCCATTCTCCCTGAAACCTTTGGCAAAGGGATTGGAATTGATCTTCAGTTCAGTTATCTAAGAAAACACCCAAAATTAGACTATTTCTCAAGTACTGTTAAAGTGAGCTGCTCTCTTTCTGCATTTTGTACTTAGCTGTGCGTAATGAATCTGCCCGCTAAATGTAAAGTCTCTAACATTAATTTCTACCTTGTTGTTCTGGTAGGCTGTAACAGTGATGAACTGGGTCTCGGGGAAGGTGAAGGTGTGTTGAGCTCCACCCCACATCATCACGTCTCTGGTTTCAACCACATGCACTCGTGCTTGGTACTTGTGCAGGGAGTGCAGAATGATCTGGTGGACAGTGATTTCAAAGGAAGGTAAAATGCTTTTTGATGGGACAATTGCCCTTTTGCAAACAAAAAACTTGCTAAGAATTAGATTCACAGATAAAATATAAATACACCATGATGAGCATGTATATACTCACATATCCTTGTCCATCCAGTGTGTTGTTGGTGAGTTTGGCTCTGTGGAAAGATATGGTTCGGTTCTGCCAATGTTCACCAGTTGCAGGAGAGTCTGGGTGGATGAACACCCTGTCTGGAAGTCGAGCTTCAGCTCCTCCCACCACCTGCCAATTGTCATCTTGGAACCGATAGCGAAAGGAGTCTACAGGTATGATGTCCAGCAGGAGGATGTAACGCAGAGATGGGTTCAAGCCAGACACCTTCACTTTTAGCTGAGGAAACATCCGTCTGATGGAGAAAAATTAATATATGAATGTTTAATAATACCAAGTTCATTCATCCATCTTGAGTAAGCACTATATCCTGGTCAGGGTTGTGGTGGATCCAGAGCTTATCCCAGGAACACTAGGGACAAGGTTTTAAACAGCATATTTCAAACACATAAAAATGATCATGCCAAGTACATTTCTATGTGAAGATGTAAAGAGTACTTAAATGAAGAGTAGCATTTTATTTTATTTATTTCTGAAGGGATGTTCAAAAGGTTTACATAAACAGAGGACATCTTAAAATGGTATGAAGATGGTATGAAAATGCATAACTGATACACATAACCATTTAGTTTTACTAGAGTCTATGTTCCATAGTGCTGAAATGATTTACACTCCATTAAGTGATTCAACAGCTTTCCTGTCAATTCATGCATCAAAAAAAAAAAAAAAAAAAAAATGCACTACCTGCCCTTCTTGGTAATGATCATCTCTGTGCCAACGGTGCTAAACTGTTTCCATAGTGATACATTTTCCAGCTCTATCTTTATAATGTCTTCAGATTTCCCAATGTTATCTCTTTTTGCCGGGGGCGGGGGCAGCAGGCGAGGAGGCAGGCTTCGGGCTGCCATGTCACATGATGTAGGGTATAGGGGCACGTGGGCAGGTGGCTCTCGATCTGGAGGGAAATTTACAATGGCAATATATCATGCATAGAATCAGCACTAGGATCTGGCACAGTTTATTCCTGTATGTCAGTCATATCATCTAAGGATCACATTTCAGCCTTCTCCTATCTGAGGTGTTCACAAGCTACTAAATAATTTGATAAATAGCGGATAAGCTGAATGAAGAGCAGTAAATTGTTCTGAATTCTAGTGTTATAAGATTGGCACAGTTTATTCTTCATTTAGCTTTTTTATCTAATTGTTTTGTAGGCCCAAGGCTACTCTAAAATACTTGATCATTCCCCTCAACAGTCAATCAATCTGTCTTAACTGTCAATCCTGTTTGAATTAATGCAAATCTCAAATTTAGGCAACACACACACACACACACACACTAAGTGATCAATAAATGGAACACTTGGGAATGTGTGGCAGAAATTTCCCTTTCATTTCCCATTCATTTAAATTCAAAGTCTTGCACTTACAATTTCTTCTTTGACTCATCTGAAATTTGAGAACCTTCCAATGGTTATTTCTTATTTTATGGCTACTTTAATTTTCTTTTTGTCTTTAAACAGAAAACACTCTCTTACCTCGATAGCAGCAGTCTCCAAGTCTTTGTGCTGCAAGAGCTAAACTGGGATACATCTCTACTCCCAACATCCTCTTGCCTGTCCTTGTTTGCCTTCCGAACTTCAATAAATCCTTTCTAGCGTCCAATCTTCCAACTTATCTTGAAGGTCTTAACATGTCTTATGCTTCAGTATCTTCTTCTTTCTTCTAGGCTTTGCTTCTTTTAACAGCCAGTGGCTCTGTCTGTCTGTGTTATATAGGTGAGTGTGTATTAGCATATCAACCAAATGGCAAAGTTTTCACACTCCCTCCCTTTCCTTCGGTCTCCATCAGGCCTGTAAGGACCACACTCCTGGCCTTTGCATACTGTTTAAACAAACAAACACATAGACACTCGTGTGCACATGCATGCAAATTTCTATGAAGACAAACTAAATTCTCACACACTTGGGATCACCGAACAAACAAACAGACAAACAAACAACAACAAAAAAACCCAATATGGAGTAATTAATCATATACAGTTATATTGCACTTTAAGTATGTTCCATAATAGGGGTTAGTTAGTCTTGGGTAGCTTCAGCAGATACTTCTCAGTGATAACACCCGAGTTTGAAATACTATTAACAGATATTTAGACTCACGTGTTAGAAAAGAACATAATTCGTGGCAAGGTTTGACCAATGTATTAAATACCATCTACATCTGTACATCAGTGGTTGTCAAAGTGGTTCACGAAGCAAAGCCAGGGGGTCCGTGATTTTTAAATACTTTGTCACAGTGTTACAGCTTTGTTTCAGCTATCATTTGTTATAAGCTCTTACTGATATTAGACGAAATGATTTAAAAAAAAAAACCTCAAAAACAAATAGGCTTACAAATAATGTTAATTTAAATCTAATTAAAATGTTGATGGTTCCAATCAATAGCCAAATTAATTTTGTACACAGATACAATGTAAAAAAAACAACAAAAAAAACAAACCTAATATAAAAGCAAAACAAACATAATATTTGAATAATTCAATTTTAATTCAATGAAATTTTATTTGTATAGCGCTTTTAACAATGGACATTGTCACAAAGCTGCTTTACAGAAATATATAAATTCAAGATATAAATTTTAAATTTATGAATTTATCCCTATTGAGCAAGCTAGAGGTGATGGTGGCGAGGAGAAACTCCCTGAGGAAGAAACCTTGTGTACACCTCATCTGGGTGACACCGGATAGTGCGATTATAAATAATTCCCTTCTAAACTGTATACTATATGGTCAAAGTGCAATTGTGTAACCATGAAAGTTCATTTTAGTTGAAACACAAAGCCTATTTTGTTGAACTCTTCACTAAGAACAGAAGATCCTCTAACGGTAGACCTGTGATTAGAGAAAATAACTACATTCTGCTTACATTATCAGTCAGCGTGATCTGGAGATCACGTTAAAAAATACTAAAAATAGTATAGAATAGTCGGATTATGGTCATAAAATAAATCTGTACGGAGGGGGTGTGTGGAATTTATTTCACAGTTAAAGGACTCCATTAGTGTACATAATAATAAAGTTACTTTTGTTGGTGGAATCTATTGGATGTTTTATTATCCAAGTAAGGCTTACATGGCAGTCAGGGAACTGTTTAACAGAATACAGAATACAGTGATAGGAAATGAAACAAGCTAAACGTTAGCAAGTACCTTTAGCATGCAAATATATCAGATATCTGGCAAGATAAAATAACTTTCTAAGTTTTAACATTACTTGTATCTCCCTCTGTCTTTCTCCTTGTCTCCATTGGAGGTGTGGAGGGCAGGGTTTTTCAGGTGGAAGCATGTGGCACAGTTTGGTCTTATTGCTGCAGTTTGGTCTTCAAGGTAAACACCGCAGCTCAGACACGATGTATCCACACGTCTCAGAAACAGCCTTACAATAACACCGAGCTGTAGAATAACAACCAATGAGGTGCTGGATGGAATAACAGCTTCCCACAGCCATTAAGCCTTTAATAGTTTAGTCTGTTTAGTCAGGTGAATAGTTTGGAGTGTAGCGTTAGTCCATTTTATTCTTATTCTCCACAGTAAGCAATGAAGTGCACTGCTTGTCCTGACAGATAACAATCGCAGTACAGCGAAAAATATTGGTTTTGCGCAATCCTTCAGAAGATCTGGTGTACGTATAACATTTTCATCAGGGGGTGGATTCCTTTTTTGAATCTAGTTCGTCTCAAGGTTTCTTCCTTCATGTTGTCTCGGGGAGTTTTTCTCTCCACTGTCACCTCTGGCTTAGAAGAAGCCTTTATTTGTCACATATACATTACAGCACAGTGAGATTCTTTCCTCGTATATCCACGCTTGTTAGGAAGCTGGGGTCAGAACGCAGGGTCAGCCATGATACAGCGATGATACGGCGCCCCTGGAGCAGAGAGGGTTAAGGGCCTTGCTCAAGGGCCCAACAGTGACAACAGAGCCTTAACCGTTGAGCCACCACAAGCAATGGCTTGCTCATTAATTCAATTCAATTCAATAGACATTGACACAAAGCAGCTTTGCAGAAATCCAGATGTTAATTTAGGTCCCTAGTGAGTAAGCCAGAGATAACAGTGGCAAGGAAAATGAGGCAGAAACCTTCAGAGTCACCAGACTCCAAAAGAAACCATCCTATAAATATATATAATAAATAAATAAATAAATATTCTTCTACTACTCTATAACCAAAGAGTGTTCAGGATGAACATTATAGTTTTAATGATGCCATCAGCAGTTCTTCGGTACAAGTCTACAGTATCCAGGTGAGATTCCCACTAAAGAAAGTGTAGGATTTACGACAGGTAGATTTCTGTAAAGCTGCTTTGTGACAATGTCTACTGTTAAAAGCGCTATACAAATAAAATTGAATTGAAGCTTCCAGGCAGATCAGGTTCAGATGTCATGACCTTGACAAGCTTAAACTTCCATCTTAGGAAGACCCCCTTAGGTTAGAAGCAACTTCTCCGTTTCCACAGGCCTTAATGTTGTTGTAGTTGTTGTTTTTATTTGCCACTTGATGGGGGGGTTATGAAAGACAAACTGGGCGAGAGAGGAAGTTGAGGTGTGAATGTTCCGCCTCCTAAAGTTTGTCTCACAGTCTTAAGGTCATTACGTACCCATGTGTGTGTAAGGGAGTGTGGGATCGGAGATTGTTAAGTGTAATGACCTTTAATGTGTTTACGAGTGGACAGGTGTGCTACGCTAGGAACCAGTAGCAGTACAGGCACACTTATGATATTAGTGGTAATGAGTGGGGTTTTTTTATGCTACGGAACAGTGAACTGTGCTAAAGCTAAATGGGTTTACTGTGCTGTTTAACTGCAAGCTGAAACATTAACACCTCACTTGTAACACATCAGTGCTAAATACCTGTTAAGTTGCTATTAATACGATTAGGATATATTGTTTTAAGTCAAGATACACACTATAATTTTAAAGTTGTCTCATTTTTATTCATCTAAAGAGTCTTAGCTGAGGAGGTCCTTTTAAGGCGATCTGCATTATACTATGATTGGTTAGAGCATTGTGTAATTGTGGGAAGCACAGCAGCTTTGTGGTCTCCATTGTGATACGCAGTGCTTGACACTGACACCAAGATATGTGCAATACATTCTTAGAAAGAGGATATCGCAGATATGTGCAAGGATATGGGATTTCAGGCTTACGAAGAGGTCAACAGTCCATGTGACGTCTCGTGGAAAACGGACGTTTTGTGGTGTGTCTGAAGATAAGCTTAAAAAGGCATACTTTGCAGAAATGATTGCTAGCAGTTATAACGTTTACAGGCTTATTTCCGCTTATTCCATTTCACCTCAGTGTGTCATGCAACAGTGAGCAGGTCATATTGTACTATTATACTACATAGGAACCTCTGTCTTCCATCCAGTTTACCATTTAAGTTGTGTCATACCTGACCATACACACTTTTCTCACACTTCTCACACCCACATACACTCACATGTCCGCTCACATGCATACTCCAGTGGTTTAGGTCATGTATGAACAATGTGATCAGACCAGAAGACCGGTAAAGATAAATTCACCTGTTGCTCAGTTTCTGAATCATTTCAACTGAACAGTGTACTAGTGCACAGCATGGAGGCTGTGGTGGGCGTTGGGGTGTTGGTCGTGGCTGTAGGATTTTATATCTTCTGCTCTGTGTATCTGCTGCGTAACCCACTTATTCTCCATAAGAAGAAATGTTTAGCCTTTCACAGCAGACACATTTCTCACAGAGGTGGTGAGTGCTCCATTTATTCTGATTTGTCTCTGGTTTTTTTTTGCACTTAATATATTAATATATACTACATTATTCTACACAGTGTTTGTTTTGTGGTATGCTCCATTAACTGGTGATAGTTGCGTGTTTGGATACTAACAGTGATGATCATCTAGTACAGTATTTAGCTGCGTTTTTGATCATTTTACTCAGGTGCGGGTGAGAGGATAGAAAACACCATGGAGGCTTTTACACAGTAAGTAAGGCAGAGCTCTCTCAAAGGTGTCTCAATTCGGTTCAGTTTAGCGTGTCTCCGTTTATAGACTGAACGTGTTAGACTACGTGTTGCCAAGGACAGGGTACATATGCAAGATGAAACGAAATACGTCTTGAATAATAAATAAAATATTGAAGATACACAACACAACAGCTAATATAAATATATTTACTATTACTTTTCCTCATTCTATTTGATTAGTAGTGAATAGAATAGACATTTTAATTAAGAAAGTTTGTTAACAACTAATATACATTGATACAGTTTATTTCTACAAAATGTCAGCGTATTGTAACAATGTTGTATTATCGCATACAATATCATCAAACACACACACACGTATAGAATTGTTCCACTTAATCATAACACTATGATACATAGTCTGTAATAATACAACGTTATGTTACAATACAATGCTCATATTTAACCCTTTCCATGCTTGTCCATGCTTATGGTCAGTCAGTTTACAGCTCTTTTTTCTGAGGAAATATAAGATCCTCCAAATCACTTGAGTGCATTACTGTAAATTAACATAAGCTTTCGAGACTATCTGTCATTCTCAATATTCACAAGCTTTCTATATGAAACAAGCAAACAAACAAACAAATAAACACACATTTTAAGTAAAAAAGTTTTGTGCCACACTCCACTGAACACCTTAGATTTTTGTTATTTTTGTTACGTTTGTTATTTTGTGGGAAATTTTTTTTACTTCCTTGCGTCAGGTAACAGTCCTAAACTGAGTAACTTTTGTGTGTTCAGAAATTGTTAAAAACGTTGGACTTTTAAAAAAAAAAAAAAAAAAAAAATTATTTTAACCATACTTCTATAGCCTTGTCTCGGACAATCCATTTACTTTTGAATATAAGTGATATACGTATGAATTTTGATTCTAAATATCATGCAATTTGAAGTAAAAATCTAAAGAATCTGGATATGTGTGTAAATACTTTATGCATGAAAGGGTTAGTTAGATGTTACTGTTACACAGGAAAATACAGAATACTAATAATACTAATTATACTACTATTACTACTACTACTAACAACAACAACAACAACAACAATAATAATAATAAATTTGATATATTAGTGGGCATTGTTCAAGGCACTTCTAAAAGAATCAGGTGGAATTAAAATTCATAGCAACAGCAGGCAGTAGAAGCATGCAAAAAGCCATCTTAAATGAATGAGTTTAGACGTGAGATTTAAATAAAACAGAGTCCAACTGATGGATATGTAGGAGAAGCAATTTCCAGAGACTGAAAGCCCCAGCATTAAAGATGTGAAGGTGGAACAGTCAGCAGTTCAGCAAAGGAGGATCACAGGGTGCGGGAAGGAGAGCAGATAGGCAAGAGTATACTATAATAATAATAATAATAATAATCCCGCTGCCCTCCCCCTTAGCGCAGTGGATGTGGGAACTGAGATGTTGGAACTGGACTGTCATTTAACTCTAGATGGTTATGTTGTGGTGTGCCATGACAAAAACCTTGAAAGACAGACAGCATCTGACATGGACATCTCGTTTGTTAAATATCAGGTGGGCGTTATACAAATTGCTTTATTAAACCTATTTTAATTAAGTACAGTTTTATTATAATGTTTTATTATTTATCATTTAGGACTTGCCACTCTACAGAGAGAAGCTTGAGGTCACATTCAGTGCTGGTAAGTTAGTTCAGATTCCAGTGCAATAAAATGTTCGATTAGGAAGTGTGCAAGAGTAAAAAAAAAAAAAAAATGACTCTTACAGTGAACTTAAATGAAAATATGAACACCTGAAAATCTCCATCAGGGCAATTCAGTACGGGGCAGGACCGGAGAATCGCCCTGCTGGAGGACGTCTTCGAGAAATTCCCCCAAATGCCAATCAACATCGAGGTTAAACGAAACAGTGATCTGCTGATACAGAAGGTATTTACCATCGTGCTTGACTGATTAACGGTAGAGGAATGTAATCTCTGTCATTGTAGCCAGAATAACAGCGCTGTGTTATTTAGGTCTCCTCCCTGGTGAAAAAGTACGGCAGGGAAAACATCACTGTCTGGGCCTCTGAAGACTCTCAAATCATGGCAAAATGCAGGAAACAGGTACATCACCGCATTACATGTGTCTGTGATCTAGATGTGGCTACGATCATATCTGAAGTGACAAAGTCTTGTGACAACAAGTCATCTACTGTATCACTAGGTTTATTTTAATTTAACACCTTAAACACAATGCAACTGCACTTTAAATACATCACTCACTAGCCCAAAGTATGAAAGAAAATTGTTCATTATTAAATAGCAAAGTGAGTACTAAATAGCACTAAATGGCAGTGTGAGTACGCATTTGGCATTCTATACACTGACTTGTGAAACCGCATGCACAGAACCCCTTCATGCCATACAGCTTCACCATTAGACGAGGAATCCTTCTTCTAGCACTCTACTACACTGGCCTTCTGCCCTTCTGCCCTCTGGGAGAAAGTCTATTGCAGTTCTACCTGCCCAGAGTAATCAACAGGTCAGTAGCTTTTTTCTGTCAAAAAGGATCCCGCACTCTCACTGCTGCAGCCCGGGTTCGATTCCTGAGCAGGGATCCAACCCAGCCACTGGGAGTGTACTCTCAGTACCAGTTCCAAGCCCAGATAAAATGTGAGGGTTGTGTCAGGAAGGGCATCCAGCGTAAACCCTGTGCCAAATCAAAGCATGCGGAGCAATGATCCGCTGTGGCGACCCCTAACGGGAGCAGCCGAAAGAATCTACATATAACTTGCTAAAATGTTGGAGGAAAAACCTTTTTTTTTTTTTTAAATGAATATACAGACTGATTAAAGGAAAACCCAAGATAAAGTGTCTTAGTAAGGTGCTGGGTCACCACATTGGCACAGACTCTACAAGTCTGAAAGATAAAAACTGTTCTTCAGTTCGTCCCTTGATTGGTGTTTTGATGATGGTGATGGACACTGCTGTCTAACCCATCACTCCAAAATCTCCAGTTTCAACTGGACTGAGATTAAGTGACCGTGTAGGGCATAGCATATGATTTACATTAGGGGTGCAAAACATACAGCCTGCCTGAGGCTACGATCTGTTTCACGGGATGATGAGTCAAATATAAGAGGAAAAAACTCATTATAGTTCTTTGTTTATTTAGTACATGTCAGGTTCTGGCTTTTATTGCTGCCCAAATGCAGATATTTTATCCACTAATTTATCAACTAGTGGTCTGTTTTTAGCATTATTTACCAGCTCATATGACTCTGTGACAGACACATGACACAATTATAATGTTCTTTAGCTAAAGTAAAACAAGCCCCTTGACAATCTTTATACTCTAAGAGTCTAATAGACATATGACACAGTAATGACATGCTCTATAGCTAAAGTAAAACAAGCCCCTTGGCAATCTTAGCACTCTAAGACAGACATATGACACAATAATGACATTTGCTGTAGCTAAAGCAAAGCAAGTCCCTTTTTAAAAGTTATAATAAGGCCTCTTTCTGTTTTAAAAAATAAACTTAATTGTCTATGATACATGACACACAATACTAACATAGTCTACCGTAAAAGTAAAGCACGCCCCCTTGTTAACAGCCGTAACAACCACGACAGGCCCATGACACAATAATGATATTTTCTATAGCAGCAATGGCCAGTGGAATGATGGGTAAAAATGAAGGCGAAAACTTATTATAGTTCCCGATTTGTATACTGGCTGTCATTTTCTGACTTTAATTGCCGCAGATGCAGGTAGTCATTTAATTAAGCATTAGTTAGCGCTGTTTCCCAGTCTCAGGAGGACACGCAGGCTAATGTACACGTACAGGCTAGCATTGTGCAACATAATGGAAATATCCGTTAAATAAAAATAACAAACCTTATAAAATGAAAAAGCATATATTATAAATGACTGGTGATTGGATGTGTTGGTGCAACCCCTTTATTCTGAGATTTTAACCAATGAATTACTTTGCCAGCCCAGATTTACATACAGATTTCCATCCTCATCAAACCATTCAGTGAGTCCTCATGCCCTGTAGATGGGGGTGGAGTCATCCTGGAAGAGACCACGCCCATCAGGATAGAAATGTTTCATCATAGGATAAAGTTGTTCAGTCAGAACTGGCCATTTCATCAAATGGATAAAGTGGAGCCAAACCACCAGTCTGAACCTTCTGACCCGTCTGTATATTTATCAGTTGTGTTCTGATTAGTGTTAATCACGCTGATACACTACATGGCCAAAAGTATGTGGACACCTGACCATCACACCCATATGTGGTTCTTCCCCAAAGTTTTAAGCACACAATTGTATAGAATGTCATTGTATGCTTTAGCATTACAATTTCCCTTCACTGGAACTAAGAGGCCCAACCTGCTCCAGCATGACGATGCCCCTGTGCACAAAGCGAGCTCCGTGAAGACATGGTTTGCCAAGGTCGAAGTGGAAGAACTCGAGTTCTGAACAGAGTTCTGCGCAGAGCTCGGACCTCATCCCCACTGAACACCTTTGGGATGAACTGGAACACCGACTGCACCCCAGACCTCCTCAAAAAACATCCGTGCCTGACCTCACTAATGCTCTTATGGCTGAATGCTCACAAATCTCCACAGCCACAAAATCTCCAGAATCTAGTGGAAAGCCTTTTCAGAAGAGTGGAGCTTATTATAACAGCAAATGGAGACTAAATCTGTAATGAGATGTTCAAAAAACACATACTGATGACGTGATAGTCATGTAGTGTACACATGTGCTAAAGATTTGTGCACTCTGTTGTACTAACAGTGCCAACTGTATATACTCTTACAGGGGTTATATTCCAGAGGAGTCTTTCCTTAAGAAGAAATCTGTGGTCTCTCTCATTGAAAAGTAAGTCACTAAATTGCCTTAATGTGTGAGTGTATGTGTGTGTGTGTGTGTGTATGGATGGACTTACGTCCCATCCAAGGTCTATTTCTGTTCGTGCCCAGTGTTCCTGGGACAGACCCCTCGACCTTAACCAGGATAAAGAGCTTACTGAAGATGACTGAATGAATGAAAAGGTTTAGTGTTTTTTTTTTTACCCCCCCTTCCCCAGGCTGACTATGAGAAAGTCTTTGTTTGAGCACTTGGTGAAGCGAGGCATGCAGGTGTGTTTGTCAGTTTCTTTCCTCTGTAATCAGGATTAAATCACACAGCCGTGATACTCTCTGAACTGCGTCCTGTGCTCTTTCTTCCTCAGGTGCAGTTGTTTGTGTGTAACAAGGAGGAGGACATGGCTGCGGCTTTCGCATTCGGTGCTACAGGAGTGATGTCTGATTATCCGATCATCCTATCAGACTACCTGCAAAAACATCCAGCTGTTTAAGTTTCTTAATGCAAAGATGTGACGACAAAAAAGCGACAACATTCCAGTGTTGCACAGTAATCACGTTTATTCCTTTTAAATCATTCAGAAATCCAATGTTAAATATCTCAAAAGGTGCAACGATTTGGTACTTCAGCAGTGAATTGAGCATGAGATAATGAGATCACATGACTTGCAGTGGGTCTTTGTCTTTTTGGGAGATGATTACGGTAACAGAGTCTGGTAGGTGTGCAGATAGTCGCTCCTTAAACACAGTGAGAAAACCCCTCTCACTGTTACTGTGCTCACTCAGAATCACACTCGTGCCTTTAGAAACAGCATCCAGCACCTCGTGATGGGACATCTCACCTGAGAAGAAAAAAATACACATTATTCTTAGCTCTTCATTTACAAACAGGGTTTTAATTGGCTCCTCTTTCGTAATTACTTCACTCTAACTATGAAGACACATTTTGTCTGCTACTGATTGCACTTTAGTCTTACTGTAGTTCGCTATCCTGCTGCATTAGCTGCATTAGCGTAGGAGTTCAGCAATATTATTCCGTCCATTTACTTCTGCTAGTTCCTAAACAATGTCAAGTCAAGACTGAAGTCAAGAAAACAAACGCAAAAATATGCCGAAATATCTATTAAAATAATTCCTAAATTATAAATGTGGAATAAAAAAAAAATGCACAGTGGTCAAGGCAAAAAAAGTCCATTTGGGGTTGTTTGCCCAAAAAGTCTGGATTAATCCTACTATCATTATGGAATACCAAATTATATCATTTTGAGGACTGTTAAACCCCTGCAATCGATCTGAAGTCTTTAACGAGATGAAATTAAAATAACATTCTTTCTCCTCAAACTCCATGAAGCAAGGATACTATACATATTTCACGGGTTCATCATAATCAACTACACCTTTTACATAACGAATAAAAAAACCTTCTGCTCTAAACAGCATTCTGATGGACTTTTGGTTATAAAACAAAGGAGCAGAGAAAAACTCAATCCCATCTCCGACCCTAATTAGTAATTATTTATCATAACAAATGCAGTTCTCAAAGTAAGACCTCTAGAATATCATTTTATTTTTAAACCAGGATTTTATACTTTTTTTGTCATTACCATTAGCACGTGTCCTCATTTCACTTCATCTTGTCTAATGTGGGGGGAAAAAAAGAGGCTTAGAAAAAAAGAATCATTTAACTTCTCTTAAATGATTGTTTTTCTAATTATTTTAAACAATGTCATCTACACTATAGTATAATAACTTAGCAGAAAAAGAAGTTAAATGTGCAGATAAATCGGCTTAAAAGTATCAACACACACACAAATGGACCACGCTCCACCAGAGAATTTGTTTCCGATTTGTTTCTTCGCTTACTCCGAGACAGAAGAAACGAACTGCGCAGGGATTTTTGCCTTCAGCCGAATCAACTCCCCTTTTAAAGACTCGCTGCCTTCCGAGAGCCAGACATCGTTCTGGCAAACAGGAAGTATAATCAGTTACAGATCCCCAGAATGAGGGCTGAGAGGTGCAGAAAATCACCTATCCCACCTGTGATTAGAATTTTAAATGAAGTTATTAACTGTTCACCTTTGATATTATATAATAATTTCATCTTTGCTGTTTTGATTATGATCTCCATGGGGTCACCACGGGGACCTTGCGTTCAACGTGCTTGCATATGAAATAATGAAATACACAAATCTAAAATTTTGTTGAGATGGAGGATTCATTTGGCATAGATTTACAGTTTACCTGTCGTAAACACAGTCGTGGCCTAATGGTTAGAGAGTCGGACTTATAAAAACTCAAGGTGGACCTGGTCGTGGGTTCGAGTCTCAGGTCCGGCAGGGATTGTAGTTGGGGGAGTGAATGACCAGTGCTCTCTTCCACCCTCAATACCATGACTGAGGTGAGACCCTTGAGCAAGGCACCGAACCCCCCACTGCTCCCCGGGTGCTGCACCAAAAAAGGCTGCCCGGTGTGTGTGTGTGTGTGTGTGTGTTAAATGCAGAGCACAAATTCCGAGTATGGGTCACCGTACTTGGCCACAAGTCACTTTACTTCCCTTGCTGTATTATTTCTAGTACTACTGATCACAAAGCCATAACCTACAGGTTATCTTATTGTTTTTCTTTATTTATTTCAAACATAAATATTAAATGACTTCTGTTTCTAATTATTTTGTCTTCATAAACATTTTGTCTTTCTCATTTTTGATCACATAAATAAATGCCCTGTAAGAGAACGGAGTTGTGTGTGTGTGTGTGTGTGTGTGTGTGTCTGAAGGTATACCGGTGATGTAGAGGTCTGCTTTCACGCCCTGCAGGACTGAAGCTCCTGAGCCAGCACACACAGCTACACTCTTCACAACAGAATCTTGGGAAATATTGGCAACAAAACACACAGCCTTCAATAACTGTGAACTAACAATGCAATAGTGAACAATAGAAAACAATAGTGCATAAACACGCCTGGCCTTGCTAGGCAGTAACGGCTGCTACACGGACTACGCCTAGTGCTATAGTCTGAATGCTTTCTTTTTGCTTTCCGTTTCAGTTTTTCACAGGAAAGAGAACATTTTTCACTGAATATTCACTTAAATTAAAACAAATTTGTCATTCCAAATTGAACAGCACACTAAGTCTCTGCTCAGCCTCAATCCACTTATAAAATAAAATAAAAATGAAATAAAATAATAAAATGCCACATGGTCAGGCTATTAAAGCTTAGAATATCAAGGTCCAAAAAAAAAAAAAAGTGGAAAAAGAAGTGCTGTGTGTCAGATCTGAGTGAGAATAGAGAAAACCGTAGCCAGTAAACACAAGGTGGAGGAGTAGCAGATTTCCACTTTGCTAAAATCGTACAGGAAACCATAACACCGTACTGTGAGGCAGAGAGTGAGAGGTACACCAAATAAGACGACTAAAGTGCAGAGCTTAAGAAAGCTTTTTAAATAAAGAATTCCTACTAAAAGTGTTTAATTTCGTTCAGGACCAGGTTTAAACCTTGCCTGGAAAATCACAAGTTTCAGGCTCTCTGTCTGCCTCTCACACTTTCATCCTTACAAAGATATTACACAAATAAAAAGAATTATAATTAATAATGGTTCATCATCATTACCTAATGTTTTCTGATTTCCCAGAGCCAGTCTAAGGTAAGACAGACCGAGGTGTTTCTTCATTCTCTGGAGTGCCGCAGCTACGGATATCGGCTCGTCCAACACAGCATGCCGTCCCTGACCACAGCCGAGTAAAGGGGGCTACAGATAAACACAGCAAGAGGGACGGCTTCTCATTCCACTGGCCACCTGATAATATGTACATTAGCAATAAAATCTGAATTTCTAACCTTTCGAAGGCTTTGCTAGCTTTCATGGTTTTTCACTTCCCTTCTCATTAGACTTTGAGGCGGTAAAGAGGCATTTTTTTAACTGGATAAATGACAGACTGAATGTATAGTAAAAGATAAAGGCATTTAAAATACTTATATAAAATACTTTATAAGTATTTTATAAATATACTAACATTTTTTTGCACTTAATGAAAATATGCTGGAAAATATATCAAATATAAAACTTTCAAAAGTATACTTGATCACACTTTAAACAATTGTAAAAACAATTGCATAGTAGTACATTTTAATAAATACATTACTGCAAAATATACTTTAATATTTAGCTAAATGTAACAATTTTTCAATACATTAAAAACTGAACTTAAAATTTTATTTTAAAAGAATTATTCAAATTACTACGTTAAAACACAATTTAAATTACAACGCTTTAAGCATTTAATTAAAGTTTGATATTTTAAAATATTTGTAACTGCCCTAAGGCTATTGGGGAAAAAGTAAAAAGGACAGCCTAAGCACTGGCTTGAGAACCGCTGGTTTTACATAAACCAAAATATGGCCCTGAAGCGTATAAACTCCTCCGAGTCGAGGGACATTTGCATGCATGTATCCGTCTGTAGTCCATTTGCTTTGCGCTGCTATGTTACTTCTGTGATTGTCTTTGTAAAGCATCACGGAACTTTACAAAGACACTCTGTAAATTACATATACTTTGCCTTAGAGAGACTGTACATGGATCCTCAAAACCAGTTGTCTCGGTCAGGCCAAGGATATGACCATGAAAACCCCACGCACACCTGCTGCCTACTGACACCAAATTGGTGCATGTGTACGGCACATGACTCTGAAGTGGGCTACCAATTTTGACTCACGTATCCCAGTGGGAGGAGCTACAACCTTCAATTAACTGATTTTGGGATCAATGGGATTTCCATAGGTGACTTTCATTACATAGCCAGCATTGGCCAATCAGCTTTCAGCATGCATTTGAGTTACAGAGTTACCTCTGTATGGATGTATTTTCCAGACTATTTTCAAAACGAACTGCAAACTGTATTTGCAATTGCATTTTCTCTTTGTGGAGGCATAAACTGTGTTACAGGTCATAATACACTAACTTGCACTGCCTGCCAAATTTCAGACGGAACAAAATTCAAATGCAATCGCAATTCTCTTTGCATTTGCATTTCTGATTCCATTTGAATTTTGGCAGGCTCCAAACGCGACACCGAGGAAGTGAAATAGCAAACGGGGTAACTGATACTGCTATTTCGATATGACAACGTCATAACTCTTAAGACATGGGAAATCCAATTGCAAACGGACTTTGCTTTTCCTTTGAAATTTGGCAGACATAGCATGTTCGTGTAAACCAAAATGCAAACTGTAATACACAATTTGCATTTTTATTCGAATTATGTGAATGGCTACCCACTAGTGTTCAGAAAGATAAGACACAAAAGGATTTGTTTGTAATAATAATAATAAAAAATATAAGCTCAGGTGGCAATCGCTGGGTTCCAAGCACTCCTACGCATGTAGCGCCCCTAGTGGCCAATTCATGTATTATTACATAGAACGCTAGCGGCCAGCCATTCACGTAATTAGAGCACCTAGATAGAACTGTCTTATAAATATGTAAAGGACTGTTACAGAGCAAATGACCACACAAATATTCTGAGACTAAAACACAGGAATCCGTATCATTTAAAATATCAAGATGGACATCAGCCCCTAACACAGTATATTAGGAGTAGAGAATACATACAGTATATGAGGTGTAAAGGCAGCTGCTTTTACCTGCTGGACCTGTGTGATGGTGAGAGTCTGGCTGGCTGTGGCGTTTCCTGATATCGCCTGAACGGCAGAGGTCAGTTCTGAGCTGGGACAGTTCAGGATCACATGCTGTGCCTCTTGTTCAGTTCTGAAACACACATGAACAAATGCATTACTGCACCAGACTCTTTATAAATACCAGCAGCCTGTGAAGTCTTATGTTTTTTTCGGCACTTCGGTGATGGTAAGAAAAGATACCAGGACTGTGTATATATATATATATATATACACACACACGCACATATATACATATATATATACATACACACAATACTATAATAATACTATATGGCCAAATGTATGTGTACACCTGACCAGCATGCTCATGTGTCCATATGCTCATTCCGAAACACAATGGAGTTGCTCCCCCTTTGGTGTTATAACAGCCTCCACTCTTCTGGGAAGGCTTTCCACTAGATTTTGGAGCGTGGCTGTGGGGATTTTTGCCTATTCAGTCACAGTCAGTCACTGATGTGTGCAGTGAGAAAACCTGGTGCACAACAGGTGTTCCAGTTCATCCTAAAGGTGTTCAGTGGGGCTGAGGTCAGGGATCTGTGAGGGTCACTTGAGTTCTTTTACTTCAAACTGTAAATCATGTCTTTATGGACCTCGTTTGTGCCCAGGGGCATTGTCATGCTGGAACATGTTTGGGCTTCTTAGTTCAAGGAAAATCTTAACGCCCCAGGACACAAAGACATTCTATACAATTATGTGATTACAACTTTGTGGCAACAGCTTGGGTGTGATGGTCAGGTGTCTACAAACATTTGGCCGTATTGTGTATGTTTCTGTGTAGACAACCGGACTGTAAAATCACCCATAGTGACTGAGATTAAATATGATATTACTGTACCTGCAATCTTTTACTAGAGAACATGAAAATGTGTCTTATACTCATGTCTGCTTTGCAAGTGCTTGACACTTAACTAGAATTTGTAACAGACTATGACTTTTCGGAATGATTTGACTGATTAGTGATACCAGACGGCACTGATGCTCGCATGTCATGTCCTTGTATACATACAATTTCTGCCTGTAGTTCTGATGCAAATCAGAACCAATATTAAGAACGCGTATCTGAACACCGACATACCTAAGCACATTGTACTGAAAGGTTTCACTGTTTTCTGTCTTTCTCATGTTCTTCATGATATTATTGAGCTCCTCTTCATTTCTGGCTATAAACTCCAATCTGTGCTTTTTGTGGGCGCTACAGAGAGCCTGGCTTAGCACCAACACTTGTCCACTGCCTGTAGATAATAAATACATTTTGTGATTAATAAAAATGGCAAGAAGAAAAAAAAACAAGCATGTTCATGTGATTTACCCGGTGTTAGATTTTAATCAAAACAACCAACCTACGCCTTCTATCAACCAATCATTAAGGCCGCCTTTCACGCTATCCCAGGACGTATGCGGTGAGAAGACAGCTATCCCGCTTTCTATAGCTCTGATGGCCAACTGCTGTTTCCAGTCCTTCTGAACGAGTCGTTTGAAAGGCCGGAAAAGAGGTGGGTGGTATGAAATGATGAGGTCACATGTCATCCCTTCAGCTTCATCCATAACGTCGGCAGTCAGATCATTGGTGAGGAGGATCGTCTTGATTGGACGCTGCTTGCTCGGTTCCACCAAGAGACCAACATTATCCCAAGATTCAGCCAATGAGAGTGGAGCAAGCTGCTCAAGAACTTCCAGGACTGTCTTTAAATCCATGGAAGAAGGAGGATGAGAGTAAGAACGAGAAGAAAGAACGAACAGCGGGGTGCAAAGTGGATGACAAATGGAAGAATGAAGCACGGAATAAAGGCAGGATGAATGATCGAATGTTGCAGAGGTTGCGCTCGGGAAGTGGGGTCTTCTTTTGAGGGCAGTGTTCGAGATGACATTAAACTGAGACGGGCTGCAGCTCAACCTGAAGAATCTTCTCGGGATGTTCGTAGACCTAGTAAACATGGATGAAGTCAGCTCTGGGAAAGCATAAGAAACAATAATGAAATTCTATGGAGAAATATCAAGTCCCATCTTTTAGTTACAATAATGTCAGAACATGTCTATCTTCACTAGAAAGAAAGCAAGAATAAACATAATAGTCTTACAATATTATACAGTGTATATCTATGCTATTATATGAAATTAGCTTACTACAAAATGATCACTGTGTTTATATTTTGTCAAATTATCTAACAGCTGCAGAACTGCCAATACACATGTCTAAGTTTTAAATCTACATGGATGAATGCCATTTGGCTTCCTACTGGACATCCAGTGCACTATGTAGAGTGTAGGAGCTGTTAGCATGAACCCTGCGCATGCAGTGCGTGTATATAGGGAGTACAGAGGGATTTGAGATTGAGCCCTTACTTAGGCAGCTCGCGAGCTAACACGCTTCCGTTAGCGAGCCTTACATTAGCTTTACAAAAAGCTAGTGCTAATTAGACTGTTCGCACACCAAATGGATGCACACTAGTATTACAGATAAACCCTATTTGTTTGCAGCCAGTGAAAGCAAGCTAAATTTAAACTAACGTAAAATATTACTATCACAACACCAACTCACCCAAGCAGTGACACTGCTGACACTTCCGGTGGGGTGGGCGGGGCTTTCAAACAACGCCAACTCTGATTGGACGAATAAACATTTTGTATCGCGTTAACTGAAAAGAGGCTAGTCACGAAAACTACTCAGAAAAGTCAAATATAATTCACATATTTCACTGATTCAGCAAAATTAAAAGTGTTATTATTTATATTTACCTATCCCCAATGGTAGTATTATTTAAAGTAAGAGAGAAAGCTTATTTATTACCTAAATAAATCCTTAAATACTCTGGCTCTGATATTTTGATTGTAACAAAAAAGGGAAAAAAGCTACCCAGGTCCAGTCTGACCCAAGCTTCCCTTTCGTTTTTTTTTTCTTATAAAGTAACATCTGTCACAATAAACCCTAATGAAAAGTACAACACATTCATGTATAGCCTATATTGCAACATTAATGCATACAGTATATTCACATTATACATTCTGTTTATTAGAAATAAAGAAAATTAGCTTATTGTATATGTACATACTCTTCTTTGGGTATGTACAGATGGTCTCTGGCTGATACTCGCCTCAGTCTCCACACCCCCATGGCCGACTCTGGATACTCTAAATAGCTGAGAGTGATGTGTGACACTAAACCAGCTGTGCTGCTGAATAGCCCTGGGTCATGAGAGAGCCAAGAGCAGATTAATTTGGATTAATGAGATCGAGAGCAAGAGCGCAAGAACATCCTGGATGTATCACAATATCTTCTTATAGTGGCTAGTTGCCAATTCTTGTCCATCCAATCACAAATTTTACCTCTAAGAAATTACTCTGATGCTGTCTTCTGACAAATGTGCATGGTGCATGACAGATGTGAGAGAGACACCCATGGCAGTGCTGCATGGATAATTGATGTTGTAAGCCTCTGATAGCCAGCTGGAAATATTTGTATTCGTATTCGTATAGGATTTAAATCCAGAATTCTGCATTTCTATATTCAGCATTTCTATATTCAGGCATAACTCCCGATTTAATGTGATAGTTACAATTAGCACTCTTCATGCAGCAATATATTGTATACTAGTACACAGTATACTAGACAGCAGCAAATTGGCCATGTACTAGAACAAAACATTATTTCCATCTTCAGTCTGCATTTTCTATCCCTGATTTTTTGTGCCAAGGTGTGAACTACATGATCTAAGTTGCATGATCTGAACATCGCATCAAGAAGATCCCCATGTAAAAACTGATGTAACTTTTGGACTTAAGCCCTAAGTCTGAAATGTTAATGCAATTTTATTCTATGTCTACTTGCCAAATGTACACCGAAGAGCCATAACATTAAAACCACCTTCCTAATATTGTGTAGGTCCCCCTTGTGCCGCAAAAACGGCTCTGACCCATCGAGGAATGGACCTCTGAAGGTCCACAAGACCTCAGAGGTGTGCTGTGGTATCTGGCACCAAGACAGCAGCAGATCCTTTTAAGTCCTGTAAGTTACGAAGTGGGGCCTCCATGGATGGCGCTAGATGGTTGTCTAGCACATCTCACAGATGCTCGATCGGATTGAGATCTGGGGAATTCAAAGGCCAAGTCAACACCTTGAACTCTGTCATGTTCCTCAAACCATCCTTGAACAATTTTTGCAGTGTGGCAGGGCGCATTATCCTGCTGTAAGAGGACACTGAGCATCACACTTCCTCCACCAGCTTTCCTTCTTCCTATAGTGCATCCTGGTGCCATCTCTTCCCCAGGTAAGCGACGCACACACACTGGGCCATCCATATGATGTAAAAGAAAATGTGAGTCATCAGACCAGGCCACTGGTCCAGTTCTGATGCTCACGTGCCCTATGTAGGCACTTTCAGTGGTGGACAAGGGTCAGCATGGGCACTCTGACCGGTCTGCGGCTACGCAGCCCCATGCACAGCAAGCTACGATGCACTGTGTGTTCTGAAACCTTTCTATCACAGCCAGCTTTAACTTTTTGTGTTACAGTAGCTCTTCTGTGGGATTGGACCAGATGGGCTAGTCTTTGCTTCCTATGAGCATCAATGAGCCTTGGGCTCCCATGACTCTGTCGCCGGTTCACTGGACTACTTTTGGTAGGTACTAACCACTGCATACCAGGAACACCCCACGAGACCTGCCGTTTTGGAGATGCTCTGACCCAGTCATCTAGCCATTACAATTTGGCCCTTGTCAAAGTTGCTTAGATCCTTACGATCCTTGCCCATTTTTCCTGCTCCCAACACATCAACTTCGAGAACTGACTGTTCACTTACTGCCTAATATATCCTACCACTTGATAGGTGCCATTGTAACGAGATAATCAGTGTAATTCACTTCACCTGTCATTGGTTTTAGTGTTATGGCTGATCGGTGTAAATGTCAAATGTATTTTAAATCCATTAAAGCTATTTAAGCAATATTGCATGAGCAAGAGTGCTGTTGTACCAAATATTGACAGTTGCCGATAATCAATACAACAGCACGAGTGTTTATACAACAAGAAATTAATATCAAGTAACTGACATTTCAGTCACAATATGGCCAAATATTTTTAGTTAGGCCAAATCGTTCCCAAAAAAAAGGCACAGGCATTTGGATAGGGCGCTGCATGTTGCCATGCAATGCACAGACTGAGAGCCCGTAGTAAGTGTAGTAGCCATTTCACCATAATAAACTATGTTTGTCACTGTTTGAACACAGACAAACAGAGTGATACAAATAGTGAAATGTACCAGTGCTGTGATACGAAATATCAGCACTCTTATCAGAACGCTGCTTGTCCAATCAAGTTAGTGAACTGGAACTAACTTCTGTGGAAAAGAATCATATTATACTCATAGAGACATACTTGTGATATTCCTGTTTCATTCATTCCTCTTCAGTAAACCTTTCATCCTAGTCAGGGTCTTTCCTCAACTCTCTGACCCACATCTTAAAGAGTCTCTGAGTCTCTGTGCTGTGGAATCACAACCAGTGATTCATATTTGGCACAGATGCAGGTTTCTGGGAATCAAATCATGTCTCAGAGGACGAGTGAATAACTGCAGGGGAAAAAGGAAAGGGATGCTGCACACATGCCTCTCACTGAGCTCGG
>CM040986.1:4971610-5014952 GCA_022985145.1 Pangasius djambal | reverse complement strand
CAAGTAGGAATATGTTAGTGCTTATTTACCTTCAATCTCATCATCTGCCAATTCTCTCTCCTGAAAGATAAAATCAGTGTAAGTTACATTATCTAACAGGAACTCTAATTCACACTGTGAATTGTGCATTGTGCTTTATATATATATATATATATATATATATATATATATATATATATATATATATATATATATATATTTGCACATGTAAATAAATGCTGTCAAAAATAATGCAGTTAAATGTTTCTACATTTAATAAAATACTATAAAGAGCAGAAAACAGTAATAAATGAAACAAAGTCAATATTTGGTGTGATGACACTTTTCTTTTAAAAAAAAATATACAAACATACAAACACTTTCCTGTAACATTTCATTTTTTGTTGGAAAGCTAATGTTTGGAATCTAATTTTATTAGATTTTATTTATTTTTTAATAGATTTTTATTTATTTTTTGTTGATTTTATTTGAACTCAATAATGCAGAAGTCATAAAATAAACATTTAAAACCAAATTTTCTGTTTAAAAAACATGAGGGTGCCTAAGACCTTTGCACAGTACTGTATGTATTTGTGGACTGTTTAAGGATGTGAAATTACTTACAATCTTCCCTCTTCGTATGAAGATGCACGCAGTCATTGCTTTGAGGATGAGGAAGATGAGGCTTAGCAGAACTTCACTGCTCGGCTCTGCCTCTGTGGCACTGCAAGAAGTAGTGCAAAATTGCAAAACTGTGCAAAATTGAGGCCAAGAAGTGTTCAGATTCAGGTAAATATATAAAAATAGATTAAAATTATTAGCACTGTCATAAAATTGAAAAACATTTTACTATTACTATTATGTGAGTTACAATGTAATAAGCAGATCACATCTATTTTTTATCTTAATTACATAATGCATTAAAATAGAGTTTATCCATCTCACCTAAATGTTCTCTTTCTTGCTTAGAAAGCCTAACGTATATAAAACTCCACTGTGTGTCCTCCGCTGAACTGTCCGTCCTTGTCCTTCTTTTGTCTCTCTGGTCTCTGCTTTGCCGAGTGTGTGAGTGGTTTCTATAATGTGAGTTTCTGGCAAATAGGCGGGCAGCAGGAGGAGGGGACACGATGACATGATCTACAATCGGATCAGTGCAGCGAGGCAAAAAAAAAAACACACACACACAAAAAAAAAAAAAAACACAATGACATTGTATTGTATGGTGTATATTTATATACTGAGAATCTTAACAAACTTACAGTGGGTCTTATGATTGCAGCCAAATGCCAAATAATGCACATTTTTTTACACAAAAATGTTGCAAAAAAAAAATGAGGCCAAAAACAAGGCTCTGTTTGAACAAGGCCCTAACTGAGGAAGATGTCATGGGTTCATGGGGTGTAGATGACTTTTAATTCTTCCTACAGAAGACATGAAGGAGGCGAAATGTGCAAATCAGTCAAAAAAGGAACAAGTCAAATCAATTCAAGTGGGTTTTTATTGTCATTCCTCTATATAGTTTGTATACATTGGAAACGAAATGTGGTTTCTCCAGGACCATGGTGCAACACATAACAGTATGCAAGACTACGTAAAGTGCAAATACACAACATTGTGAGACAAGTGCAGGACAATTAATACACAGAACAATAAATACACATGAAAGTAAATACACAGGACAATAAATACAAAGGGACAATAAATACACAGGACAGAACAATAATACACAGGACAACAAATAGACAGGACACTAAAAATACAGAACATAGGCTGTAGACTGTAAACTGCTGGTAGGGTATCAGTAATATGTTGAGCCATAAATTGTCTACTGCAGCTTTGTAAAGTGCAGTTGTGCAATGTTTTTGAGTCATATTGTGTTAGGTGTTTGACTAGCCCAGGTGAGCAATGGGAGGCAGCAGGGTGTTGAGTAATGTGACTGCCTCAGGGAAGAACC
Organism: Pangasius djambal; assembly: GCA_022985145.1. Taxonomy (NCBI): domain Eukaryota; kingdom Metazoa; phylum Chordata; class Actinopteri; order Siluriformes; family Pangasiidae; genus Pangasius; species Pangasius djambal. The sequence goes on along the minus strand of CM040986.1, from coordinate 5,013,019 downwards.
TGTTGTGGAGTCTGCTGGCGGTGGTGGCACGGATGCTCCTGTACCATCTGCCAGATTCCATGAGAGGGCTCGTCCGCAATGCTGGTGGCTTTGTGGATGCAGCGGTTGTTGCATGCACTGTTGATGGTGGGTAGAGAGACCCCGATAATCTTTTCAGCTATTCTCACAATCTGCTGTAGGGTCTTGCGGTTGGAAACTGTGAGGTTCCATACCACATGATGAGACAACTGGTCAGGACGCTCTCTATCGTCCATCTGCAGAAGGTGGTGAGGATGGGAGGGAGGAGTTTGGCTCTTTTCAGCCTCCACAGGAAGTGGAGGTGCTGCTGGGCCTTCTTGGCTATGCAGGTGATGTTGAGAGTCCAGGAGAGGTCCTCTGCCATGTGTAGACCAAGAAACTTGGAGCTTTTGACTCTCTCAACAGTTGGTCCGTTGATGTGCAGTGGTGAGTGGTCTACTCGGGTCCTCTTGAAGTCAACAATCATCTCTTTAGTCTTATCAACATTAAGATAAAGATTGCAGTGTCTACACTGTTCTGCACGATGGTTCACCTCCTCTCTATACGATGACTCATCATTGTTGCTGATGAGGCCCACAACTGTAGTGTCATCAGCAAACTTGAAGATGTGATTTGAGCTGTACTTTGCAGAACAGTCATGAGTTAGAAGGGCAAACAGCAGTGGACTGAGTACACAGCCCTGGGGAGAGCTGGTGTTCTGTGTGGTGGTGCTGGAGGTGGAGTTGCTGATCCTCACAGACTGGGGTCCCCCAGTCAAAAAGTCCAGGATCCAGTTCCAGAGGGGGTGGTCAGACCCAACAGACTCAGCTTTGTTATCAGTTGTTGTGGGATGATTGTGTTGATTGTGTGGTGGGAAGACTGCTCTTTATGTGTTTCATGACTAGCTGCTCAAAGCACTTGATGATGATAGGTGTGAGTGCAATGGGCTGGTAGTCATTCAGGGAGGACACAGGTGATTTCTTTGGCACAGGGATGATGGAGGTCATCTTGAAGCATACAGGGACAACTGCTTGGCTCAGGGAAATGTTGAAGATGTCTGTGTGGACATCTGCAAGCAGATCAGCACATTCCCTGAACACCCAGCCAGGTATGTTGTCAGGACCTGCAGCTTTCCATGGTGCTATGATCAAAGTACCTGAGAACACATTATGTCCCTATTCTGATATTTGATGTAAATACTAAATAAAGCTTGTGACCTGCATCTGCATTATTTTACGCCTTGCACTGCTGCCACATGATTGGCTGATTGCTCAGTTGAATGAGCAGGGATACAGGTGTTCCTATTAAAGTGGTGAGTGAGGGTGAAAACACTTTTGCTTTCATACAGAGAGAAAGTAGTGACGCAGGTTTTAACCAAAATGCACTCTATGAAAAAACAGTCAAGGCTCCATAACTGATTTCCACTGTGTGATTCTCACATTTTTCATCCTAATGTGTTGTATCATGACTAAACCCTCACTGTGGTGTCCTCTACCCTGACCTCGCGTGTGTGCATGTGCCAAAACTCTTCCTGCTTGGTTACATAAAGGGTCTGATTGCACTTCATTAATCCTCAGTTTTGGCCTCGAAGGTTTCATTATTATTTTACATTGTATTCCAAATACTGATGCCAAAAATGTTATGTAAAGGACGGAGAGATAAGGAAAACGCGAGTGGGCGAGTTGGAGTCAGGTAGGAGTATGTATGAAATAATAATTGTGTAATTATACTATAAAATGTTGTGGATATGCGGAAAGATGAGCTTTATTGATCAGTGTCTGGTCCAATGCAGACCAGCTGTCTCTGTTCATATACGCTGAGGCTGGACGCTCTTGTGCTCGGGAAGGCTCGAGGAACAAAGAAACTGGTTGGAAAAATATAACCTCTGAGTCTCCTGAGTTCCCCCAGTGTAAACAATGTTACCTCCAATCAAAGTGTATGCCATAGACCCAGTGCTTGAAGTGTACTGGTCCTCGCTGACACCAGCTAGTCAAATGGACTAGTTAATAATAACCATATTAGCTAATTATGGCAGTATATTTTTAATTGGCTCCTGATGTATGGGATTTTAGACTTCATTACAGAGGTTGTACATCCCCAGCTATCATCTAATTCAAATGCCCGAATGCTTACATTCTAGCTAGCTATCTTCCGTTCCTTCTTTTATTTTAGTGTCTAGCCTAATACCAACTTTATCACGCTGATAATTTAGCCTGGATACAAAAGCACGGAAATAAGCAGAAATACATGTGGAAAGACACAGGGTACATGATTTCCTGTAAACCTTACAGCTGATTGTTTACCACAGAAACACGGGCATTATTATCGATAATGGAAAGATTTTCACCTCAACTTTTTCAACATTGTAGAGAGTAAACTTTGAAGACGTGTCCAGAATTGCAAGAGAACTCAACAACAAGCTGAATTAAGGATATAAATAACTTGTTAAAGAATATATTCACAAAAAATATGCAAATAATATGCGATGTTAGCTGACATTAGCACTGATAATGAGTAGCTAGGTATTGATATTGTGTTTTTATTGCTTCATGGAAATTAACTTCAGTAAATCACTTCAGTAAATCACTTTACATAATGGAATTTATTGCCCAAAAATTTTGGACAGGTGAAAAAGTAAAAGATTTATCACTGATAGCATAGTTTTGCTAATGTTAGCTAGCTGTTTTGCTAATTGAGGGCTCACTCAATTAGCAAAACAGTAAAAATGATGAGTGGGTTTGTTTATTCGGTGATAAATATATTGAACAGTGAGGTAGCATTCAGAGGTAGATGAGGTGGAATGAAATGCCACTCAAACCCGGAATCTGCAGATCATCTCTGCAGAATCATCGTGCAGAGAGCGTTTCTACTCACTGCGGCTGCAGTTTAACTGCCTCTAATCTCTACTTTCATTCCAGTTTTTCTAAAACACTTCTTGTAATCTATGTTTGATTCTGTTTGGCTTTGCATTGTTGTTGTTGTTGTTGTTGTTGTTGTAGTAAAGATACCAGAAGTGTGAAAAGGGCTAACAAAGCAAAATAATGAGTGAGTCTAGCTACCATCGCTTCTGGCAACGCTAACGGCTCTTAGCAGAGAGCCCGTGAAGAGTTTGTACAGACACAGCAACAGACATAACGACTTCTGGACAAATAAAGAGCAAACTTATATTTCTGGCCTGTTCTCCAACCGACAGTGTTAAAATATTTAGTTAAAGATGAAATCATGGGGTACGAAGTATGTAGTGAAATCAATTCACTCATGGCTCTGATGGAGGTCTGAGCTGGAGCATCAAATGTTTGATTTCCTACAAAGCTACACAACAACATTCATAATGTAAGACACTGCCTACGTTTACATGCGCATCATTATTCCGATATTCATTGCCAATAATTTGGCAATATTCGAATTAGCATTGAGTCATGCGTGTAAACGCTGCAATACGATTGCCCGATTCAGATTAAGACAATATTCCGATTCCCCAAATTCCGATTCCCACCCCTGCAATATGCCTGTTTTAATCAGAAAATTGTTGCATGTAAACACCTTATTCAGAAAATCCACTGAAAGGAGATATACATGCACGCTCAGTCCGCAAGGAATTGTGGGTGCTAACAGATGCTTAGCTGTAGGCTAGGTGTTTAGTAATGGCAACTCAGGCAGACTTACAACAACCATGTATGCAGGAATATTCTGATGCCTGTACGCATATAAACATCATACTCAGAATATAGCTGCACCCCGAATATAGACCTTAAACAGAATTTGATTTACATGTAAACGTAGCCAGTGAAAGATAGCAAGAAATAGACGAGTTGTCTTGAAATTCATGAGCAAATAAAAGACTCCTTTAAGAATAGTCCTGTGGGCTATGTGTTGGTCTTCAACCATGATCATCAGGATTTTACATATTACGGCATGTTGGCAGACGCCCTTATCCAGAGCGACTTACTCTGATCTCGTTTATACATCTGAGCAGCTGAGGGTTAAGGGCCTTGCTCAGGGGCCCAGCATTGGCAGCTTGGACTTCCGATCAGGAGTCTAATGTCATAACCACTGAGCTACCACTGCCCTATTGTTAAAGGAAGCTTATATTCAGCAGTACTGTGGTCATTTATGATGAAAATGATGATGATGATGATGAAATTGTTATGTTATGATAATGTGTACAATGTGCAAATGCAAATATGAAAAAGAAATACTCATTATTAATGAAATATTCAGAAAAAAAAAGCTTCAATTAAAATGACTAATAGTTAGCGCGCGTGCCACACATGGTACTACATTTCCCAGAATTCCGTGCTGCGGATATTACGCTTCTCTTCCTGGTTACGTTTCAACTGTCAAAAGAAACAAGTAGTGGAGCGTCGAGATGTCTTTTAATAGCACACGGTATGTTAAATTGATTTTATTTACACTTTAAAATGAATTTGAAAATAAAACACCCCTCTTATGAGCTAACTGTCTAGTTTACTAACATGAATTCTTATCATTCGTATAATTTCTAGCTAGCGTAGCGAAATGTTTGTTTACATGCAGTGGTTTCAAATCTCACTCCTGTTAGCTTATATTTACCTATTTACATATTTACTTATATTTATAAAACCACAATAAAAGCTAAGAGTGAAGATAGTATTAACATGTTTTAGTTAATTTTTACACCTTTGCCACGACTTATTCTCACAGGTAAGACTTTCAGACAACAAAAGTTTGTTTCTAATAGATATTAAGATGCCTTTCATATTCATATTTCATATTTCATATTTTATTCGCCCATTTCAGGCTCCATTCATGCTATATTCACTCCATGGCTATCTCCATTTCCTATCACTGTATTCCACTCCACTTCCTCTTTCATTCATCTTCAGTAATGCACACATGAAAAAGAAATACTCATTATTAAGGAAATATTCAGTTAAAAAAAAAAGAAGAAAATATTCAGTAAAAATGATTATGCTCAGGGTTGTGCTGGATCACAGTTTTAACAATGCACATATACATTTACAGCTTTACAGAAATATATACATTTTAAATTTATGAATTTATCCCTAATGAGCAAGTCAGAGGCAACAGTGGCAAGGAAAAACTCCCTGAGACTTCATGAGGAAGAAACCTCGAGAGGAACCAGACTCAAAAGGGAAGCCATAGTAGAAGAAATAATAAGAAATCATTTCTCTTCTATAAGTGTATACTGTAGAGTCAAAACCTGCAGTTGTGCAAACAGGAACTTATGAGCTACGTATGTGTATGGGCATCAGAGTCATTTCTGAATTTGTTATAGTTTTCAGTTCAATTCAGTTTCATTTGTATATCACATCAAACAATGGATATTGTCCCAAAGCAGCTTTACAGAAATATATACATATTAAATTGATAAATTTGTCCCTAATGAGCAATTCAGAGGCGACTGAGACTTCATGAGGAGGAAACCTTGAGAGAAACCAGACTCAAAAGGGAAGCCATCCTCATCTGAGCGACACCGGATTGTATTATTATAAATAATTTCTCTTCTATAACTGTATACCACCCACCTACCAGCATGTTTTTTGGAAGGTGGGAGGAAACCCGAGAACTTGGTAGGTACCTGCGTGGACATGGGGAGAACACACGACTCAGACGGTGACCCGAGCTCAGGATCGAACCGGGGACCCTGGAGAACTAGGCGGCAATGCTACCCACGGAAATCCAGATGTAGATTTAGATCCGAGAGGTGACAGTGTGCGGAAAAACTCCCTGAGAAGACATGAGAAAGAAATATCGACAGGAACCAGAGTCAAAAAGGAACTCGTCCTCTTCGAGGTGACACCACATAGTGAGAAGTCATTAGAGCATACAGGTGTAGAAGTGTGAAGACTAACGGTGCTAAGTGCGTGCGAAGGATGTTTAGTACGAGCTCATTGTGACGTGTCTTGAGGTGAGCAGTTCAGTCTTTATGATTACAGCAGCAGTTCTCAGGGCTTCTACAGATGATCAGCGTTTTGCGCTCCGCTTCCTGTGGAGATAAGCCCACCATAGGAACGATGATCGTTGTGATCATGATGTTGAAGTGGTGCTGCGTCACAACAGACACATTTGAAATGGTGGATCTTTCATCTTATTGGTTGCATGTTTGAAAAAGTCAGCATAAAGTGGGTCAGATTGAATTTGAGTGAACTTTGAGCGCATCACCAAGGTGCCAGATCCAAGCAGTGTGCAGCGTTGCCTCCATCACCGCTGTCTCCATAGGGAAGCTTCGTCAACGCAGAACGGTTTTGCATCTGTAGGTGGCTTTACGTACACATCTACAGTATCCAGGTAAGAATCCGTGTCCTTGGGCATAAACTGTTTTTGGGATGTCACGAGTGCAGAAAGTTTGAAGCAGGAGTAGTATCGCGATGAATCAGGCAGGTCCGGAGCCACAGCTGAGGAAGTGTGTCAGGATCAGGTACTGGCATCACATCAGGCAGCAGGAGTGTGACAAAGAAACAGAGAGAGAGAGAGAGAGAGAGAAAACAGATTATTAGGTATGCTCTTATCCTGTAGTGGTTTAAAAAGGTGTACATGAATAAAATGGAGAGCCATGAGGCTGTCACTCTAGCGCCATCAAACCTGGAAAGAAGTGGTGAGACGAAACAATCAAAACATCCCAGTTTACCAAAACTGTCTTTCCACGTCTTGTGTTTTTCTGCAGCACCGTGTGGGTGTGACGGTGAATGAGACAGCCACGCCGAGACGCTTGTCCTCGTCCAGCGATGGAGGATTTCAGACGAACCTACCAGCGGCTGTGTAAGGAAGCAGGCGTGGAGCCCCAGGAGTCGGTCCTGGCTCAGCTGCAGGAGGTCCGGGCTGCGGCCGGTGGCACCAAACTGGACCTGAGTGGCCAGAGCCTGACGGTGGAGTCCTGCTCCATGCTGGGCAAGACACTGCAGAAAGACACGCTTTTCACCGAGCTCATCCTCAGCGACTGCATGCTTAGCGAGGAAGGTGAGCGGTGATGAAGTGAAGGTGCTGTGAACGGTGTGTGATCAGCAATAGATATAATACTTAATAATACCATCTGTAATATTAATCTGTTAATACTAGATAAGATCCTGGTGCTAGCTGAATTTACCCTTAGCTAACGTGTTACAGTAGAAATGGGTCCAGCTCATCTGATACAGTTGAGTGCAAAGTTTGCACCCCCTATGGTCTCTGGTAAAAACAAGGAAAATGTTCCTTCATTAAACAAAAAATTTTAATATATACTCCCCGTCACACACCTGTACACCTGCTCATTTCTTCATTATGCAGTTATCTAAACAGCCAATCATGTGGCAGCAGCAGATACAGATCAAGAGCTTCAGTTAATGTTCACATCAAACATCAGAATGGGGAAAAGTGTGATCTCTGTGACTTTAACCGTAGCATGGTTGTTGGTGCCAAATGGGCTGGTTTGAGTATTTCAGAAACTGCTGATCTCCTGGGATTTTCACACACAACAGTCTCTAGAGTTTACACAGGATGGTGCAAAAAACAAAAAACACTGATTGAGCGACAGTTCTGTGAGTGGAAACGCCTTGTCGATTAGATTGTCAAGATGATTGACATTGGGTTCCACTCTCGTCAGCCAAGAACAGGAATCTGAGGCTATCATGGGCACAGACTCGCAGTTTTTCCCCATTCTGATGTTTGATGTGAACATTAACTGAAGCTCTTGATCTGTATCTGTATGATTTCATGCATTGTGCTGCTGTTATCTGATTGGCTGTTTAAATAACTGCATAAATGAGCAGGTGTACAGGTGTTCCTATTAAAGTGGACAGTGCCTTGCATAAGTATTCACCCCCTAGCGAACAGTTGTAGTGTTCCAACCTGGGCTTACTTGTTGTCCTAAGGATATGCAGACGTTCGATTCACCCAGGCTTCATGGTGCAAACGGTGTGTCGTTTATACTCAATGCCATCTTTTCTGTCAATCACAGGCACCAAGCTTCTCCTGAAAGGACTGTGTTCCAACACCACAGTAAAACTGCTGGATCTTAAGGTAAGGATTGGATTTAAGAAAAAGGAAGTTCTCTTACTCAGAGAACTCGTGTCAGTGTACATCGTGTAATATTTGAATTTTGAAAGGTATCATCTTGGAAAATGTGTCTTTGTGCCATTAGGGAAACAACTTAAGAGGTGCAGGAGCAGAGGCTTTGGGGAAGTTGTTGGGGAGAAACAAGACATTGCAGAGGTGAGTGTATATTTCTGTATTCATCTGAGCATCCTTTAATTCTGTACAGTGCCTTATCCCAGTCTCTCCGTGACTCCGTGTACTCTTATAGTTCACTTCATATCTCAGCTGAAAATCTTTCTTTGTGTGTGTTTTGTGTTACTTCATGTTACATACGTAGTAAAGTGACCTTGGATGTAAGAAAGATGTTATACAAATGGAACACACAAATAAATGTAATCAGTTAATAAATAGATCCTGAATTAGTCTCTTTGTATATTTTAAGTAAATAGTGTGTTATTGCATAATATTAAATATTAAGTATAATTTTAATTACAAATAATGCTCATAATCAGTGAAGTAAGGAATCAGTAACTCGAGGGTGTGCTGCTATAAGTAAATAATTAACAACAGGGAGGTGTGACTTAAAGTTCAGTTAAAGTTACAACGCCAAAGTTGATTATTTTCCCATAACAACATGTCTCAAAGTGTTTTATTCTTTTTATTCCACAGCAATTTTGCGAATGATTAAAGTTTTTTCCCTTAATTAAGGAATGTCATGTAATTTTATCCGTTTATGGTTACATTCAATGCAGTGAAACACCTACAAGACAAGGTAGTTCCTGTTATCACTTTCTCTACAGCAGCTATAAACAGTCGTTCTTTGGCAGATTTTGTTTTTCTGTCTCTCTTGAAGTTAACAAAGACCAAGAAACCGGAAAGAGCCTAGTCCTCTGTCCTGAAAACTCTCCGTAGCGGAAAACTTACTGTTACAAAGTACTGACACTGGAGACTCCTTCAATAAATATAAAATAAATGCCTTCTTACCGAAGCCTTCGCCATATCAACTATTATATAGTTTTCTTTGTTAGATAACAACATGTATTTAATCTGTTTTATTTAGATAACGTGGAGCGTCTGCCATACAGGTCCCTGTGAATGAGCTGTTACTATAGAAACCACAGCATATCAGACGGAGTGCATTAATGTAGACCTGTGATCTACCTGCTGTCAGAGCTGCTGTTACAGAGAATTTATCAACAGCTTTTTTTCGAAATCAGAATCAAGAATTTAAAGTTAGAGTATCATGTTAGAGTTTGTGCTGTGTATACTCTGCTGCAGTTTATAGTGCTCGGATATCTCAGTTCGTCATCTTATTTACAGACTTGTGTTGGAGTGGAACGCTTTAGGGATGTGGGAAGAAGGCTTTTCCGTATTCTGCGAAGGTCTCGCTTCTAATAGTTCCCTTATTCAGCTAGACCTGCGCAACAACCAGATCAACCACCAGGGAGCAGCTGAGATCGCTCTGGCCTTAAAAAGGAACTCGGCCCTACGAGAGCTTGGTGGGTGTTGAGCAGTACACACACTGATCATTTCCTCTCTCTCTCTCTCTCTCTCTCTCTCTCTCTCTCTCTCTCTTTTCTTTTAGAATGTTTGTCAGTCCATTCTTTTACACAAAACTAGTGATCTGGTAGCTACTAGAGTGCTATTCACTTTATGTGTGTGAAGATATCTTCTCTTTCTCTGATTAATGAACATTTTCTGAATGCATGTTGGACGGGGCGTGTGACAGACCTGCGGTGGAATAACATTGGCCTGCTGGGCGGCCGCGCTTTGCTAGAAGCTCTACAGCAGAACCGCACTCTCCTCCAGCTCGAGATGGCCGGCAACAACATCCCGAGCGACATCCTTAAAGCCATCGGTCAGATACCAGCGACTTTGGAGTTCTAATACAGCAGGAAAGCCTAAGTGACTGAAGATGTTACCAAATTACCAATTCCCAAATTTCCCCTCGGGGATCAATAAATGTTCGAAAAGTCAGGAACCAATGAGAGTAAAAACTACATATACTTAATTTTGTATTTATTATTTACAGCATATGCGCCACATGTTCACTCTTACACTTAAGTTTCTCAACCTCTGTATCATTTTTTTCATGGATTTTGCTCAGCATATTCAGATCAACATATTCGCTCAACACTCAGCATATTTAGAGATGGTACAGAATATTGGTGTTGGGCCGATACCATGAAAATAACAGTGGATCGAATATCAGAGAAAAATATCAGACCCTGTAACAAATTAGATTTGGAATGAAATGTATTTTTGGAGCAGGAAAGTCATAAAGAAGCCTGACTGTTTTTTCTTTTGTGAGGATTGATTTTATTATATTTATACTTTATTAGATTTTTTTTATATTTACAATGTAAGTGATTTTTTTGTGAAAGAGTTAAATTGTGAAGTGGTTCAGTTAAAAAAAACATTTAAAGCTTAGTAGTTTTTAAAGAAAAGGATATAGATGTCGGCTGATACTCAAGGTTTCAGTGTCAGTATCTGTAAAGAAAAAGTGTCATGCCATCTCGGAATATATTAACAGCAGTTATATATGTAATATTTTTTTGTAATGCTTTTCATAGATGATTCAGATTGAAATGATTCGGTTTGACTGTTTTCCTTTCAGAGCAGGCTATGGATCACAATGCAGATAGGCATACAACCCTGCGAGAAAGTCACAGCAAGACTCAGGTGCTCAGCAAGGAGATCCAGATCCTCAAAGAGGAGAAGAACCGACAGGTCAGCGCTGCCGAGAGAAGTAGCTCTGAAGTCTTCGGCTTCAAATATTTTACTTTTCAGGATAAGTTCATAACCCTTTCTCCCCCTTGTGTGCAGTTTCTAAGTCTGATGGACACCATTGATAAGCAAAGGGATGAGATGGGGAGGAGCAGCAGGTCAGTTATTGCCTTAGTGATTATAAACTTTGCACTCCAAAGTAGCGAAAGTCAATCTTTTCACTGATTAAAAGATGTGTAGCGTTGCCGCCTCACTGCTCCATGATCCCTGGGTCGATCCTGAACTCAGGTTACTGCCTATACGAAGTTCTGCATGATCTCCCTGTGGGTTCCTCTGGGTTCCTCCGAGTTCTCCAGTTTCCTCCCATTTCCCAAAAATCATGCTGCTGCTAAAACATCCGAAGGCAACTGATGTATTCGTCTGATCTAATTTTTATTATTAAAATAACAGACATGTCTTGTGTCTGATTCAGAACTTCATCAGTACGCTTGGGGCAGCTCCAGGAAGCTCTGAACGAACGGAAATCAGCCGTGAATTCCCTCACAGCCAAGTAAGCAGGCCACAGACTTTATCCTCTCTCTGTATGCAGTTCAGAAGAACATCTGGATTTGAGGTTTTTAAGAACCTCAAGTTACATATTTGAGGTTTCATGGTTCTCCTTTTCTCTTAACAGCCAATTCTTGATTTCTAATCAGAGGCGATGTTATTTATTTCTTTATTTTCGGTTGTGCAGGTTACAGATGACTGAAGCTGCTCTGGCTCTGTCTGAGCAGAAGGTCAATAACCTGGGAGATCTACTGACAAAAACAAAAGCGGAGAGGACTGAACTCATGGACAGGCAATCCAGAGAGATGAAGAAACAGCAAGAGGTGTTAGTTTTTTTTTTTTCAGATGCTAAATGTAATTATTTCATAGCGCTGTTGAATTCTCGATTCTGATTGGTCAGACGGTTTTGAGTATTTTTTTTATAACAGCAGCTCTGACAGTAGTGCTGGGTGTATTTCAGATTACAGGTTTATATTACTGCGGTCATTCTAACGTGTAATCATTTCTGTAGTAACAATGCATCAAGTACTGTCTCTGTTTCGTAGTAACATGACAAGCTGCATTTTTTTTTTGTTTTATTAATTTGAAGTGAAAAAAAAAACAGGCTAGTGATACAGCTGATATAAAGTAACTGATAACAGGAACTAATTATAGTTATTCATACTTGTATATGTTCCACAGCATTTTAAATTCCACAGCAGATTAAAGATTTTAATTGTAGGAAAATTGCTATGGTATAAGAGGAATAAACCTCTTTGTGATGTGCTTTTATTGGAAAATAATCAACAATAACTCCGTTTTGTGTCTGGCCGCATCACACCACATAACAGCACACTCTGTTGTGTTTTATTCCTTATTTTATGTATTCTTAGTAATGCCGAGGTTTGATTTTAGGACAGCGTTCTTCGAGAAGGGAAGCTTTTGAGGGAAGTGAACAGTCTGACCGAGAAGAACCATCAACTGAGGAACAAGGTACAGAGCTTGAGGAGCAGCACGGAGTTTTAGATATCATTAGGTGTAGGGTGTATGTTAACGTCTGTGTCGTCTGTCTACAGCTGGAGGAGACTGAGCGGCGCTGCAAAAGTCAACAAGATCAAATCTTTGAGCTGAAGCAGGAGCTGACCAACTCCACTGCAGAGCTAAAATTACGCCTGTCCCAAGCTGAACGTAGCGTCATCCACACACACACACACACATATGCATTGTGTCCGTGCCAGACAGAGTTTCCTGTATTAAAGTTCGTTGTTATGTTGACTAGAACGCTTGGACACGGAGAAGAGAAGATCCAAACAAGCTCTTGAAGACATGGACAGTTTGCGTCAGAAAGAGGTGGTGTTTTATGCGCGGCGGCATCACGTCAGTATACATCACGTAAGATTGTGTTCTCCGTATATGTTACGCGAGACTGTGTGTTCTTGTGTAGGTAGATCATGTCAATAAGCACCTGGAGGAGAGTGAGAGAGCTCTACAAGACCGTATTCTCAAACTTGAGGGCCAGCGGATCCAGCTGGAGGAGGTATGATCGACTCAGCTTTTAAACCAAATCCACATATCTTTAGCTTGCTTTGCTCGTATTCTCTAGGAACTAAAGGTGCGTTAGGTAGGATTATCCTGTTTTCCCCAAGATTAGGTGTCTAATGGTCAGGTGGGCTGGACATTTGAGTGATTTCCCACCCATGTTCACGAAGCTCCACTCCCAGGATCATATAGTTGCCGTGAAATGACTGACTGGAGACGTATCCAACCACAGACAAGCATTCTGAACTCAGAAGTCAGTTTTCCAAACAGCTTTTCTCAGCGACTTCAACTTTCTGAGGCAACAGCTTGACCCATTGTTTTTTAAAAAAAAAATTTTAAATCATGTTCTATACATCTTCCGGGTTATTTGTACAAGTAAGGAATAAAAAATCTACTACTGCACCTCTAAAAGAATGCACACACACACACACACACACACAGTCTGGGTTTTTTGTGGTTTCAGTTCACCAGAGAAAGAATTTCTGATTGTTTATGTGATGAAAGGTCACAATAATGTGTTTCAGGAGCACTCTTATTCATTGTTGTCTGAATTTAATCCACTTTTTAATTCCACTCCTCTCACTTTTGCCGCACATAATGCTCTACATCGGACAGTGATGTCTGTACAGTGAGCGTTAGCAGACGTTAATCCAGACCTGAAATGTTTAACTAAAGAGTTTACAAGAAAAGCAAACAGGGATTTTGACTTGCAAATTTGAGTCTAGCCTTTTTTTTCCGCACAGGAGCTGAGTCGAATGAAGGCTGCTATGGTGAGCGAGAGGGCTCAGGCAGAAGAGGAGCTTGGGAAAGTGCGCGCACATGTGCGCCTGGAAGAGGTATGGATCTCTGTCGATGAGGTACATTTAGAAACATAGAGACCAGGGATGATTTGAATGGTTCTTTAAAGCCAGATGTAAGAAATCACGTCAGGGTGTATTTTATGTATACATCTGATAGTGTAGTCATAATTACAAGGATCTTATAAATATTCTTCGTCTCTGTATAACCCTGCAGCAGCAGCATTTGAGCAGCATGGAGGAGAAGTTACGGAGCACACGTCAGTCACGGGACGAGGCTCAGAGCCACTGCACGCAGCAGAAGCAGATCATCACTGAGCTGCACAGCCGAGTAGGCCAGCAGAGCATAGAGATGGACACCCTGCGGCGCAGGATAGACGAGCTGCAGCAGGTGTGGTGCCGGTGGCAAAACTGCAGAGTAACAGCGCGCACACACACACACACATACACAGACGGGTGACAGATTAAAGGAAAAACCAACATAAAGTGTGTTAGTTAGGTGTTAGGCCACCAGAACAGCTTCAAAGCACCTTGGCATAGATTCTACAAGTCTGTGGAACTGTAATGTAGGCATGAAGTCCATTCTTGTTTTGAAGGCCGAGCGTGTTGTCTAATATGTCCAAAATTTCCATTAATTGACCATGCCACAAACTACCGAGCTATGTTGTTACCCTGACCAGTCAGGTTGGGCCCAAATCCATACAGTATGAAGGACCACCTTTTTCCATCGTCTCAGCTGAAGGTCTGTACTCAGGACTTACTTTTACTTTAAAGAGACTTCTCTCTTTAAGGCTACGTTTACACGACAACGATGTAGTCAAAAACGGAAAAGTTTTCTCTAGCGTTTTCAAAAAGTTTCACATATACACGACAACGTTTTCAAAACGATTCGCGTTAACACACATCCGCGATAACGGCCAAAAACGCTGTATTACGTACGCGCTTGCCTTTACAATAGACACGTACTGCGCATGTCTACATACCGAACACGTACTACGCACGCGCATGACGTGACCGTTTTCAAAGATTCCCGTATTGGGTGTTTACATGGAGACGATTTTCAAAAACTTGCACTTTGAAACCCGTTTTCAAAAATATGCGTTTTCAGTCCCCAAAACGCCGTTGTCGTGTAAACGAACAGGCAAAACGCATAAAAAGTTTCCTGTTTTTGGCTGAAAACGTTGTCGTGTAAACGGCCCCTAAATGTAGAGACAGCTGTAAGTGGGCTTCATAGTTAAGAATAGCAATAAAGCCGTTATCACCTGAAACAAACCCTTTAATAGCTGTTAATTGACACACACACACAGTGAAGCATGGTGGTGGTTGCATCACACGTTCGCGACTTTTAATAAGTTCGAGTTTACTGTAGGTCGCACCCATGCTTTCTCACAGTCACGCAAACTGAATTAGCACAGACTCTGAAAACTCTGAAAGTTTTTGAACATGAAAAGGACAAAATATAATTAAATAAATTACTTCTGATTTCATTTTTTTACCTGACAGAAATTGGGTTTTTCTCCAGCAAGAGTGGATGAACCCTGCAGTTTTTTTTTCTTTTCTTTTTTTTTCAAACGGACATGGGCAAAAGTGACTTACTTGGACATAATGAAGTCACAGTTGCCACCTCTCCGTTACTGCCACATCCATAAAAGGAATACTTTAAGCAAGTACAAAGGGGCTACAAAAAAGAAAACCTGGCAGTGTTTCCTTACTTATAATAACTGGCAAAAGCTGAATGTATTACATTAAAGTCACAACTTTGCTGTCTGTGTATAAGGCCGCGTAGTTATTACCGTCTTCCTTGTGATTCTGTTCTGAAGTCATATCGTTCTCACCTGCAGGAGCTGGCAGGGAAAGAGCAGGAGAAGGTGGCGGAGGTGACGCGGGTTAAGGTGCAGCTGCAGGAGCAGATCGGCCACTTGCAAGCTGAGAGGACAACACAGAGCGGCTTAAAGGAGAAGATCGCTGCTTTGGAGAGAGAGATAAAGGGTAAAGGCGAACAGATAAGGGTTTATTGCTTTAGCTCATCACGTAGAACTTTTGCCATAGATAAGGAGCACATTTGATGCTTCTACATGCACGTAATTTGACTGTTGTTACTGGAAGATTATTTCGTTTTTGTTCCCAGATTGAAACAGAAATCAAATCGTTAGAATAGCTGAGGAATAACTTTGGTCAGACAGGAAACCGGGTTTAGTTGATTTCAAAATTGCAGATTCATGTTCCAAATCTGTGTATATATATATATATATATATATAGGAATCATAAATTATAAAGGAAGTGGGCAGCTATCTGATCTCATTTATTGCACATTTTGTTATCTTAATGTTGAGAGGATGTGTAAAATGTGTACTTTGTAATGAGGACATAAAAGAACTAAAATTTGCTACACGATTACTTCCTGAGCAAATACATTAAAAACACAGTAAGTCTTCATTTGCCAGTGATACTCAACCATTTTTGTTCTCCTAGCAGCACAAAAGTAGTACTTGAATTTTGCTTTTTAATATTTAACTACTAGAAGAAACCTGCAAAGTGTAAATAAATGAATTTTAAAATAAAATGAAC
This sequence comes from Pangasius djambal, assembly GCA_022985145.1. Classification (NCBI taxonomy): domain Eukaryota; kingdom Metazoa; phylum Chordata; class Actinopteri; order Siluriformes; family Pangasiidae; genus Pangasius; species Pangasius djambal. Next base: position 4,996,852 of record CM040986.1, on the reverse strand, counting down.
CTATTAACCAATCAACTGACGCAAAGCTAGCAGTGGACTCTGGCAGCCACACCAAAAGATGAGCACAGGCATGAACCCTGTCCTAGGATCATCAGACTGTGTGTACATATGTGCGTCCACGCATCTGAAAGTTTTTGTTACTTAATTTTTGGTACAGCACTCAGCACCACTCATCGCGAGGCTCTCCTGGACAAAGAAAGCGAGAACTCGTCTCTGCAGGAGCGCCTGCGCATGCGGGAGGCGGAGATCCAACGGATGCGCGAGGACGAGGCGCAGAGAGCCAGTTTCCTTCAGAACGCCATCCTCACTTATGTTCAAGGTTCCACTCTTGGACACTACAGCCCAAAAAAATGACCCTCACCCAATCCATAATTAAACCTGCTGCATTCCTTTACTGTGTCTTCAGTCACTGAGGTCATTCTGAATGGACAGTAGTAATAAATTGAGCAGAATGGACTTGGACTTGGTACAGTCTTGAACACTCATCTGAGGGGCTTCTTCAGTTAAAGCAGCCGTCTTCCAATGATTAAAGATTGTAACCCAAGTCCAGTCGCTAACCCAAGTCCAGTCGCTTTGACTTACAATGCAGTAACACAGTTCCTCTGATTTTAGGTCACAACATCGAGTTACATCAAAAAAAAAATCACCTGGAAAAATGTTTTAAATTCAGATTGCATTGGTTTGAGAAGTTGGACTTTTTATTTTTTATGGGCACAAGATATATGTATTGAGCTGACTCTGCATATTCTAATCTCAGTGTGGTATTGTGTTTTATTCAATATGAACAACCTTTTTAAAAAAAAAAAAAAAAAAACACGTAAATCATTTTATCATCGTTTACACACTTCTGGTATCTCAGGAATAGCAAATTGAAAGTTAATCCCAAAATATTTCCTATGTTTTTTTTTTTTATACTTGATTTTATTTTATTTGTTGTATGGACTGGTTTTATACAATAAAATCTTTGCACAAATAAGTTGCAAATGTACATTTTCTCGACACCGAAAATAATATTGTTGACATACAGCACTGTACAGAAGTCTTAGGCACCCTTTTTTTTTTTTTTTTTTTTAAGTACAAACTTTGTTATAGATTTGTATTTTCTGACTTCTGCATTATTGATTCAGTACAAAAACCTTTTAGATTCCAAACATTGGTTTTCCAGCACAAAATTAAATGTTACAGAAAAAATGTTTGTGTGTCAGTAAAGAAAGCAGCAGATTTACATAAGAGACACTTTTCAGATAAAAACAGAATGAAGGCTTTTGGTTTCGCTGCAGAAATATGAAGCGAGTCGACAGTCAAAGTCTCCAGAAGAACTGCGGCTGCTTCTGCAAGATGCTCAGTAACACTTACAGCTCATTTCCTTATCAAACTGCACACACTGCACCTGAGACTACTATTTTGTTTAAAGTGAAGGATCGTCACACCGAATATCGACTTTGTTTCATTTATTACTGTTTACTGCTCTGTATAGTAATTTTTTAATGTAGAAACATTTCATTATTTTTGAAGGCATCTTTGCTCTACAGCATTTCTTTGCATGTGCCTAAGGCTTTTGCGCAGTACTGTGCTTTTATTGCTAACGACGTTCTCTTTCAAAGAAGTCCTGAACAGTGTTCTTGCCCCATTGTGAGCCAACATTTTTCCATATTATTTTTTTCCAAATACAGCGACCATCTCGGAAAACCAGAATGGTTTCTTAGGCACAGTTTTGTATCTCTGCTCAAGGAGGACAGCAAACTTGCTTCCTTTAACTTGTAAAGCAAAATGGGAAACTTGACATGCAGGTTATATCCAAAACCACTAACATAGTAAACGAGCCACACAAAATTTAGAGATGTATACCATCACTTAGATGATATTGCTAATTGCTAATACTGATAGCTGACTGACACTGGACTACTTGCACCCCCTCCACTTTCCATTTTACCAACACAACTGTATAGCTGTTTATCTCTAATTTATCTAATTAACCTTTTTAAGAATGATTTTTTTTTATTACAATTATGTTCGGGTCAGCTTGACCTGAGAGTAGCTCCGGGCCCCTGGTTCGATTCTAAGCTCAGATTACTGTGTGCACGAGTTTCACGTGGGTTTCCTTTGGGTTTTCTGGTTTCCTCCCACCTCAGAAAACATGATGCATACCTACGGTTGCCCCTTACTATGAATGAATGTGTGTGTGTGTGTGTGTGTGTGTGTGTGTGTGTGTGGGGTATGGTTCCATGCGATGAACTGGCGTCCCTTCCTTCCAGGATGTATTCCAACCTCACGTCCAGCGTTCCTTGGATATACTGAATGAAAACAAGGTATATTGGGTATTTTCAAATAAATGTTGCAGCACAATTGCTATAACGTTAAAAGCAATGACCTGGTCAGGGGGACATGTAAGCAGTGAACAGAACAGATGGGTTAATCCTTCTCTTACTGTCACGTGCCTGCTTGGGTTTAAACATAATGGATGCTCTTTTAGCCTGAGTTTTCCCACTCACATGAATTCAGTTTAACATTCAGGAATCTGAGTCCTTAGATGAGCATGAAGGAATGCTGATTAGCATTACCCTGAATGAACTATAAGAAGCTAATGAACTACTCGGTTTCCCTTATAACTGGCCAAATCCAAACGAGAATTTGATTCATGACGTTTTGGAATGTAGCGACAGGCTTTCACTCTTCTTTCTTCACAATTCATTCATGGCCACTGATTTGAAATAAGGGTCAGATGATGGAATGCCACACAAATCAAGCGTCACAATAGCAAAATTCCAAACACATTCCATAGCTCGGTGGGAATGCCGAACACGGCAGGACAGGAAGAATATCACCACCATCGGGTTGTTGCATATCCGCAGACGGTGTGCGCTTTCTCTGAAGTGACTGATCTAAGCCTATAATGTTAATATCATGCTCTTTCTACCCCATTGGGATAGTCGTATAGTTTTGCATCGTATAGTTTCTCCTAGACAGCAATATCTAATGGAAATAAACGGGAGACGTCTGCTTCAGTCTCCTGTGTCTCAGCTTTTTATGTGAGCAGGTTTTACTCCTGTGACGCTATGTTAACATTATGAACACATCTTTTGTATTTGGAGTAGAGACTTCAACGCTATTCAGAGATTTTCAATTCTATTTTACTCAAATATCGTTTTAACTTGACTTTGCTGTGCATCTCTTTCAACTTCACCCGACACATAACGCGACCCAGTAAACTGGTGGTAAAGTGTTTGCTCTGTGATTAGGCAACATGGCCTTTTTATGTTTTATCTCCTTTAATCTCAGAAAAATCTCATGTCCCTTTTTAGACTCGTTCCATTTATTCTAGAGAGGAGAAAATATTTACTAAATCTCACTATATGAGATACACTATATGGCCAAAGGTTTGTGGACACCTGACCATCACACCCATGTGTTATTGTTGAACATCCCAGTCCAGATTTATTCCTCTTTCCTGTTATAATGAGCTCCACTCTTCTGGGAAGGCTTTCCACTAGATGTTGGTGCGTGGCTGTGGGGATTTGTGTTCATTCAGCTACAAGAGCATTAGTGAGATCAGGAGGTCTGGGGTGCAGTCGGTGTTCCAGTTCATCCCAAAGGTGTTCAGTGGGGTTGAGGTCAGGGCTCTGTGCAGGACACTCCAGTTCTTCTACACTAACCTTGGCACATCATGTCTTCATGGAGCTCGCATGCTGGAGCAGGTTTGGGTCTCTTAGTTCCAGTGAAGGGAAATGATAATGCTACAGCACACAAAGACCTTCTAGACAATTCTGTCCTGCCAACTTTGTGGCAACAGTTTGGGGAAGAACCACATGTGAGTGTGATGGTCAGCTGTGCAAAAACCTTGACAACTTGATATCTTTCAAGCTTCGGCTCACTTGCCTTTGAGCAATGGTCTTCACCTTCTTCACCCGCTCTGATTTTTGCTTGAAATTTTTTCTCAGGTTTCTGAATTGCTCTAGATAAAAAAAGCACCGAATGAATAAAATGTAAACTCTAAGTTGAGGTGATCTTTTTGGAAAATAGAAAGCCTTTTTTTTTTTTTTTAATTTGTAGCTTTATTTCATCTCTTAGTCAAGCTTGAGGTTCAGAGTAATGATGTCAAAAGGCAGAGCCTGAGGAGCGAGGGTGTTATTGGCTAATGCTGTCAGTTCTCAAGTAGCAGAGGACAGAGGAGTATTGTAGACTGTAAGGGGGGGGGAAAGGAGCAAGGACAGGTTTCAGCACACCAAATGGCCTCTGAAAAATGCACCTCCACTGTATTATGCATTACTGATGGGTAGTGTCCTGAGTGCCATGTTGCCAAATATATAAAAATAAAAGCCTAAAAAATATACGACTAGTGTCATAGACTATAGTTTCTAAAGAATTACAGTATTACAGACAATATTACAGATTTTCACAGTTACTCAGTACTGGGTGAAAGAGTAAAACCTTTCACCTCTCTACAATACAATTTTTCTGGTAAGACATGATGACGTACGCATCCAAAACTTCGGCTGTGAATTACTATCACAGGCCACGAAGACTCGCAGCAACTTAAATGACCAGTTACCCGAGTACACATGCGGAGTACAAATGTGGAGTACACGTGTGGCATGTACTGTAGGTGCTGATCTACAAGTGATCTACAATTTTTTTTCCTTCAAGCTCTGTCAATCCTCCTACAGATCCCTATAGATGACTCCAATCTAGCAGGCCAGGAAGCCTCCATCTATCGGCAGGAACGCTCCGTTAGTCATGGCGCTCTTGTCACTAAGCAGGAACAGTATGGCATGGACCACGTCTTCCACTTCTGTAAAAACAAAACCGCAGATGATAGTTTCATCAGATAGAGTACTACGAACACTAGATGGCATTTTCAGTCTAAACAACACTACTCAGCTTACTGCATAATGCATGTTATGTATAAAATACAGTATATACCAATATTATATACTAAACTACCTGACATTGATGCAAGGCTATATTTTATTCTACAGCTTTTTACTGAAATCCCCTCTCTTAAATGATCGTTTCACAATAACCCACCAGCAAATTTGCCCATCGGGATACGTGATATCATGGCGTTGGCCTTCACGGGGTCACTCCATCCTATTTTTGCCATGTCCGTCATCACCACAGTTGGGTTTACGGAATTCACTCTGATCTGCACAAATTTGACCACCGAAAAATTATATTTATTTCCACAATACAGCAGCACTTCAGGTCGTTAGCAAAACCCAGCAATTTCTTCATGTCCAAAACACACACACCTGTATTAAACAGGTAGCTGTGGCTTCACTGTGGGATTTAACTCTTTTTACCAGAGGCCTAGTAATGGAATTTGCAGTTTTTCGTAAGTACTTATTTTTTTTTACCTAGCCGACTAGGTTTAAATTTGAACCTTTTTATTGTATTACAGTGTTTTACTATCAAAAAAGCTTTACTTGTGCTGTCCTTTTTACCTCTGTACCAATATTTCTGTGAAGAGGTGTGAATTGTTTGGCCAGCAGGGGGCTCACACCCGTCCCATTTCCCTTCACCCTGCTCACCAGCAGCTAAACACAGAGTCACGATACTCTACACACAGAAACCCAACAGTGTCCTGACTAATCTTATCACAGACTTGTTTATGCTGATTGAAAATGTCAGATAAGTCGATTTCCGCCAGCGGAATGGAACGCCAGTGTACGGCGAGAAAGGGTTAAGATTTATTACAGCAATCTGGACCATCGCTCGGCTTGCTGCCGCAGTATGAGAAAGCGTTCAGCCAACAGACACTGGATTTATTGAGATCACACGCAGACTTTCTGAATGCAAGTGGATATAAAGCAGCTTTAGTTCATTCTTCTCCCGATAGTGTTATCATCGGGGCAGCGAGTGTAAACAGGCTTGCAGGAATAAGCTCCCTTATGTCCATGAAGCAATCTTTTTGAATTGCTGATCACAGCATACATTCGCTCACAGAAGCCCTCTGCTGGCTACGATCACTGACATGCGGAGAAATGAACACCAGCTTTCCCACACACAGAACAGGGTCAGTGATAATAGCATTTTATGTTTTAGTTAGTAAAAATACAGTGCAAAAAAAAAAAAAAAAGTCATCTTAGCAAGTGAAAATATCTTCAATATAGTCAAATTTATTTAGCATTTCCTATAATAAGATTACAACTAACCAAATATAAGATTATTAAACCTATTTCTAGACATTTTCCTCATTATAGCTTTATATATTTTTTATACCGTTGGCAGATAACTTGACTTTTTCCAAAAAAAAAAAAAAAAAATTACTAAATACTAGGCTAAACTAATGAATAGTCTTACATTAAGTTTACTGTAAATCTTATAACAGGAACTACGAGATTAGTTAAGCTATATTCAAGGTATTTGCCCTTGCTAAGATGTCTTTTTTTGCAGTGTAGTAGTTGTTTTGATCGTCTGTGGGTGCAGTAATGAGGTAACAGCGATTCACCTGGCACGGCGCCAGCTCCAGAGCCATCACTTTGGTCAGCATGTCCAGAGCTCCTTTAGTAGCACCTTCATTATCAGTGAGAAAATGGCATTGTCAGATAGCTTCTAATACACTGTTGAGATTTTAACAGGCAAATACATAAGAGTCTATGAACGGATCATTATTAGAGTGATTCTAATGTTGCTAGCATGTTATATGTTTGGCAGCAGTTCTTTTAATCTTAAAAGATGAAGTGTGGAGCTTTTTAGTTCTTTAATAACCATGTAGAAAGACGTATCATGGCCGTGTTCCAGGACGACACTGCCAAGACACTGCCATCAGGGTTAAAATTGTGAAAGAAAGGTTCAGAGAGCATGAAGAATCATTTTCACACATGAACTGGCACCTCTGAGTCCTGACCTTAACCTCAGTGAAAGTCTTTGGGACGAGCTGGAGGAGACTTTACAGAGTGCTCACCTCTTTCATTGTCAGTACAAGATCTTGACCAAATATTGATGCACCTCTTGATGGAAATAACATCACAACATTTAAGATAATGGTTAAGGTTAAGATCAGTGACTTTTTTTTTTTTTTTTGGCCGGGCAGTGTATACTTTAAGAACAAGACAACATGAAGAGACGGAAGGAAGTGACAGCAGTAAAAGCAAAGCACGTTTACAAACCAAAAACACAACAGCAAATCAAAAAAAAAAAACACACACACACACACACACACACACAAAACAAAACCAAAAACCCAACAACATGAACTCCAAATGGAAAGGGCGGATCCTTGTTGATAATCACATGACTGTTGCTGATTGGACACGGCGTCTATCGCTATCACAAGGAGAAAAAAAAAAAAAAAAAGAATTGCACATTTTCAGTCTGTTATTTAGTTGGCCTAGTGAAAAAGATTTAATTCAAAGTTACTTATGTTGTAGTGAGGAGTACACTTCCTGTAGGCGGGGTTTCAGTGTCCGGATGCTGATATTAATGGTGTGCAAAGTTGACAGAATGTAGAAAATAGCACTATACGATGCCCTTGGGGGGAAAAAAAAATAAATCAGGAATAACAGCATTAGTAAATTCATTTAGACTCGTATTTCCTGCTAATGCAAACAGTACGTCTCTCTCCATTTTCTGCTGTCGATCAGACTGATGCTCACTTTAGCCAATCATCAACGAGCATGTGATTATTCAACAGAGGCCCACCGTTTCCGTTCTGAATTGGTGTCGATGCGTTTCCAAAATTGCTGTCGTGTTTTTAGTTTTTCTTTCCTGTTTTTAGTTTTCCTGTCGCGTTTATGGTTTTGCCGTTGTGTTATGAGTTTGTTGTCCTGTTAATAACCATAAAAAGCCCCGATAAATAGAGCTATAAATACTCGTAATCAAGTGCAAGCCCACTCATAACACTGTACAATAAACTCCTACAAGGACACACAGTGATTACAGGTACAAAGTCCTACTATTTTATAGCAGCCAGTGTTCATGTCCACCGCCAGATCAGAGCTGTGCGTAAATCTAAGCCTCCTGCCCTTCATTCGTGTGTGTGTCCTGGTTTGTCTGCAGTATTGTAATGCTTCCCTAGGTGATGGATATTTCAAGCTTTCTGCATGCTTTCTGCATTACTTGACTTTTTTTTTTTTTTCATCTAAAACGTTATTTACTACATTTAAAAAAACTCTACTTTCCCCTCACTGCATTTTCAAACAGGAGTTATTATAACAGTTGACATGTATTATGTTATAAATGTTATATTAACATAACCTTTGAGACGTTATGGAATAAAGGTTATAAAGCTGCTGTTAGTTAGCGAAGAACAGAAGAGTGAAGAATTTGAAGCTGTACATCACCTTTTATCACAGTATTTCTTTATATGAGGATTAAAGAATCTGCACATCTGGAACATGTTTACTGTAGATTGTTGTGGAGGCCATTTTTACCTGTGGTTTTTTCTCCTTTACATAAGTGGGACACGGACAGCGCCCCAAATCACGCTGAACAAATATTACAATCTGCATTAGAATTCTAATAAATATGAAATGTTGGAACTATTTTTTTCAAAAACACACTTTTTGGAATATTTTGTTTGTTGGGCGGCATTTCAGCAGTTCTTTTTCTTAAACCGGATCCCAGATCCTGTGAGTGAGCTAAGCTCAGTACGTGAAAAAAGGTGAAGAGGAAACGAACCTAGAAGCTCAGAGGCCCGTCAGGGAAGCGCTTGTTTCTACTCACAGTACACGGCATGGTCTTTAAAGGCGCGGTGTGAAGCTTGGCTGGAGACGTTCACGATGGAGCCACCACTTCCCCTGGCTTTCATTCCTCTGGCCACAATCTATATTTAAAGTCACCACTTACAGTCAACATGCCATTTTAATGAGTAAGTACTGGTTCCATTTAGTTTAGTTTTTTTTTTTCCCCCTCTCCTTACTTGTGTGACATGCAGGGCTGCTTTCACGTTGACGTCGAAAGACCTGCAATTCCAGTTAAAGCATGGCAAGTCCTAATGAAATGTGCAATTTTAGAATATATAGATTTATATGAAAGTATGGAAGTGAAGATGTCTTTACTTATCGAAGCTGTCCTGTGTGATCTCGAGGAAGGGTTGCAGCATGGCGCAGCCTGCGTTGTTCACCAGCAGGTCGATAGGACCCACGTCCTTCAGCGCACGCTCCGTAGCATCCCAGTCCGCCAAGTCCACACACACAGGCTTAACAGAAGGACACTGCATGTGGGAATGAGGAGGAGATGAATGTAATATTATAAACGTACTGTATAAGACGTACTGTTTGAGATTAATAATTACATATTAATTATATTAACTATATATGAATTATATATTAATAATTTAATGTGTGAGGACGTGTGAGGACGTTTCCCGATGACTTCTGTGAGTCGGTACGCAGGGGCGCGAGTCTGACTTGTGGATCCGTCACCATCTTGGTGGTGCAGAGAACGAACATTTCTCACTGTTAATATTACCACTGTGTGGAAGGAGCTCTGTAGTGAAAAAATATTATTCAGTGTATTGTGAAGGATAGATAGATAGATAGATAGATAGATAGATAGATAGATAGATAGATAGATAGATAGATAGATAAAGAATGACAGAAAGAAAGAATGACAGGCAGACAGAAAGATAGAAAAAAGAAAGAGGCAGACAAAAGAAAGCAACAAAGAAAGAAAAAGAAAGAATGAGAGACAGGAGGCAAGAAAGAGAGAATGAAAGACAAACAGAAAGAAAAGACAGCAAGAAAGAAAGAAAGAAAGAAAGAAAGAGACCAACAGAAAGAAAGAATAACAGAGAGAGTGAGAGAGGGAGAGAGACAGTTAGTGAACGAGTGAGTAAGTTAGTGAGTTAGTGAGCGAGTGGGTTAGTGAGTTTAGTGAATGAGTTAGTGAGTGAGTGAGTTAGTGAGTGAGTTAGTTAGTGAGTGAGTTAGTGAGTTAGTTAGTGTTAGTGAGTGATATTTAGTGAGTGAGTGGGTTAGTGAGCGAGTGAGTGAGTTAGTGAGTGAGTTAGTGAGTTAGTTAGTGTTAGTGAGTGATATTTAGTGAGTGAGTGGGTTAGTGAGTGAGTGAGTGATATTTAGTGAGTGAGTGTGCTAGTGAGTGAGTGAGTGAGTGAGTGTTAGCGAGTGAGTTAGTGTGAGTGAGTTAGTGTTAGTGAGTGAGCGAGCGAGTTTAGTGAGTGAGTTTAGTGAGTGAGCGAGTGAGTGAGCGAGTTAGTTAGTGAGTGAGTTTAGTGAGTGAGTTCAGTGAGTGAGTGAGTGAGTTTAGTGAGTGAGTGAGTTTAGTGAGTGAGTTAGTAAGCAAGCGAGTGAGTGAGTTCATGGAAACAGAACTGAATGCAGTAGAGTTTTGGAGAAGGGAAGCTGCTGGAACAGGAGGGATGCACAGTGATACTGACACCGAAGTGGTGAAAACTCCTGATCCTGCTGTTTCTTTTAGACAGAATCCACTCTGATATAAAAATCTCCAGATCATGGTTTTTTGTCTGAATGTGTACCCTGTCTGCTACTGACGTTTTTTGGGGGACAAAAAGCAATGATGCAGGACAGAAAGTACTGCAGCAGGTTTCACTGCAGGAGGAGAAAAACATTTCCAGATCGGGTTTTATAAGCTGAAAAGTCATTTCCTCGCAAAACTAGCAAGCTTATTTACCTCGCGCGCGAGCGTCTCCAGGTCGGCCTGTGTGCGCGTGACTGCTGTCACTTCCGCTCCCCCGCGCGCTAAAGCCAGAGCTGTGGCTCGCCCGATGCCTGCAAGTGTTGCAGACAGCTAGCGGCGTTAGCGGCGTGAAAGAGACAATAACTGTCACTGCGTCTTTAATTCAAAACAAAGAAATAAAGAAATAAAAGAAAAAAGTACCTTTTCCGGCGCCTGTCACGAGCGCACGCTTGCCAGTGAACGTGATCTCCATGGTTACGGGTGTGAAGTCAGAGCAGTGAGAGCTGTACCAGCGGCTGCAGCTGCTTCCTCGCGGCGGGTAGCGGCGCAGTGAGCGGGCAGCAGGATTTATCCAGAGCAGGAGGAAGGAGGGGAAAGTTCAAGGCTCTCTTTAAGGTCAAAGGTTGTTTGGTTACAGTCGACTAAATCGCTGGAATTCACCGACGGTAAACGAGTTAAATATTTATTCGGAACCTTTAAAATAAATCAAGTTTCGTGGGTTTTTTTGCGCGGTGTATATATACTGGGTTTTACAGGCACAGTGCCAGGCACTTCGGTTAATATATAACGAGATACACTGTGTGTGTGTGTGTGTGTGTGAGTGATCAGCAATAACATTAAAACCACTGACAGGTAGTAAGGGAACAGTCAGCTCTTGAAGTTGATGTGCTGGAAGCAGGAAAAATGGGCAAGTGTAAGGATCTGAGCAACTCTGACAAGGGCCGAATTATGATGCCTAGACGACTGGGTCAGAGCATCTCCAAAACGACAGGTCTTGTGCGGTGTTCCCGGTATGCAGTGGTTAGTACCTGTCAAAAGTGGTCCAAGGAAGGACAACTGGTGAACCGGCGACAGGGTCATGGGCATCCAAGGCTCACTGAAGTGTGTGGGGAGCAAAGGCTAGCCCTTCTGGTCCAATCCCACAGAAAATCTACTGTAGCACAAATTGCTGAAAAAGTTAAAGCTGGCTATGAACACAGTGCATCACAGCTTGCTGCGTATGGGGCTGCGTAGCTGCAGACCGGTCAGAGTGCCCATGCTGACTCCTGTCCACCGCTGAAAGTGCCTACAATGGGCACGTGAGCATCAGAACTGGACCATGGAGCAATGGAAGGAGGTGGCCTGGTCTGATAAATCACATTTTCTTTTACATCTCGTGGACGGCTGGGTGCGTGTGTTGTTTACCTGGGGAAGAGCTGGCACCAGGATGCACTATGGGAAGAAGGCAAGCTGGCGGAGGCAGTCTGATGCTCTGGGCAATGTTCTGCTGGGAAACTTTGGGTCCTGGCATTCATGTGGATGTTACTTTGACACAGACCACCTACCTAAAGATTGTTGCAGACCATTGTTGCACCCCTTCATTGCAACGGTATTCCCTAATGGCAGTGGCCTCTTTCCACAGGATAATGCTCCCTGCCACACAAATATTGTTCAGAATGTTTTGAGGATCATGACAAAGAGTTCAAGGTGTTGACTTGGCCTCCAAATTCCCCAGATCATAACCTGATCGAGCATCTGTGGGATGTTCCTGGAGGCCCCTCCTTGCAACTTACAGAACTTAAAGGATCTGCTGCTAATGGCACACATACCACAGCACACCATCAGAGATCTCTCTGTCTCTCTTTCTCTATGCTGAGCTACACATGCTACTCCTGAGATCCCAGTGATCCTGACCCCTTCTGCTCTCCGGACCTGCCTGATCCATCCTGATACTCTACTTCTGGTTGGAGCTACACATGCAACCCCTGAGATACCATTGATACTGACCCCTTCTGCTCTCAGGACCTGCCTGATCCATCCTGATGCCCTACTTTTGGTTGGTGCTCACATCGGTTGAGTTCGCTCGCTGCTGCTAAGGGTGGCCCCACATGGACGGCCTTAAATCATTGGGATTGCTGGGGATGGTGCCACTTGGGGGCTGTGGAAATGGCTTGGGGATCTCATATAGGGAGCTGTACTGTGATGGCTTGGGGCTGCGGTTGCCATGAGCAGCTTTGTACTCAGGACTCCATCAGTGAAGAGTGGATAGGTTTAACGAACTGGACTTTTTGTGAAAACCGTGATGAATTTACTGGTTGCACAACTGCACTATTTGTCCATATAATACACCATTATAGAGGGGCTCTATTTCTAATTGCACTATCCATTAGCACCCAGATGAGGATGGGTTCCCTTTTGAGTCTGGTTCCTATCAAAGTTTCTTCCTCATATCATCTCAGGGAGTTCTTCCTTGCCACCGTTGCCTCTGGCTTGCTCATTAGGGATAAATTCACATATGTACAATTTATTTTGGTTTAAATTAATTTGAATGTATTTATTTCTGTAAAGCTGCTTTGTGACAATGTCCATTATTAAAAGTACTATACAAATGAAATTTAATTGAAATTGAATTGAATTGAGTCTTGTGGAGTCCATGCCTCGATGGGTCAGAGCTGTTTTGGCATCACGATGGGGGACCTACACAGTATTAGGTAGGTGGTTTTAATATTATGGCTGATCGGTGTGTGTGTGTGTGTGTGTGTGTGTGTGTGTGTGTGTGTGTGTATATACACATACATACACATATATACATACACACACACCTGCTTAGGTTTATTCAACAAAAACACCTTTGGGATGAACTGGAACACTGATTGTGCAGCAGGCCTTCTCACAAGCATCAGCCCCTGACCTCACTAATGCTCTTGTGGCTGAACGATCACAAATCCCCACAGCCACGTCCACAAGAGTGGAGCTTATGACAGCAAAGGGGGACTAAATCTGGAATGGGATGTTCAACAAGCACATATAGGTGGGATGGTCAGATGTCCACACACTCTTGTCCACACACCATATAGTGTATACTGACTAACAAGAACTCCAGCTGCAATAAATGGACACTTAAAAAAAAATCAGCAACATGGTTTATTTGCATGAGAAAAGAAGGACAGGATAAGAGTCAAACAGCGACGGTATTTGGCAGCAGCTTGGCATTGCTTAATCCTCTTCTGTTCACACGTCAATAACATCATCACCACTAACTAGGAAAGTAATACCTCAGCCTGTTTTTTGGCAAGTTCACATGAATCACTGACCTGCAGTGAAAAGCCATGTTCGTGCATAAATGAGCAGAGACATCATATGATTTCAAATAAAAATAAAATCACAAATATTTTGGCAGCTTTTTGAAATGTGTTAGTGTTAAGGCATCTTTTAGTTAAGCACAATTATAATGCACAGTAGATTTGAGAATATTTCTAAAAACTTTTTTTTTTTTAATTTTAATTACATTTTTTTCATTAGTCAGCTGATGCGCATGAATCCATACACTGACTGAACCTTGCAAAGCAAGGCCTCCGTTCATTCATGTGTTCTCATCGCATATTCAAATCTACGTCAGATATCCTTCGCTTTAAATTCCAGGCTTCCAGGAGCTCCTGGACTGAATTCATGCCTAAACTGCAGCTGTAATACATTTGAATAAGGTTTCAGTGCATGTCCTCATGACTTCTTCTATTTTTGTTTAGGAGTCTGGAGGTGAAACCTGACTCCCCAAACAGATTAAACCCATATTAACTCCTGCAGGACATGCCTACAAGAACAGCTCAAGTGTAACAAGATCAACAAAACCCAAAATGATCAAAGATAAGCTTGGGGGGGAAAAAATAATGTTTATAATCTTTTGCTATTTCTCATAGTCTTCAGACCAGACTTTGGGACATCAAAATAAATTATCCTGTTAATCTATTTAAAAAAAAATAAAAAATTCAACAAACTTCAGTGGCGTCGGTACAGAATGCAGCAGTGCTAAATTGACATGGTAATCAGCCTGCTAGTCAGTTATATTAATGCACGAGAATAGCCTTTTGGGATCGAGAGTTCAGACAAGATACGAGATATTTGCTTTGTCTCCAGGAGAACGTGTTGGTCAGCGATGACTGTCGCGGAGACACCATTCAGTCTCGGGATAAAGTAAGCAATGAACGGTCTTAAACCTAAAGGGGGGGAAAAAAATAATCCATAAGGGATACAGAAATCAAGGCAGCCTGTGGTACGTCCATGCAAAATAAAGCGCACTGTAAACAAATAAACGAATAACGGAAATGCGCTAGTGGGCTGACAGCTCAAGAGTTACAGTTCTGTGTTAATAGATGTGCTCAGTGGTAATAATATTCTCAATAAACTTGTAGGATGTTACCGTGAAGGGTCCTCTGTCAAGGAGAATGCTCCGGCAATGGGTATCACATTCCTCCTGTTCTCAAACCCGCCATAGCTCAGAGTGACCTACATCGGTGAGCAAACAACCAGAGCGCAGACAGTGAGGGTGAGAAAAAAAAAAAAACACACCGAAAGATCACACAACCTTTACGGCAAGTTCCGCATGGGTTCCGCAAGATAAAACACATTTATGGAAGTAGAGCTAGATAATTTCAGAGTTGTAGGTCAACATATTTAAAATATTAATGCCAAGTTAATGGGATACTAAAAGTCATCATTACATGAGCATTACCTACACTTATACTACATTCTGCTGTGTCATTCTAACTCCGTTTAGTCATATCTTGAACTTTCTATATCCCTCCATCATCTAGGACGCCTTGTATCAAGTATTAGCAGCTATTGTACTGATGTTGAAATCAGTTCCCCACTCTTCCTGTTCGTAACTACACGTGTAGGAACCAAGCGTGCATCCCACGCCAGTCATTTCTATGCAAATCCGTTCCCCCGAGTCATGCTTCTGTGTGAGAAGAACGCGCGACAGACCTGTTTGAGGACGTCCGCAGCAGGCATCCTCTGCAGGTTCTCTAGGTGTGAGTGGAAGAGGTCGGTGTGTATCAGAGGAACCTCCAGCAGCGCCTCGATGATGTAACCGATCGTACAGTCATCCGGGAGACGGATCTTCTCTGCTGTAGTGATGAAGTTCCCCAGACTGCGACAATGAAACATCACACTGCCATTGGTAGGCAATAATGCTAATAATGCTTCTATGCTCACTGGCCACTTTAATAGGAATGCGTGCTCATTCATGCATTTGGGCAGTGGACACAGAAATTGGACAGCTGAAGATTGGAAAAAGGTCCAAGAGTGTCCAGTTCAGGCGAGTCTGTGCCTCCTGCAGCCTCAGATTCCTGCTCTTGGTTGACAGGGAGTGGAACCTCATGTTGTCTGCTGTTGTACCTCAACCGCTTCAAGATTTTGGCATTCTGAGATGCTTTTCTGCTCACCACGGTTGCACAGAGTTATTATTTGAGTCACTGTAGACTTACAGTCAGATTGAACCAGTCTAGGTGTTCTCCCCCGACCTCTTTCTCCTGCAGAACTGCTGCTCACTGGATGCTTTTTGTTTTCGCACCATTCTGTGCAAACTCTAGTTGTGCATGAAAATCCCAGCAGTTTCTGAAATACTCAAACCAGCCCATCCGGCACCAACAACCATGCCACGGTTAAAGTCACAGAGATCGCTTTTTTCTGCATTCTAATATTTGATATCAACATTAGCTGAAGCTCTTGATCGGTATCTGTAAGATTTTATGCACTGCACTGCTGCCACATGATTGGCTGATAATTACACGAATGAGCAGGTGTACAGGTGTTCCTAACAAAGTGGCCTGTGAGGGTATATACATATAAAATGGTTATTTAGCAAATTCAGAAAGGTAGCGAGGCTATTAAATGTGGAGCACTGTTAATTCAAACACTATACTCTTGAATACCTTGCCCATGGACTCATCTTGAGTGCCAGGCCTCGACTGATACAGAAGCCAGCACCTCCAGTAGCAAACCAGAACTTGACAGACGTCTGGAAAATAAATGATATGCATGGTTAAGAGATCATCCTGACAATCATTACTCACCATCTGCCCACTGATAGCACATGTAGCGTCTGCTTTAGCTTTTATAATAATAATAATAAAAAAAGGGCACTAGCTGATTCTGATCCAGCTTCCTCCACTTTTCCCACAGAAATGAACCTCTCCACCACTTCCCCTAGCTACGCCCACCACACCACACCACTAAAAAATAAATGAACGAAAGAATAAATGAATGAATGAATTAAGTCATTAATAAAATAATGCAACTCCGAATTGCACTGTGCTTCAGTTAGGGCTGAAAAAGGAACATTTTAACATTCACGTGAATTAATCGGCAAATGTTCACTGAATCTGCTTAGATGTGGTTTATAAATGATGGCTATAACGAATACAATTTAGCATTTTGTTTACTGTTTTTTTTCCCCCCAGTAATATAACATAAAACAAAACTGTGAGGAACATTAACATTTTTAACATCTTGCTCCTCTGCTGAATTTCTTCTCTAGTACTAATCCAATGATTATCCCTTTTACAATAACACGAACCAAGAAACTTGAAATTTGTGGATTTAAATGGATCTTTCTTTCTACGTCTTTCTCTGAACGGCACTAAATCACAGACGTTCTCTCCTCATTAATCTTAACAAACCAAAGTTAAACAGGCTAAACATAACTGACCTTATTGAAGTATAAAATTGCTATACATATTTTATTTCTAAATAAAAAAAAAAAAATTAATCAAGGCTTGAGACATGCATGAAATGTATTATGAGGCTATAACGTATATTTCACTCATCAAGCACGAGTTGTCTGATGCTTTTGTGTTTAATGTTTGTGCATCATCTGTGTGATGCTGCTTATGCATCCTGCATTGTGCCGTGCGTTTACCATTTTGAGGTAAAACATCCGGGTTTTGGGTTTCGCTCTTTTTGACTCCTGTGATATACAATTTCTTAGAGACCTCTGTGCTCTTATATTATAATATTGGGGGAACCCAAACTAGGGGTCACGACCCTGGTTCTTGATTCACAAATGGGGTTGCGAGAGAAGAATCACGATCTCCCCTTTTGTTTCATTTATTTATTTATTTTGCGTCTCATATCACCTTCAAACCCATGAAAAGATCTGTTTTGAGTATCATTCTTCTGGATTTTCTGAATCAATAAACACTTTTGAATGTAAAGTCAGACAGCTCATGACAACAATCGCGATAACGATTGTTTTCAATTGACACAAAGCTCGTCACGGTGTTTAACGCTGCTGTGTGTGACGTCGCTAAACATTTTACGGGCGGCAGTTTGAAACCTGATGGCCAGGGATGTGCTGGCTCTGACCTGGCATGTTCCCCCTTCCCACTAGACTGCTAAATCAGTGCAAGGAATGTTCATTTGGTTTTTCTTCACCTGTGCTGCACATATTTTGCTGATGTAATAAAATGTTCCGATTGTACAGTAGTCTTAAATTATAAATCTGTACCATTGTCCATTTGTGGCTGTTTGCCCAAAAAAGGCTGCATTAGAGCACGTTTCTGTTGCCGTTGCACGTTCTGATGCATCGGATATAAAGATCCGCAGTGATCGTCTTTCATAACTGATGTATCCAATTATGTCAACTAATCCTTACAGCTCCAGTATCAATAATTCGTCAGGGTCATTCCTGAAAGCGTGACAGCCGTGCACTGGTTTCATGGGCTTCTAGGAGTCGGAATTGCTCACCGATCCATCACTCCTGACCCTCTCAGGAGCCTCTATAGGGTGATCGAGACTGGGCCGGCCCAGGTACACATCCTGCGTGTGGGAATAGGATGACAGCAGCTGCAGCAGACTCGGCAGGATGACATAATTATCGTCGTCCACGTGACAGAACCATCTAGTGTGAAGCGGAGGAGGTGAAGAAGAGGTTAAAGGCACAATATTCTTTAACAATAGTCATGCTGTAAACAGTTCTAAAGGTCCAGCAAACAATAACACTGCAGCTCTGAACAGGCAAACTGAGATGGTTAAAAGGAAAGTACTATATTACAAGTATTTAGTAACTGGATCCTATGGACAGTATAAATGTTCAGCAATATCCTATCCTCTACCTCTGTAAGTGGGGTCCGTGAAGCGCAGTCACGGACTTTACATTTAGTTACAGCTGTAGAAATCACATACGTTATAAATAATGTAAACTCTGACCTAATGGGTTTTGTCAGGGGATAGTTACGTTTGCTCTAGCGTAGATCATAACTCGTTACTTTACTGGCATGTCTGGTATTGCAGTGTCGTAGTTTGGAAAGGTTTACGTCCTTGATCGTACAGAGTGTACCGGCCTGCTCGACATCAGCTCAGCTGATAAACACGCATGGCCACGGAGAGAAAATGGCATCAACACTGATAAAAATCCAAGAGATCCAAGAAACTAGCTTGGATTTTGTGGGACACATTTTTATATCTGTGATGATCAACAGGTCATGATGGTGATCACGTCTCCGTGCATCTTTGCCACTGCACCATGCTAACGTGGACAACGAACGTATTTGACTTCAAAACCCAACTTTTTCTGTGACTCGATGAACTTGTCGTACTCCACAGACATCTTGCAGCACAGCGCCTGTCGCGTGTGAGCAGCCGAGCAGTTGGTGTTGATGACATTGCCTCCTTGAATGGAAGAACAAATAAAGGAAGAAAACACAGAGATGGGAGATGAGTAACAACCTGAAGGGAAGTTTAATTCAAGTTTTATTGCTTTATGTGAGGTCCATGATGAGTCCTCACCTGGAGCCCTGGATGGTTATTTAGCTAATAATTGTGGGTTAAAAAAAAAAAAAAAAAAAAAATGCTTTGTGTGCTTTATGTATAGGCTGTTACCTGCTTTCTGCTTCAGCTCCTTATCCTCACCATCAGTGAAGATAAACGTCTGGAAGAGACAGAGCGATAGGGTTTATAACACATTGGCTACAGTGTTGGAGCTACAAAACGTTCTTGTCTATCTCTCTCGGTCTGAACTCAGCCAAGCGTGACTACAGTGTTACTAGCGTTTCCAGTGCCATTCCCCTCTAGCACCGTGTAAGCCATGGGGAAGAGGAGACCCCGGCCAGCTCGGACCAGTCGCTGAGCCATCTCAACACGCCAGCCTACATTAGTTTGCAACACTTCTGGCGTGGAAGACCCACTTTAGAAAGCTATCAGTGAAGCTGCAGCTGTGATGCCCAGTGTGTGGGTCACAGTCTACCAGGAGGTCCTGGTGCTACCCTGTGGACCAGCACTAAAATGATATTACCCAAAAACGCTTTGGTTTCTGTTAGAAATCGCTCAGACTAGTAGTTATAGAGATACTCACACAACCCATTGCACGACTGGGTGGCCCACCCCAATATGAAGCCTTTATAAAGCCCTGTGTACGCTCATTACTGTGATATATAAGGAATACTATATGAAGGGGTGATGTGATGCGAAGCAAGCCACTGTTACCATCCCAAACGTTGATTATTTCCCTATAACAGCATGATGTAAAGCGTTGTATTCCTTTAAAAATAAAGAGGTTCAGTTCTAAAATCTATGCTGCTTCCGAAGCTGCATGCTATGTTGCTTAGCAACCAAAGCTGACTTAACAGACGGTGCATGCTGGAAGAAGTGTTTATTTGCATATTATTAATAATAAATTAAATGGTGTACTGAACACCAAAGTGCTGACACCGGAGACTCCTTCCATACATTCTAAAGCAACGTCTCATCGCAGAAGACGTCACCATATCAACAATCGTAATTTTCTACAATGGTTTTGATCTGCTTATGTGGAAAGTGTCACCATACAGGTCCCTGCGTAACGTATTAGAACGTGCGCGTTCATATAAACCTGTGGTTTACCCTGCTGCTGGAACTGCGATCAGAGCTGCTGTTAGAGAAAATGAATCAACACCATTTGAACGATCAGAACAGAGAACTGAACAGCATTGTGGTACGGTTCAGTGAATTCCATCCTGCAGTGGATTATGGACGTTTTTCTGGCTGAGCTACCTTTCAGCATTATGCTCTATCAGTAATCCTAATCTTTAGAAACATAGCTCTTGACCATTTTTCTTTTCCCAGATAAAAGTGTCTGGCCTGCACGCTCTTGGTGAATTTATTATGGCTTGTGACGAACTAAACTGCCTGAACAAAAGCCTCTTTCAGAGTGCCTCTTTTTGCCACTTGATTGAAAGTTTACTGCGATTCATTTCCAGGAAATTGATACCATTACATAATCTTGTACGCTTCGTGCATTTAGAGCTGCTTTGAATGAAACCTGAGCTCAAATGTTTTTTTTTTTTACACATGGATAGAATTGTTAATAGGGCTTTATACAGAGAAATTAAATAAGTGACTCTAAGCCAGGGAAAACTGTGAAAAGATCCTTTGTGTTTCTCAAGGTAATGTGATTTCACTGGAACCCATACTCTGATGTTAGGCGGATTGTGAAACAGTTCTCTCTGGGTATTGCTGTTACTCAACACCCACCACTTATGTAAATGTTTGCGTGCAGCCGAGGTAGAAATTTTGACTTTTCTTTGCCAAACCAGTTCGCTAACTAAGCACTGACTGATTCTCATTTATATCACTTGATTCTTTTGTATATGAATGACGTGTTTGGCCCTACTGCAACCCTCGTTCAGGAAAAGAAGTGCCCCAGCTGGTGTTTTGGCCCGCAATAAAATTTTGCATGAAAGCAAACACAGTGCTTTTTTACCCCAAACATCTCTCCCAACTTCTTTTTCAATAACTCCCCACCAAGCATGCTGCCAAAGAACAGCTGCCTGTCCGCCTCTTCTGGCCCTCCCTAGCTACACCTTTAAAACTGCCGTACTCATCCTGCTCCTGCTCCTGCCCCACAGCCCCAGTTCAAGTTAAGTCATTTTATTAAATCAAATGAACAACAGCGCGTAGCTCACGAGAGCAAATCAGTGAAGGCATGCATGGAGAAAAAAAAAAAAAAAGTTCCAATCTAGAAACCACATAAACTCCGCTCCTACTCTCAGCTCCTTCCAGCTCATGGAAATGGAATGTCACACACTGCACACTTCACATCTAGGTTTTGCAGTAACAGCAGTCCAATACTTCCACTTCAAAACTGTTAGTTGAGTGTGTGCCCTACCTGTTCCTTGGCTTTTGACACCCAGGTCTGAAAAAGCAGCTCCAGGCGTGATTTGTGGTACTTCCTGGTGGTTTTAACTGCAATAAAAATGTCCTTCAGTCCCAGAGGCTCCTTGGAGTGTGGGCTGAGGAAGTCAGTGCCTACAGAGTCCCTCTGGGATTTATCACTAGGAAAGGGTAGCCCAATGACTCTGCCGTGCTTAGCGTTACTAGCACGTTTGTAGCCAGTGGCGTTTTGTCCTCTGGCAGGCCTGGTTTGGGGCAGAGGTCGGGGCAGCTCGCCCTGCCGCTGTGGCGTTTGGAGAGTTGGGATCAGCAGCAGCACAATGGCACAGAGGGCCGAAGAGGCCAGGAAGCAACGTCTGTTTGTGCCAACCGGAGAAAAATGCATTCTTCCTGAGCTCAGTGCCAGCTCAGCCACCAGGGCTCGGCCACCTCTCCTCTCCTGTGTCCATCTTCAGTGTGACGAGCTGCAGTCTGCACGAGAAAACGAAGGGAAGAGAGAAAGAAGCAAACCCAGAATGTTAAAAATGACTATTACAGATAGATATGAAGTAAAAGTAGCACGTGTCGTCCATGTGAGTGATTTCTGGCCTTCTCCTTTCAGAGCTGACACTTCAACTACTCACAGATGTGCAGGCTGGAAGCTGAAACAGCCTGGAGCTCTCAAGGGCCAAGAAATACGGCTGCATTCGACTAAAATCCGACAAGGAAAAACCATCGGAAATCAGAATTCCTACTCGGAAACTAGGGATGGTCTCCTCAACCCCCAGTTCAGCAAGTGATGTCAAATCGACATGGCTGCTCTCGCCATGAACAGTAAACAAAGCAGCACCTCTTACCTTTAAATGAGTTCTACTGTATGTACTGGTATTCGCTTCAGATCAATCAACATACAGACATATCTGCTTGTTAAATCTAGAGAAGGTAAATATACATCACTCATCACAGTTAGCTGGTTAGCCTGTTGCTATCAAAAGAGCATGCAGGCATCCATTTCGCATTTCGAGTCTGGCTGCTCTCTATGTTTCATCCTGATTTCTTCTCGGTTAGCACTTACAAAACCAAAAAATAAATAAATAAATAAATAAATAATAGTTTTGTCTGAGCGCTTATCTATTACCTCTCCAACAGAGTTTTGGACTGATGGGGTTCCTAGTTTGTGACCTAGTGAGTCAGTATCAGAATGTATTTCTGATAGACTTCAAAGCAGTTTTGTAAGTCGCTCTGGATAAAGGCATCTGGCAAATGCCACAAACGTAAATGTAAAAACCTGACTAATGTTTGAGATTTTCTTTCTCCCGTTAAACAGCACTGTAACTGATCCGGTAACGTCCTCCTGTGACGTCAGTGCAGCACACAACTGCTAACTCCTCAACTGAAATAACTGAAACACAGCACCAACCAACAAATCAGCACCACGATCAGTAAATACATCACAAATATTTCAGTATAAATACTGATAGGGCTGCACGATATTGAAGAAAAATGCGATATGCGATAACTTATCGCATATAAATACCATAATGCTATAAGTGTCTATTTAAAAATCTATTTAAATTATATTTACATATATACATGTATATATTTAAAAACTGAAAAGGACATAACCAACATACGGTTCATGTTCGTTTCAGGAAAAGAAAGCATCCTCTGCTATCTGCGTCGCCCTAAAACTTTGACTTTTCATAACTTTTTGAAGTATTTAAATCATTCGGTTATCGCGAGCCCTTGCGATATGCAAACCGCCATATATCCATGTGCGATATTTCGATAATTTCGATACATTATGCAGCCCTAATAAATCTTTTTCCTGTGTTCCAGGATGGAGCTTTAGGTGTCTAACAGGTAGGTGGCTTTGACATTTGAATGATTTCCGCCCATGTTCACGAAGCTCCGCCCCCAAGATCTTAGGTGGCCCGTACAGTTTGTCTAAAGTGACTGACAGGAGGCGGATCCAAACAAGCATTCTGGACCGGAAGTCAGCTTTCCAAATGGGTTTAATCAGCGACTTAATAATTTTCCTGAGGCCACGGCTTAACCCACTGTATAGTTTAATCATGTTCTACATATTTTCCAGGTTATTTGTACAAATAAGGAATAAAAAAAAAAGACAATTGCTCCTTTAACTGTGTCTTTAATGGCATAGTAGCTTATTAAATAATGCAAAATAAGCTCTGTTAGCGTACTACTTTGGCACACGATGAAGTATTGCAGAATTGCAGTCAAAACTAAACATTAGTGTAAAGGTGACTGTATACATCCTATTAGCAGCTAGCTAAGCATTAAAGAGCAGCTAGCCAAGCATTAATGCCATTTAATGAGAGAATTAGCAGTGATGCAGCGTTTGTGCTGGGTTTTTACACCTCCGAGCTGAGCGGAAAACAGATTTACACAATAGTTTCAACAAAGTAATGTTGAAATAAACCGGAACAGTGCCTCGGTTAATGCTGAGCAAGGACACATTTCATCTTCCAGACACTTCTGAGCTGAAACGCGTCAACAGCAACAAAGTAACAGCACACAAACGGCTCGCAGTGCGTCCTGGACAAAGGCGCAATCTTAAATGGGCATGTAGTGCACTATATATGGAGCAAAACGCCCCTACTATATACCCTGTGCAGTGCACTTCAATAGGGTGTACGCATCCATTTGGGATTCAACCAAAGTCAATTCTCCTTTCACTCCATTGAGTTTGGCTCGCTAACCCAGCTAGCAGCTACTCGGTACACAGTTCAGTCTGACCCAGTCACAGTGACTGAGAGAAAGAAAAACAGATGTGAAAAGAATATAACCTTACCGTAAAACAGCGTGTGTGTAGTAGCAGTTTTCTTTCTCACATCGTCTGTCTTCATTCTCTCAACTTTACAAATATGGAGCAAAAAAAAATTAAAAACAAAGCCTGAGGAGAAGTGAAGGAAATCACACCCTAACAGAAACTTTTTTTTTTTTTTTTTAATAAATATCGACTTAAAACAGTAAAGTTTTTGTTCTTTTCTTCACCAAGGAGCTGTGACACACTTACACCTTCTGCTTCAATTCACACAGTACCGAATAAAGCGCTCAGCAGCTACATAAAGTCCGGCATTCATCTTCCAGCTTGTGTTAAATGCCCTCCGTGTCGTGTAGAGCAGTCGCCAGTACTCTATGCGCCTTTACTAGATAGTAGCGGTAATGTAGGACGACAGCTCTCTTTACCGTATTTACTCCAAGTATGTAAACCGCAACCTGCAGAACCAGTGGGCGTGACAAACAGTCAGAGTGTCAATCATTTGATGCATCAGCCAATAAGTGGGTTAGGGTTAGCCAATCATATTACAGATACTGACTCTCAGTCACAAAATGTGAAGTACTTGTCCCTCATATTATTCATTATATACTATTTTATAAGTGTAAGGAGGTTATTTTTAGAATTGAGCTGACAATAATCTAGTGATATTGCAGCAAAACAAAGCAACTAACTTTGTTTTATACAGTATACAGTATATATATATATATATATATATATATATAAAAGAAAGTTCAGTTAGTTGCTTTGTTTTGCTGCAATATATATATATATATATACAGATAGATAGATAGATAGATAGATAGATAGATAGATATTGCTATATATTGTTATATTTTTGTAGTTGTTTAATCTGCAAAATATAATTCACTCCTAATATTTAGGCTGGCTGATGAAAGACAAAACAAAACAATACCAGCTTGCATCATGTGATTTATGGGTATAACCATAAC
>CM040986.1:4906926-4960497 GCA_022985145.1 Pangasius djambal | reverse complement strand
CTCCTGTGGGCCAGCTGTTTGTGCACGAGCTAAAGAGAGAAGTCTACCAGAATGAATTTGAGCCATTCCTCAAACACTATGGTAAGCCGTATTAGAATATTAAATGGAATTTCCTTAATAAGCAGAACGTTATTCAATTGACTCAGTATGCCAGTTTGAAGTGATGACTATTTCCACATTTATATTTCATGCCCTCTTCACACACACACAGAGAGCTGAATCATTTCTCCCTTCTGAACCCTTTTCGTGCATCTTTCAGGCTGATATTTGAACTTTCAGGCTGATGGCTGAACTTTACCTAGCTAGCTAATGTAAAAAGCTACATGTATTTTTTTTTTTTTACTTTTTATTCTCCTATCTGTGATTTCTGCATATTATATCTTAACTAGCTAACATTAACCAGCCAGTGATACCGTTAGCTGTGTGAAGCCGGACTTCTTTCTAAAATTGGAGCGTGATGATGCATCTTAGTTTGCATATGAAGCCAAATCCCACCCAGCAGCTCTCAGTGGGAATTATAGGATCGCCAGGAGGACTCGCAGCACTGTGGGAACACCCTCTGACTCTCTATAGTTTTAAATGTACAATGTAATGAACACACTGCAGTTTTAAATGTTAATTCCTCCATGTCTTTTACACATTGCACAATTCACGGAATTCTATTTTGTAAATCATGCACATTTATCATTTTGGATGTACAGAATCCAAATTGCCATATTTCACGGTCTATATCATCTCCCTTTGTGTAAGCAGGGCGTGTGTATAATGACCCCATGGTGTTCAAGTGCAACAAGCAGCAGTTCCCAGACCTGCCACGCTGGCTGCGCTTCACACAGCGCCACCCGTATGACAACGGCTTCCTGTACGGCACACCACTGCCCCAAGACCTGGGCAAGAACATCATAGAGGTACAAAGCATCTGAGTGAACTAAATGCTGAATTCATGTAAAGTTGGTATTTTATAGCGCTGATATCTGTCCCTCTTTTCCATTTAGGTTTTTGTGACAAATAAACGAAGTTATGAGACTTTCAAGGACCGTCTTGTTATAAACATTGGGCCTGCAGGTAAAAAAAAACAACACATGTATAGTAATCTGTAGTGATGAGTTAGTGCCATGGGTAACTCTTCTTGGTGAAACACTTCTTTACCTCATATTTACCCAAACTGATAGTAATAGTTTGAGTCATACCATCTTCCCTGATATTATAGCAGTTGTAATGCTGATTTAAACCTCAAATAATTGCAGTATAAACAATTTTGATAGAAACGGAGCCTTAAAGTCATATAAGAAATAAGATATGGAGTAAATGTGACCACTAAATATTCAGACTCACAGACTTTTATTGCACCTTGTTTCTCAGGGATGTGTGGTCATGATATTAGGAGGCTAAAAACTGAAATATCTAAATATCTCCCCAAAAATGAAACTTTATATGAATATATATATATGTGTGTGTGTGTGTGTGTGTGTGTGTGTGTGTGTGTGTATGCGTAATTTAAAAACTTTAATGTGTATGTTCGCTAAAGAATCTGAGCCAGCACCTTTGAAGGGTTTGTCTTTGAAAAAGAATTTTTATCCTTGTTTTATTTAAATTATATCATTTTGATCTGACCAGAACACAAGGGTTTGACAATACAGTAGATTTCTTTCATTCGTAAATACAAACCTAGTCATTGCCATAGTTGACGGTACTATAGAGTACTACAGAGGAACATTTTTCCCCCCCAAGATTAGCTAACGGTGAAGTAGGTGGGTTAGATATTTGAAAGATTTTTTTAAATTCCTTGAGCCAAACCCCCCGCCTCTCACCTTCCCGCCCGTGATCACAATGCTCCGCTCCCAGGATCTATGTCGGCCCGTGGTGTAGAATGTCTATAAAATGACTAACAGGAAATCAGTTTTCCACGTGGGTTTTCTTAGCCCTCTCGGAGGTCATGGCTTAAACCATTATTAATTAATTAATAATGTCTTGTTCTACATATTTTGCAGGTTATTTGTACAAGTAAGAAATAAAAAAAAAAAAAAACCCTGACCCTTGCACAGAAACTAAAGACATTAAATATGAAAGTGTAACAGTTCATTCAATTATACTGAGTGAGAGTCTTATGGTAGAACAATCACACAGGAGTCTGTAGTTTAATGATCAGCGTGTTGGTGAGTGGGAGAGCGAAGATGAACAGCTCAGGGATAGAAAGTCCGTGCAATTAAAAAATATATTTAGAACTGATTTGTCAGTCGTGAAGTTTATAAGCAGAAAAAAGCCTCACAAAAAGATTTAGGAAAGTACACCTCATTTTAAATGACCCGTCTCTAAAACCAAATAATACATAATGACATAAATGTGAGCTGAGCAAAATAAAGTCATAAATATGGCCATTAAATAAAATAAGCAAAGCAGCAGGTGAGGAGAAATGCAATCATGCAGTATTTCCTTGCTCCTAGTCAAACAGATGCCTTACCAGGCTGAATTCTTCATTGGGCTGAGGGAGATTGAGAAGGTCTTACCATCTGAGGTTCAGGAGGAGATCAAGCAGGACATCCAGCTGATCTGGGGAACTGATAGACTCGACTATGTCAACATCACCTCTGCTCTGGACCGTGGTGGACGTGTCCCTCTGCCTCTGCCTGGACACTATGAAGGGTGAGTTAAAGCGTTTTATTCTTTTTTTACACAACAATCCTGTCGAATTCTCGAATAATAGGTTTATATTAATGCGTTTATTCTAATATGTCATGGTTTCTATAGTACGATCTAATTCTAAGCCCCACAATAAAACTGATTAAATAAAACTAAAATTGTCTTATTTAAGCAAAGTAAAATGGGCAGTTGTTAACATGGTGAAATTTTCTATAAGGAGACATCTATTCAACACTTATGGAAGGAGTCTCCAGTGTCAGCGAGTTTTCCACCAGGGGAAAGTCTTAAAGATAGATAACTTTGCACTTTTCAGATTCTGAAACCAGGACAAGCTGTCCTGTTTTTGTTGTCTGGTGAGAGAACGACTGACATAAGTGTTAACAGAAACTAACTTGCCTCATGGACGTTCCATAAAATGTAGCTATAAACAGATAAAAAGTATGGCATGTCATCGTTTTATGAATAAAAAAAATAATACCTTGTCGACAAATTGCTATTTTATAAGAAGAATAGTCGATTTCAGGGGTTGGAATGGTGTGTGTGTGTGTGTGTGTGTGTGTGTGTGTGTGTGTGTGTGTGTCAGTGTGTATGTGAAGCTGGGGTCAGATCAACCCTACTCCCCATGTCTGCTGAGGCTGCAGACAGAAGATCATGTGCGAGAGTGTGAGGCTGGAGGGAAGCTCAGCGGAGACTGCAGTGTGTGCAGCATCGCTGCTAACTGTGTGGCCTGGTGTAAGTCAGCTCTGGTAAGCATTTACAACAGCACCAAGTGTGAGCATTGCTGGCTGAAAGGTTAAGGTTAAATATTAGTGATAAGAAGTCAAAGTTTAAGTTTAAAATCGCAGGACTATGAGATTCGAACCAAAAGGAAGAGAGTTTAAAGCCTCTTCTGTGCAGCCTGGAAGCTGATGTGCAGCTAGCAAAACCGTAAATAGTAAAAAGTGCCAAGATTTTTGTCGAGGAAAATATAGAGTTTATAGAACGTCTTGGTGAATGTTGAGGAGGCAATCTTACCTTAAGACACAATTATATCTCAGTGAACATTACATATGCTAAATTTAGGGCTTTTTTCTTTTAATTGTGTGCGTTTGGTGGCGCAGTGGGTAGCGTTGCTGTTTCAGGGTCCTCGGTTCTAGCCTGACTTCGGGTAACTGTTTGTTTGAAGTTTCTGTGTTTCCCCATTACTGCTTGGGGTTTCTCTGGGTTCCTCAGGCTATTAAAAATAGCCCCTAGGGGTGTGTGTGTGGACTGGTGTTCCACCCAGGTTACATTCCCACCTTATTCCCAGGATAAGCTTAGGCTCTATAAAAGAAATATGCTACACAGAAATGATGTCAAATGTATACAGTAGGATGAAATACTGAGCCTCCAGCAAGATGGTGCAACACGTGAGATAATAAAGTCCTGTGCACAAGGCTACTGTATATACTCTTCAATATCACAAGCACAATAATACACATAAAACTGTCGGGAAGTAAAGTACACACTAACTAACTAACTAAAAAAAAAAATAGTAATAAACAAATCAATCATTTGTCACTTCTTTATTTCCCTCAGATTGATTTATCCAGGCCTGTGCCTCCTACTCCGGCACCAACCGTGGGTTCAGGCATTCTGGCGTGGGGAGGAGAGTTTATCCCACCTGCCTCTCCACCTGAGAGAGACTTTATCCCTGACTACATAGTTACTGTTATCGTGCCCTTCGCTCTCGCCATCCTCCTCTGCCTCATTCTAGCTTACGTGATGTGCTGCAGGAGAGAAGGAGTGTAAGTTCTCTTCATTCCAGACCAGAAGAATATGCTTCTGAAATGAAGAATATCGATGAGTGTATAAACACTTACTATTCCACTTTTCTCTTTTTTGCAGTCAGAAACGTGATGCCATGACTCCAGAGTATGTATGCCACATTACAATCTTAGTATTCTCTTCACACATTCACATTTATTTTCTGGTAAAAGACATTTGATTAGTGATTGAATGTAAACTCCAAAAGCAGTAGTAATGATAGTAATGATAACAGACTGTACTAGTGGAGCCATGATTAGGTGTTCATTATACACTCACCGTCCACTTATTAGGAACACTGTACGCCTGCACATTCATGCAGTTACCTAATCGGCCTATCACGTGGCAGCAGCGCAATGCATAAAATCATGCAGATACAGGTCGAGAGCTTCAGTTAATGTTCACATTAAACATCAGAATGGAGAAAAGGTGTGAGCTCTGTGACTTTGATCGTGGCATGGCGGTTGGTGCCAGATTTGAGTATTTCAGAAACTGCTGATCTCCGGGATTTTCACACACAACATTCCCTAGCATTTACACAGAATGGTGCGAAAACAAACAACACTGAGTGAGTAACAGCTCTGTGGGTGGAAACGCCTTGTTGATAAGAGAGGCCAGAGGAAAATGGCCGGATTGGTTCGAGCTGCCAGGAAGGATATAGTAACTCAAATACTCACTCTGTACAGCCACGTTGAGCAGAAAAGCATCTCAGCATGCACAAAACACCAAACCTTGAGGTAGATGGGCTACAACAGTAGAAACCACATTGGGACTCCATCCTCTTTGCAATTTTTTTTGCAAGTTTTTGCACATTACATTATGCTGCTACAATACTTACCATACTGTACATAGGCTGCTACTCTTATGTTTACACTATTTCAGCTACTTGTATTGTACTCTTGTACTCTTTGCACTATTGTCACTAGGTTCACTTTTAAACAGAACTGTGTACTGGTCGGCGCTGCACTGGGACTTACTGTGCCCGTTGTCTATCCCAGTAGTCAATGTACTGTCTTGTACTGTCTGCACATGTTTGCACTTGTGCACTTTATGTATAAATTATGTAGTCCCTTGTAGTTCTGTGTTGTTCTGTGTTTGTCTTATGTAGCACCTTGGTCCTGGAGAAACGTTGTTTCGTTTCGCTATGTACTTGTATATGGATGAAATGACAATAAACTCCACTAGACTTGACTTGACTTGGGAACTGGAGGCTATCATGGTCAAAAAATTACCTGGTCTTTGTCCAGTCTTTAGCTGTCCAGTCAGTGAGTCTGTGCCCATGATAGACTCAGAGTCTTGTTCCTGGCTGACAGAAGTGGAACCTGATGTGGTCTTCTGCTGTTGTAGCCCATCCACCTCAAGGTTTAATGTGTTGTGCATTCTGAGATGCTTTTCTGCTCAACACCGTTGTAAAGAGTGCGTATCTGAGTTACTACAGACTTCCTGTCAGCTCAGACCAGTCTGGTCAATCTCCTCTGGCCTCTCTCATCAACAAGGTGTTTCAGCCTGCAGACCCTCTGCTCGTAGATTTATTTTTTTTGCACCATTCTGTGTAAACACTAGAGACTGTTGTGTGTGAAAATCCCAGGTGATCAGCCACAGTTAAAGTCATATTTTTCCCCATTCTGATGTTTGATGTGAACATTAACCGACGCTCTTGACGTGTATCTGCATGATTTTATGCATTTTGCACATGATTGACTGGTTATGTAACTGCGTGAATGCGCAGGTGTACCGGTGTTCCTAATAAAGTTTACAGTGAGTGTAAAGGCTGTATTCAGGCTGTATCAATATTTATGTGGAGAAGGTTATTCGTATTCAGAGTCGGGTTAAGTAGGTGGTCCATTCGGATTATTAAAATGACCTGTGTGTAGCTTACACATCCAAGGTTGGCAGATTTTTTTTTTTTTTTTGAATAGATGCACTTTTTTTTTTCAATAGCCTCTAGACCACTAGCTTTAAACACAAGCAATGCCTTTAAAATGGTGGAATAGAAATGCAAATGTTGTCAGTTGCAATACAGTGTAACATAAAAGCAAGAGACAATTTACATAAAAGTGAAGAAACAATTAAAAAGAAAAAATACAATGATACAGAGTGTATATATATATATATATATATATTCTAACTGAATCAATACATTATACGTATAAGCACAATGTTTCTCATCACTTTCTTAATGCTAATGTTCCTCCTCTTTTCTTTTTCTCTTCGCTCTCACACTGCTTTTCTTCCTGTTCTTTCTGCTTTCTCTCATCCCTCGCTCAGGCTCCAGCTTTACCATCATCACACCATCCATGGGAACTGCAATGAGCTGCGGAACATGGCAGGCAACCGTGGTAGTGTACCACAGCCCCTGTCTACACTGCCTATGTTTAACACCCGGACCGGGCAGAGGGCTCCGCCAGAGTATCCCTCCGACAGTGTCCACATCCCCCTCATCATGGCTCAGCAGTAAGCGATTATTCTTTCTGCACATTAACTATTTGTACTGTTTTAATCACTGACTCTCACCTGGTGGAACTGCATATCGCCCATATCACAGCAGAGGGCGTTCTCAGCAGGAATAATGATAACCTTGGCAGAAAGAAGTGTGTACTCGAAGCCATTGCCTTGCTCGTTTGGTGTTTTAATGTTACAGCCTCACCAGCAAAAACCTCCAAGCTGTTTCTAGAATATGATAAACGTTAGCTTTCTGAGTAAGCAACAAAAATAACGAGGTTTCATCAATGTTTGTGTATACACTGCAGAAATGATATCTTTAGCAAGGGAAAATATTTTGCATATGTCCAATTCTATCTGATATTTCTAATTGTGAGATTCATATAAATTAAATATAATTTGATTCAACCTGGTTTTAGATTCTTCTACTCATTTGGAGCTTTAAGCTTTCTAATGTCAGATAATTTTGCTTTTTTCTAGAAATACATTTCTAAAGCTTTAGAAAGATGTCTGCGATCACTAGTCCAAATGCTTATTTGGCATTATTTTTCAATTTAACACAAAGCTTTTCCTTACAAATGAGATTAGCAGCAACAACCTGAGTGAAAAGTAGAATCTTAAAAATATTTGCATGTATTACACATCAGAATTTCTTAGTATTTGGTATTTCCCCTTTTGCATTAAAGGTGCAACAGTCGATTTTTCTTAAATTTCTTACTTGTACAAATAAACTATAATATATATAGAACATGAAAAAATAATTGTTTAGGCCATCGCCTCAGCACAAGCGCATCAAGTGGCTGAGAAAGTTCAATTCAATTCCAATTCAGTTTTATTTGTATAGCGCATTTAACAATGGACACTGTCACAAAGCAGCTTTACAGAAATAAATGGTTTCACAAAAAATATATTGTAAATATTTGAATTTATCCCTAATGAGCAAGCCAGTGGCAACGGTGGCAAGGAAAAACTCCCTGAGATGATATGAGGAAGAAACCTTGAGAGGAACCAGACTCAAAAGGGAACCCATCCTCATCTGGGTGTAACGGATAGTGCGATTATAAATAAATCCCCTCTATTATTGTGTACTATAAGGACAAATAGTGCAATTGTGCAACCAATAAATTCATCACAGTTTCCGCAAGAAGTCCGGTTGGTTAAAATCTATCCACTGTCCACTGATGGAGTCCTGAGTACAAAGCTGCTCGTGGCAACCGCAGCCCCAAAGCCACTACAGCAATCGCAGTCCCAAGCCATTACAGTACAGTACAGTACAGCTTCCCATATGTGATCCCCAAACCATCTCCACAGCCCCCAGGTGGCACCATCCCCAGCAAACCAAACAGTTCTTCAGGCCGTCCATATGGGGCCACCCCCAGCAGCAGCGAAGCAGTAAAGTCTGTTTAAAAAAAAAACAAAGCTGGCTTCCAGTCCGGATGGACCTCCTGTCAGTCATTTTATAGACGCTCTAGATCCTGGGGACGGAGCTTCCCGAATATGGGCAGGAATGGGAAAATATATATATATATATATACTTAACTGTTACAGCCCTAATCTTGAAAAAATCTTACCTAATACACCTTTATTAACAGTGTGCACTTGAACTGACGCAGACTCCAAAAGTTTGTGTAAAACCTGATGCTAGATCAAATTCAACAGAGCGTCATCTAAATCCGTGCTTCAATGGAAGGGATAAGACTCACGGAAAATCTGCCCTTTTGTACAAAGGAGTTAACATGATCAATATCACTTATCAATATCACTGATCAATATCACTTTAAGTTTCTTACATCTTTCTTAAATAGTGACCTAGAAACAGTGCAACATCTCGAATATCGAATATGTTGCACATTTTCTTTTTTCGTTTTAAAATTTTCTATATGTTATTATTTATTTCCAGTTTTAAATAAATAAATAAATAAATAAATCCCAGGTTTTCAATGTGGTCTCAGACTTTTGGACCCCACGATATGTTTAATAATCGCGTTTGTTGTAACCTTATAGTAGGAAATACTAGCTACATATTAGCATTTTCTCTTGCTAAGATGTCAGTTTTTTGCAGTATAGCTTGAGATGTGACTCTCAGTTTGAATATAGCCAAGCGAGGGATCATTTCTAAATACACCACTGTTCTGGTTTTGCAGTCAGAAACACTACGGCATGACTCCAGCGTACGGATAAGACATGCCTGCACCAGTGTCTTCTCACAGCCACGTTCTGTCATTCTGTGATAAAAGTAAAGATGTAATACATGGAGTAGTGCACAGTCCTAAAGCAGTGGTGACAATAACAGGCTGTACTAGTAGAGAATATAACGCTGATTCCAAAACCATTGGAGGAACGTGAAGCAAATCATGAAGATGTACATGAATCATGTTGTGAAAACCATCATATTGGGTGGTACTGTATTCATCTGCTGTCATCGTCAGGGCCAAGAGAACAGAGAACAATAGTCCAGGTCTAAAATATACCCTGGCTTCCAGTTAGTCACAGAATTGAATTTAAACTGCTGCTTCTAGTCTAAAGAATTTAAGCATAGTAGGTCTCTTTGGTGCGTGGGTACACGTCAGTCAGTAGCGACTAAAATCCGAATTAAACCAACCAGCTGCTGGAAGATCACAGATGTGCCTCAGATGTTTTAAAATTCCAGGTGAAGGTCATTTCCATTTTCTTGTGCTTGCCTTGCCATTTGCCCTTTTATTCTTTTAACCTTACATTTTAAATGAACTTTGCGATCTTAATTCTGATTTTAACTCAACTTATCATCTTTCTGTTACCTCTTGCTATCATTTCTGCTCACGCACAGCATTCTGAATGACCTCTGCGGTTGTAATCAGCTATACAAATAAACTTTCCTTGCCTTTTGTGACTGATAAATAATTATTTACGATTTAGTCTCTAACTTCTTCTTCTTCTTTTTTTTGTGTCTCTACAGGGAACCTAATGTTGACACGCTGCCCAGGTAATCCTTATCTCTGTTCTGTTAAAGTGTGTGTGTGTTTTTTTTTTTTTTTAATCATAAAGCTTCATTTAATTTCACATTTATGTATTTGTTATTACATTTTGTAATTATCTAGTTGTGTAACTATAATATATGTAACTCTTTTTCTGCTTCTTAGGAAATAAAGATATGGTTCTTGGGAACCCAGCGAAGGAATCACGAGTTGCTGGGGAGTTTTTTTCTGATCTGCATCCTGTGTTTAAGCGCATTTTAATAGGCGTACAGTATGTGCCACGCTGCCTTGCTGTTATGGAGAAAGTTGCAGTGCCATGTGGCTTTAAGTGCACCAACCGGCTCTTTTAGAAAGTGTAATGCTAATGTTTAAAATCTGTACTTCATCTATTTCTTGGTGTTAGGAAAATATATAAATAGACACCTGTAGAATGTGATTCGCTGACATATTAACCATGATAAGAACATGGTTCCTCCGTCCACCCAACTGCTAGCACATGTGTAAATATATCAGTCGAGTAAATCAAATATTATTATCTAAGCAGCATAGATTGCTTAATTTTATAGGAAGGCAATGAGGCCATGGCAAGAAGATGACATGCCGAACATTCCTTTGACCACTTTAAAACATGCTTTATTTCAGCATCCAAAATAATTAAAAACATCTCGAAATATTATACATGTACAAAATAAGTACAGATCCTCTGTTTGGAACCATTAAAGTGTCTGGTTGTGGTTTTCTTTCTGTGCCGCCTTATTTACCTAAAAACAAATAAATCAAAACCCAAAAAAAAAAAAAGGAAAACGAAAGGTGTGCATTGCATTTGAAGAGGGAAAAAAAAAGAAAAATTGACAGTCGGGGGGCCATGTGCAGACACAAATAAAGATTTCCCCAAAGATTACGGGGAACCTGGGAATCAAACTGGCAATCGGTCCACCTACTTCACTCACCTACAGTAAGCATCGCTTTCAGCTTTTATTTTTTTTTTCAGCCAACAATAATAATAATGAGAGAAATCTTGCATCACATTGACAACAAGACTAAATAGCACCAAACAGGTCCCAAAAGCACAAGAGACAGAAACAAAAAAGAGCATTTTCTGTTCTTTTGGTCAAACACATATACACCACAGTTAGGACCTGGAGAGGAAAGTAGCACCTTTTCACAAATGTTACTTGTGTTTTTAGTTTGCTAATACGCTTTTTTTTTTTTTTTTTTTTTTGAGTGGTAATAACCTGCCTTAGTGTCCCCCAAAACACCCATAGGTAACATGATTGGTTGTCCTGAGGTAGCCATTACAAGTTTGAGTCTAACGCCTGTGTGACACAATGCTGGGATGCTGACATCTTTCCCCTTTTGGCTGGAAGAACAAGACACTTAATTGTCATTTTTCAGATTTATTCAACACCAGAAAATGGTACATTAGCACTTGTGTGTTTTTTCATTGTCCTTCTGCAGTGGCAAAAAAAAAAAACGGCAAAAAAAAGTCACCGGTATTTTCATGACCTTTTGGGTTGTTTGCTCTTTTTTGGCATCTTTGGGGGGGGGGTGATCTTACACTTTACAAGTACAGGTATATATTATTTTCTTGTTGCCAAATGACTCAAAAAATTCTCGCTAAGTGTCCATGATGTCGACGCTGATGGGCAATAGTGGTCCTCAAAATTATTTTCTTAAAAAAAAAGAAAAGCAGAACGTCTCTCGAGATCACAACAAGCACCGTCCTCAAGGATGTTAAAGTGTAAGCACGTGGACTGATTGCAGCCGAATGAGTTTTTTTTTAATGCATAGAAAAGGATTTGGAGATGATTGCTAGAAACAAAACAACAACATTTTTAATGTCCAGATTTATCTTTTTACAAGAAGCAGACGGGGCCAACTTCTATGCCGAATTCCTGATTGGGAGCACCAATGTCCATAGGAGCAATGTCAGTGAAGGGAAGACGAGATGTTTTCGTTGTCTTATATTCGATGACTGTCTTGCCCCAAGTGCCAGTGTGTGACTGTGGAGACAAGAAGACGGAATAAGTAAATTAGTCACTAAGCAGTATTCATAAGACCAAGAGACCCTTAATAACTTATATGTAAGTAATAATTTTATTATTATGCCGTTATATTTAAAAATGTGAAGGTAGACAATCCTTATAAGTGAAAAAAAAGGAAAAAATATGATGGCTGATCTATTTTCCTCCTTCACATTCTAGTTGTTTGTCAATAATATTAGCTAGAGAGCAAATATGACCAAGAGAACAAATGAGATAAACGAAATCTAAAAATATTCAGCACAACTCTGTGACAGCTAAAGCAAAAACGAGTGGCAGTGGGAGCAATGTGAGACTGTAAGAAAACACAAATTCCATTCTGAGAGAAAAGAGAGAGATCTCACCGTGCAGCCGTCCTCGCTGACTGTATACGTGGAGCGACTGTTGCCCTCGGCCCTGATCTCGGCATCGTTGGATCCCTGCAGGAGCAGAGCCTTCTTCAGGTTGCCGGAGGCCTCGTCCATGTAGGCAATGCTGTTCTTGCAGTGGTATGTGATGTTCTGGGATGCCTTGTTGGACATCAGGCGCATGAAGGTCATCTGGATGCTCACATCTTCAGAGTCGGAGCCCTCACTGCCATACTGGAACTGTGGATGGAGACAGAGAACTTGGTTTAATCCATTCACCTGGACGTCATGGGTTTAGGATTTAACATGCAGGATGTGCATAAGATGTGTCGGAAACAGATGGCCTTGATGCCTTGCTGTATTATAAGGCAGTACTTGGATATTTACGAAGTTTATGGTTTGAGATGGGGTTCGAAGGCAGCATATGTAACCATGTTGCCAGGTTACCAACATACCCTAATGCTCACCAGCCTTAAAGTCCATTATGTGAGATGGAATCATAATTTTGGGGATTACACCAGCCTTGGAAGGCTGAACTTCCTAGTTCCAGGCTGAACAAGTATGTCTTGATGTCTTCAAACCTTTCAGACACACCCGTAATTCATTCTCATTCTCATTTCACTACACTATTTAATATGTTACCCTCCACTGTGGTTCCTGAACTATTCCTCTCTATTCATCTGTTATTTCTTTTCCTCCACAGCCATTCGCTTTAACATTTGGTCAGAATTAAAACTAATACATCATCTTCCCCTACCTGGAAGCCATCAGGCATGGACTCTCCGAACCAGACGTGCTTCTTCTCACGGAGGTTCTTGCTGATGTACCAGTTCTTCAGAGGAATGCTGGCACGAATCGGGCTGACGCAGGTCTCACCAGTCTCCATGTTGCAGAAGACCTTGATGGCATCCTGAGGAGATCCCTGGTTGGGATCCACCCAGTAGGAACCTTTAGCAATGAACAGAAGATTGTAGTGAAGAGCTGGAGACCGTGTAGTAAAGTACAATCACATTTTTACAAATTAATTAAGTTTGAAGTTGAGACGTTGAGGCACAAAAACCAGAAAAGTCAGATACTCTGCTAATTCCTCAGTGGCCTGCTCGTTTTAAGGATAGTTTTCAGTGTTTGAAGGACTACCACATTCATAAATATGAATGTTTCACCTAGTTCCTAACTTAGTTTCATAAGGCACTGCTGTCTAAATATCTAGGAAAGAACTACTTAATTTCTCTAGCTAACTCTGGACTCTTCTGGACTCACCGCTCTTCCACTCGGGATGACACATCCTGAGGTCACGGCACATGCGAGCTGGGTTTGTCTTGGTTCCTTCGGGGCTGCGGATGTTCTCAATCTTCTGGCTGATGGACTTGAGGGTGGTGTCCACCTCAGCATCGCGGTCACGCAGACTAGCTTCATCAGCCCTGTAGCCGTGGAATGGGTCAGCTGCCTTCTCGGGCTGGGGAATGATGGGGAATGGCTCACCAATGCCTGCAGGACCAGGAGGACCTGGGGGCCCGGGAATACCAGGGGCACC
Source organism: Pangasius djambal (assembly GCA_022985145.1). Lineage (NCBI taxonomy): Eukaryota > Metazoa > Chordata > Actinopteri > Siluriformes > Pangasiidae > Pangasius > Pangasius djambal. The sequence goes on along the minus strand of CM040986.1, from coordinate 4,946,753 downwards.
CTACAAAAAGAAAGGTGGGTCAAGGACATCAGGGAGAGCCGAAGTCAAAGACTAGATGCATAAAGGGAACAGTGGGATGAACTAAAGAGCGATTAAGCCACTCACAGCAGGTCCCATCTCTCCAGTGCGGCCACGAGGTCCAGGAGGTCCAACAGGTCCAGGAATACCATTCATGCCATCCTTACCATGGACACCAGTAGAGCCAGAAGGTCCCTATAACGAAAATGGCAGTACCACTCAGGACTGAAATCACCAGTTAACTGGTAAATAATTATTGTGTCAGAACCTCTTTCTGAACTAAATTACAGATTTGGCATCAAAGACTTACACGAGGTCCAGCAGGGCCAGTGGGTCCAGCAGGTCCTGGCTCACCAGGGGGGCCCTAAAGGTGCACAAATATGATAATATTATGATAATAAACATTCCCTACTAAAGACGTTACTTTGGATCTAAAATATAGCAACAGTTTCGTGAAGCTTTGTTTAGCCTCTCTGCTTGGGTTGAGTGGCTCTCATTCTCGCTATTTGACATGGTCACTCACAGCAGGTCCAGGCAGTCCAGCCATGCCACTGAACCCACGGTGTCCCTTCATGCCTCTCTCTCCAGTCTCTCCAGCCTCACCCTTGTCTCCACGAGCACCAGCAGGGCCCTAGAGATAGATGTAAGTATTTAGCAAAAATTACTTTTCCTGAATCAAAGTGTTATTTTATGTTTGATAGGCTTCGGTGCACTCACCACAGCACCACGTGCACCAGCAGGTCCTGCAATGCCGGCGGGACCAGCAGGACCCTAGAGAGAGCGAGAGATAGAGAGCAAGACATGAGTAAGCTATGCACTATATTAATAATGATAACATTAATATTGATAATTAAAATGTGTGTTTATTACAGTTGTAAGTCAGTGACTGGATAAACCTTTAAATTATTCCCATCTGGAAAAAAATAGCCAGCTGTTAAATGTAAAAAAATAAATAAAAAAAAAAAAAAAGCACACAAGCTCTTGGAACTCACAGACTCTCCACGCTCTCCGTGCTTGCCAGATGGACCAATGGGTCCAGGAGGTCCAGGGGGTCCAGGAGCTCCTGGTGCTCCGGCATGTCCAGACTCACCACGGTCTCCCTGAGGTAAACAGCAAAATCGCAGAAATAAAGTATTGCAAATACAGCACTCATACATATACAGATTCATACTGTATACACACACACACACACACACACACAAATCCATTCAGCTCTTCAGACTTCAAAACAGGGCAAAATGAAACGACATAAAACTCTTCTGCATCATTGCAAGTAATTCATTATCTTTCTTGGAGTATGTACTACATTACTGAAACTTTAATATACAGCACATAATGCAGGAATACCATTTCCTGTGATGTGTCTGTTCTTTTAAATGAAGGGTACCATACAGTTTAAACTACTGCACTGCAAGATTATAAATACAAGCTTAAAAATGCAAAGCCAGTATAAATCACCTTGGGGCCAGGAGCACCATCACGACCAGGGGCACCATCATGACCAGTGCTGCCCTGCAATGAGACACAGGAAAAGAAAGTTAATTTATTTGAACAATATTACCATGTCATCACACAAAACAGGATGCTCCCTATGTTAGAGGAACAAAATAAGTATGCTCCAGTGCTAGTTGTTTTTTTTTTATATTTAGCATCTAGCAGTTTTTTAATGGTACATGGATGTGCAAATATATAAAAGTGGTTTTCTTACCTCACGGCCAGCCTCACCAGGACCTCCGCTCAGACCAGGGGGTCCCATTGGGCCAGGAGGTCCACGCTCACCAACTGCGCCATTAGGTCCCTGTTTTCCTGGCTCTCCCTGTGTGGAGAATGAAACACAATCAGCTTTATGAAAATCCATTTCATAACTGATGTAGACTAGTGCTACGTCTTGATTAGAGAGTAACTAAAGCCCTAAAGTTTTAAGAGACTAATCTAAGCTAGACTCTTTGTGTAGGCCGGACTCACAGCTGGTCCGGAGGGACCTGGCATGCCTCTCTCTCCTCTTTGTCCAGGGCTACCAGAAATACCAACACCTCCATTCAAACCATGAGGTCCAGGGGCACCAGCAGGACCCTAGAGAAGAAACAAATCAAATGTCTTCAAATGGCATTATTACTGTTGAAATACTATCCATTGTTATACTTTGTGCACAGAGGACCAGAATATTTCATTTCATTACTAACGAAGTGGCAAATTTCAAATAATTAGTTCCAATATTACAAAGACAAAAAAGGTTTCAACTAAGAAGCAGCTGAGGGATAAATTTAAATGAAAATGTTACATCTGGATTTTTGTAAAGCCGCTTTGTGACAATGTCCATTGTTAAAAGTGCTTTACTATATATAAAATTTAACTGAACTGATTAAATGTGAGTGAAGGAGTTACATACAGCAGGTCCATCAGAACCGGGAGAACCTCTCTCTCCGGGAGGTCCTGGGGGTCCAGCAGCACCAACCTCACCGGGGCGACCAGGTGCTCCCTTCTCACCACGTGAACCACGCTGTCCCTCTTTACCACTTGGGCCAACAGGGCCAGGAGGTCCAGCACCACCCTAGGAAGGAGAGGTATATGAGCAGATCATCTCAATTTAATGTAACACATTATAGAAATGTCCGTTTTTAAGCTAATACTTTATAAGTTAATAATAATGCCTTATTGGGAAGGGACTACAGGTACGACCACACTGAGGACGATGAAGGTGATCGTGAGGAAGTAACTTACAGCAGGGCCGGGAGGTCCAACTCTACCAGCAGCACCAGGGAAACCAGTGGCACCCTATAAAACATAAAGAAGTATACACGGCTAATGGCTTATCATGTACAACTCTTGTTAGCATACGAGCTGCATCAAGCATATTAACAATTTAACGATATGTCAAAAACAGGTTCTTACAGGAGGTCCAGCACCACCACGAGCACCTTTGGGTCCAGGAGCACCAGCAGAGCCCTGGATAAAGAAAAGAGAAACATTTATATATGTATGTCCATTTATCTATTATCTACTCGTTATGTTAGCTTTCGGCACAGTACCTGAGGGCCGGCAGCACCAACAGATCCGGGAGGTCCAGGAGGTCCAGCATCACCTTTAGGTCCAGAGTCACCCTGCTCACCCTTGGCTCCAGGCTGGCCAGCTGCACCCTGTATTAAGGTAAAAAAACAACGACTTGTATTTTCTCTCTATACTGGATATTGCCTGAAAAATAAATGACCATATTTTTAATGTGATAGAGAGAAAGTCAGAACACTCACAGGAGGTCCAGCAAATCCAGCAGGTCCAGGAGGTCCGGGCTCACCACGGTCACCCTGGGTAGTTCGGGGAGAAAATGTCATGATTAGCCATTACCTAGCTAAGAAATTTGTATATTGTCAATATATTACCGGTTCTGGTAGAATTCTTACGTGAGGATGTGTTGATATGTATAATTTTATATGTTTGTACGTTGAAATGTGGCGGATGTGCATGTATATTGTGCCAAAATTCTTGTCAGAGTCTCTGATTTGGGCTATTGGACATTGTTTTATGCTCTCTGGGTTATAGTGAATACATCACTGAGCTAGAGACAGCGAAAAGCAACTAAGGTGTCTTACTGCATTCACCTTCCCTATGAAGGGTTTATGCACTGCGACGCTATTATAATACCACTCCCTGTTCAGATTGTTCTTGCTGTCAATCTGATCACATCCTGTATTACTATTCTCAGTCACCTGGAGCACTTCTGTTTTGCTTTACAAATTGCATTAATGTGCACTATATGGCCAAAGGTAATGTGAATGCCTGACCATCACACCGGTATGCAGTTCTTCCCCAAAACTTTTGCCACAAAGTTGGAAGCTCACAATTGTATAGGATGTCTTTGTATACTGTGCAATAGTATTGCAATTTCCCTTTACCTGGAACTAAGAGGCCCAAACCTGTTCCAGCAGGACAATGCCCCTGTGCACAAAGCGAGCTCCGTGAAGACATGGTTTGCCATGGTTGGAGTGGAAGAACTCGGGTGTCCTGCACAGAACCCTGACCTCAACCCCACTCTACACCTTTGGGATGAACTGGAACACTGACTGCACCCCAGGCCTCCTCACCTGACATAAGTGCCTGACCTCACTAATGCTCTTGTAGTTGAATGAACACAAATCCCCACAGCTACGCTCCAAAATCTAGTGCAAAGCCCTTGCAGAAGAGTGGAGCTTATTATAACAGCAAAGTGGGGACAAAATCCTCCTTTAACAAGTATATATTGGTGTGATGGTCAGGTGTTCACATACTTTTGGCCACACAGTGTATGAGAATCATTGATGTGTCCACCATTTCCAATTCTATTTACTGAAGCCAGATGTCACATTAGTCACAGTGCCTACTGAAACATGAGCTAGTCCTCATGAATGAAGCTCTGGCATCCATGCCCCAGTAATGAACTCTCTTTCAGGGTGTATGGAAAATCACCTGCACTCGTTATGTTTCTCCACCCATTTATTCAAGTTTTTCCCATGTTTTTCCCTTTCCCCCATGTGCTGTTGTCATGTGATAAGTCATGGCGGTGTGTGTTTTGTGCAGATTATTGCAGCATGCTGATGTGAGTGGCATTTGTGGAAGAACAATGAATCACTCACAGGGCCTCCACGAGGTCCAGTAGCTCCAGCAGGTCCTACAGGTCCAGGTTCACCCTGCAGCATGACAGGAAATGCATGTTAATGACACAGCACATGTTCCCACACACACACACACACACACACACACACAAAAGACCCTACAGGCAAAAATAACATGTTCTGTCTGATCAAAATAGCAGATTTAAAATGGCTACAAAGGAATATGAAATGTTTTCAAATGTTATCAAGATGATTAGACTGTAAATCGGAAAGAAAATGGTGATTGTAGTCTGTCGCATGACCACATGACCAGCTGCCATCAGAAGGATCTTCAAGAATCAAGAATTGTTGGTATGGCTACTAAGTTAAGATGACGATCCTGTACTAAAGCAATAAGCCACTTGAGGGTGACAAAAATAAAAAAATAGAACATAACGTTCAATATTAATAATATTCACAATGAATCTTCTCACTATGCGGTCTAATCTATTAGCGGAAAGCTTTGGCTACTAAGCAACATTACAAACAAAGATTAGGATATTCTTTGAACAGAAATGGGTTAAAAACGTGTGCATTAATTCTTGTGACGCGGTCACAGTTGTGAGTGTATTGAAGACTTTCACAGATTTTAGAACCGAAATGATCTGTTTTATAATGTGCTTTAAAGCAATGTTCTAAAAAATGAAACAGGATGGAATGGGTTTAGTGACCTTGATGGTTAAGTGAGAACATCTATAATCAATAGTGTACATTCTCATCATCAAATAATCGAATGATCGTAACATGCATGCACTGTTTTCTAACTGTTTTTGCCTTCTGCTACCAAACAAAACAAAACGAAACAAAACAACAATGCAGCTTTGCTAACCTTTTCTCCAGCACCACCAGAGGGTCCAGGGGCACCAAGGGCACCAGTCAAACCACGCAGACCATCCTTACCAGGAGCACCATCAGGGCCCTTAGGTCCACCGTCACCCTATCAATGGAAGACGGCATTAGTAAAGACATCATCACACACCATTCTCCAAACTCAAGTGAAAGGTTTGTAAATTATTGTTATAATTTTCCTGTGCAGCATTCTACTATCACTTTTAAATATAGTCTGGATCTTTCAGTTGATGCAACTGAAACAAAATTCTGCAAATCAGTTCATCTGTACATACAGGATCACAGAGTTCTCTTCACCTATATACACACATAATATATATATACACACACACAGTAAATTAGAGCTATATGATTAATATCGTGGTATAGATATTTTGATAAACCCTGTCATGATACACTTTGCTAAGATACTGTGGATATTGTGGAAACTTTTTAAACTTCTATCATTTTTTATCAGTATAAACTGATTGAATGTTAAAATTTTGCTGATTTAATGTCTGCCTCTTCAGTGTTATAATAATACTCATAATCAGTAACTATTTTAGACATGAATAAGTAACATCAGTAAATATCTAAATGTAGCTAAGAGCCACTCATCATGACATCATCATGGCTTTAAAAAAATTACTGACATAATACAGTATGATATGAAAAATTTGGATAGAATCTAATTTTAAAAATGACTCCCTGTTTCTGTTTATGCATCTGATTATGGTGGAATGCTTCATTATTTACAATTTACTAGTAACTAGTATTTTAAAAGAATACAACAGGCACTACTCTGACCCGACTGGGCTGGAATTATAGACACAGTGTCTATCCTTGTCATGTATTACTTCCAATGTAGTCTCTAACTAATGGTTAGAGAGTCAGACTTGTAACCCGAAGGTTGCGGGTTCGAGTCTCAGGTCCGGCAGGGATTATAGGTGGGGGGGAGTGAATGACCAGCGCTCTCTTCCACCCTCAATAGACTGAGGTGAGACCCTTGAGCAAGGCACCGAACCCCCAACTGCTCCCCAGGCGCTGTAGCAAAAAAGGCTGCTCACTGCTCCGGGTGTGTGTTCATGGTGTGTGTGGGTTAAATGCAGAGCACAAATTCTGAGTATGGGCCACCATACTCGGCCACAAGTCACTTCACTTTCACTTAAAAAGGTTTTTAGCTCAAGACTAAGATTAATGTGTTCCTAAAGCCATCAGTGAGGATAATAATTTGGTGTAGATTTTCAAAGATTGGTGTAGATTTTAATATGAAAAGGTGATGTTCAGCACTCACTCTATCTCCTCTTGCGCCAGGAAGTCCACTAGCACCGCGCTCTCCAGGCATTCCCTGTGGACCAGCAGAACCCACACCACCAGGAACTCCAGCAGCACCAGCATCTCCCTAAACACACACACAAACATACATATATTCTTCAACAGATGTAAGCAGACTTTATTTCTCATGAAACTACGAGCCATGTGAAACCTACCCTAGCACCATCGTTACCAGCAGCTCCGGGAGAGCCGCGAGGACCAGTGGGGCCAGCAGGGCCTGGGGCACCACGCTCACCAGGAAGACCTCTATCACCCTGAGGGGAAAGGATTAGTTATATAACACCAAATATAGGTAGAATAATAGCAGGTTCCTATTAAGCTGGGGCAATTAAGTTTTTTGAAGATTTCGAAGAAGCCAGCACATTTTTTTGGGATGGAAAATCTGACCACAGTGATACTTACTCTGGGACCAGCAGGTCCAGGAACACCAACCTCACCAGGCAAACCCTACTCAGAGAAACAGACAGTATTAACAGTTAATAGTGACCAAGGACTAATTATCATAATGCAATATATTCCCTGGTTGGCTTCAAAATGCCTATGTCAGGCCTATACTTAATACAAACGCAAGTAACAAAAAAGGAGCAGAACCTTATGTTATAAGTGATGGATATTACATTTCCACCAAACTGCACTGAGACTCACCTGCTCACCAGCCTTGCCAGTCTCACCAGTGGCACCCTGAGGTCCAGGAAGTCCCTGTCAAGGTAATAAAAGCATGGCAGTGATTGATGGTGCCCCATTTTTAATTGATTGGCCTGAAAGGCTTATAAATAAAAAGTTTTCATTAATGAAGCTAACACAGGAGAGCTTGTTTTGGTATGAGGGTCAATAGCTACCTGGAATCCAGGTTGTCCAGCAGGTCCTTGTTCTCCTTTCTCTCCAGCAGGTCCCTGTTAAAGGAAACAGTGGAAACCATCAGAATAGAGATTTATAATGCATTCAATTATAATGTGTTACATTTATGAAAACAAAATACAACACAAATAATACATGTTCGTTTTTATTACTTATCCCTATAAACAACGTACAGCAGGTCCAGGAGGTCCAGAAACACCAAAATCACCATCTTTACCAGGTGCACCCTATAAAAGATCATTCAAAAATCACTCAAGTTTATATTGACTTCAAAATGCCAAGTAGTGTGGAAGGCAGTATACTTGAGTAAAATTTTCCCAGGCACACAAGTTGAGCAATCTTCAGATAGAAAATAAATGTATTCTTTTTTTTTTATATATATATAAAGAACCATTTTAGTAGAGAGGAAAGAGTACACACCACAGCACCAACGGGTCCTTCAACGCCTCTCTCACCAGGTTTACCACCCTCACCCTACAAGAGGACAGGATCATAATTAATTCTCAGGTTTTTACTTTTTTTAAGGTATAAATCAATTCAAGTTGCAAATAACTGCAAATGATACATAACACTGTGAGTAGCCAGAATGCATTTCACTAATTTTATCTCCAACATTAAACAAGAAATAGTATGGTGATGGTTTGGCGATGGGTGTTTTTTCTTTCCGTACATCAGCTCCCTTAGGTCCAGGGAATCCCATCACACCAGGGGCACCACGAGATCCAGCAGGGCCTGGGGGTCCAGCAGAACCATCCTGACCAGATGGACCCTGAAAAAGAATGAACCATGCTAAATTCCCTTGAAAACAACCCAGCGCCAAGTGCAGGCAAGGTCTGAAATTATTACCCAATGGCATGTCTGACATGTAGTTAATATTTCCTTACACATGTACCATGATGTCATAGTCAAAGGCTGTATATTTTGATGCATTGAACTGTATTATAATAATGTGTGGTCATAAACTTGACTTACAGAAGGTCCAGCTTTGCCATCAGGTCCAGGGGCACCAGGGGCACCAGTCACACCCTAAATAGGAGACATGGGACAGTAAGACTAGAAATGTGGAAATAATCACCAAGATGGAAAATAAAGGACAATAATCTTACCCTGGATCCGGGCAATCCAGGCTCTCCAGGTCGGCCAGATTCTCCAGTGGCTCCCTGAGGTCCAGCAGGTCCGTTGGAACCAAGCTCACCAGGGGCACCCTATAATACAAGAAAATACATACAACTTATACATCTCCATCTTATACTGGCTTGATCGATGTGCTACGCTCTGACTGCTCTGATCCAGCACCATGGACAGCTCTACAGAACCACCCAAGCCTACGTTTTGCAATAAATTTGTAGGAACTGTAATTGTGATGAACAATGTAATGATTTTAGTGGATTTTAGATGTCATGAGAATGAAGTTCTAAGAGCAACTATGACCACTAACCCCATAAATCCTGAACATTTCAAGTGTGTTGACTGACTTTTTTTCTTAGACCATGCAGGAACTTCAAGTCGCTTCATGATGAAACAAGGGGGCGTTAGAAAGACAGACATTCTGACCCATTTCATTTTATAATAAACCACATCCTATCAGAAATCGAACGGGCTTAGTGGGGCAGCTGGTTCGAGAATGCGGTGCAGGAATGATGATTCCCCACTTACGTTTGATACATGACCGATAAATGAATAGTGAATTGTGTTTTTGAAAGACTTGCCTTGGGGCCTGGGGCACCATCAGTACCAGGGAAACCACGGTTGCCAGGGGCACCCTGTTCGAAGAGACGGATATAGATAAACAGAAATTAATAATAATAAAGAAGGAAAGAAAGAAAGGAAGAAGAAAATTGTATATGCAAAAGAACTTGTGGCTGTATAACATTCTGTACATCTACATATCTTTTACACTCTATTTCTATTTATGAATATGCATTAATTGGGGAAAATCACGTAAAAAAAATAGTTGTTTATGTAAAATAGTTCTGATCGTAGGATGCTTTATGTACTTATGACTGTGAGTTTTGAATATTAGCTCTAAAGGTTATATAGGATTATGCATATAAGATTTAGTTACAAATTTGGCTTGTTGTGACTTGTTGTGCAATTTGAGTCACCTGAGCTTCTGAGGCACAGGCCAAAGCTTATGCTCTGTGACATATCCTAATAATCTGAGATTTTATCAGTAGTCAACATGGACAAGTTGATGTTCTCCTCTGAGCATTTTAGCGTGTTGATTTAGAACAGACACAGTGGCTTGATAATGTACGTGAGGGGGACTGCGCTGGCCTTGATTTACAGTGAGATACTTGATGTAAACGTGTTATACGTCAAAGGTGTATTTAACACTTCTCTAAGCTTCTTTGCCTTGAAGATCGTCTGTCTGTTGTTGTACAGTACACAAAAGATTCTTTGCATTCCCTTTGTGGTTCTGTCACAAGTCCTGATTATTCCTGAGGGATCTGTCAGGACTCGGGAAGAAACGGGATCGGGAAAGTGCTCCAACACAAATATAGAGAATGTTATATTTTAAACTTACACGAAGTCCAGGAGGTCCAATGGGTCCAGTACCGCCAGGCTCACCACGAGCTCCTCTCTTTCCCTCATCACCAGGAGGTCCAGCAAGACCCTGAGGTCCAGAAGGTCCCTGTATAAAAGAAAGACAAAGAAGAAATGGAAAGAGAATCAGATCAACAATTCTCCACCATCACATTTCCTGTACACCTCTTGGTAAACATTAAGCATACTCACAGGCTCTCCCTTAGGACCAGGCTCTCCTTTGGGTCCCTGGGCACCAGCATCACCCTGTGATCGGCAAAACAAAGTACCATCAGAACCTATTCATCTTCTCTAATGTGAAGTGATAAATATGCTAATCAACCCATGAATGATTGGAGGGTTGAAGAATCAGGTCCATCTTTGATTTAGCTTGTTTTAACACACAAATAACAAACAAAAGTCTATGCTACGATAAAAGTGTACGTACATTGACACCCTTAGGTCCAACAATGCCGAGAGGTCCAGCGGGTCCAGCAGGTCCACGACTACCGGGGAAACCAGGAGCACCAGTAATACCAGCAGGACCCTACACAAGTTCAGAGAAATGAGAAGCGAATATTCAGTGAAGGATGTATGAAATATTCTGGATATGATAACTGTCTAACCCAAGCTGCTTCCACCTTAACAAATACAAAGACATGAAATGACATATAACACTGGAGCAGCAGTGCTACACTAGCTGACACTGCTAAAATCATTCTTAAAACACAATCTGCTCATTTTAGCCTAGTATTGTTTTTAATCTGGTTTAAAAATCTTCCAACCTATTTCATAGGATGTTTTGCACCAGGCTCTTCATTTGTTTAAGATTTCCTGTCATATCAGTAAGCCATTCAAACCCAAACCCATTATGTATAATAATGTCTAAGCACAATGACTAATCATAATGATACGTCTGCTATAAAAGACAAAACAAATTACTTACAGGAGAACCCTTGGCACCAGGGCTGCCATCGTTACCAGGAGGACCCTGGAAAGAGAAGTAGAAGACTTAAGTTCGGACTCAAAACTGTTAATTATAATTATACAAATAAATATAAAAAGTATCGACTCACTGCAGGTCCAGCAGCTCCAGCAGGTCCAGGGTTACCAGGCTCACCACGGGCTCCCTGAGGTCCCTCTGAGCCACGACCTCCAGCAGGGCCAGTCTCTCCCTGTAGAGGGGTAAGATGTTAATGTAGATGCTGTTGTCATGCAGAGAGGCAGAAGGCCAGTGCTGTATCAGTGGTTAAGGCTTTGGGCTACCAATCAGAAACCTGAGAATTCAAATCCCAGCACTGCCACTGTCGGGCCCTAAACCCTCAACTGGTCAGCTCCTTCCTAATTTTGGATAAAAGTATGAGACAAATGAATATATGAACACTTAATGTTGCACCCGATATGAGCAACAGGTCAGCCCCGAATGTCCTTTTGACAATCAAGCCAAGGTACATAAATATAGAAGCTAAGCTAAGAAAAGATATGTAACACAGCTTAGTGTATGTAAATGTATTTTGTCTATGTTATAGTAATTTAATATAATTTAAGTGTTACAAAGCAAAATAGAGAACAGAATTAATCTAATAATCTGTATTAAAAGTGGCACAAGGAAATCATCGTGTCTGCAAATGGAGCAAACATGTTTATGCTTAGAGATGATTAAAAAGTGTCTCCAGGGTGTAATTCTGCTCAAATCAGTACCACGGAAACATAAGGGGAGCATAACTATAAGGAATAAGTACTGTAATTATGATGATGATGACGTGTGTGTGTGTGTGTGAGTGAGTGTGTGTTGGAGAGGCTTAAGGCGTACCTTAGCTCCAGCAGCACCAGGGAATCCAGGGGGACCAGCAGGGCCAGTGGGTCCCTATAAGAGAAAATCAGATAAAAGAAAAGCTCACAACACTTACATCACTTTTCCTCTCTCCATTCAAGCTTCAGCTCTGTCTGGTAAAGTACAATGCGTATCTAAATCGCTTATATTCGTCATGTCAGCTCATGGAAGTGGAAGAGAAGTTGAAAGATGCTACTAATACTCCACCCTCAGAAATTAGTAGTTATATTTTTAAGACAACGTATATTATTCAGTATTTATGTTTTTCAGCATTGAATAAAAGTACAGGTAATACTTACAGGAGGTCCAGCAGGGCCAGAGTTGCCATCGTTACCGCGAGCACCCTATGGCAAGCAAATATGACAGAAAAAAAATCTGTTAAATTGCCAGAAATGTGTTAAAAATGTATAGAATGTATATTTTAGAATGTATATAGAACATATTATTTTAGTATAAAGTGCTGACAAAATTTATGTTAAACTAGTTTAGCCTATCAGATAATAGATAGTTAATAAAAAATTATAAATAGTTTGAGGTTAAATATCTGAATTAAAAGACCTGTTCACTTAATTTTAGGAATGATTGAATGCATAAAGTAACTTGCTGTGCATTAACTGTAAATCTACTCGAGTGCATAACATAAATGTTATTCCCTCTGAAAAGGCTGAGGTTACACAGTTTGAGTGGAACAGTGCACTATGGGTGAGGCTTTTGTATTACGTAATTCAGATCATTCTTTTTAATCTGTAACGTAAATGTAAAGGAAGGTGGACATGGCTGATGAAGGGCTTGGAGTGACCAAGACACTTACAGCAGGTCCAGCAGCTCCAGGGCGGCCTCTCTCACCAGGCAGACCACGAGGGCCCTAGAAAATAAAGAAGAAGAAAAAAAAAAGTCTTTTAATAAAACTGGTACATATTTGTGTCTAGCAAATAGATTTGACAGACTAAACGACAACACCAAACAAAACCTAATGGACTCACCATAGCACCAGCAACACCATTCTCACCAGGTGAACCAGCCTCTCCCTGCAAATAACACACCATGCAATTCATTTCCATAGAAATAAAATTCAACTAAAATCGAACAGTTCCTTAAAGCAATTCAATCCAAATATTTGATGTACATCGAAAAATGTTCACAAAGTTTAAAGAGAGAATCGTACCTTAGGTCCAGCAGGGCCAGCATCTCCCTTAGCTCCATCTAGACCAGGGAAACCCTAAAGATAGATAAATGGATAGATAGATAGAAAGAGGTCACAGAGGGTTTAGAGGTCAACTGACAGGGGTTTGATGTCATGCTCTGTCATACTCACTCTGTGTCCTTTGATGCCGGGAAGTCCAGGGGTTCCAGGGAAACCGCGAGCTCCCTGCGTGTGTGTGTGTGTGTGTGTGAGAGAGAGAGAGATAAAGAGAGAGAGAGAGAGAGAGATGAGACTTCTGTTAATATCAGCTAAATGCTCTAAATGGTTCATTTTCCTTAGAACTCAAGCTGGTTTATTCCATTAAAATGATCATTTATTACAACAAACAGTATTCAGTCAACACAACGCGAGGAGGGAAAAAAAATGCAGGTAGGTATACGGACCTGAGCACCAGCGGCTCCACGCTCACCAGGGCGACCAGCTTTGCCAGCCTCACCCTAAAAAAGTGAGAAAAAGGTTTAGACTTTCATGTTTAAATGAAAGCGTGTGCACATAAAGTACAACAGATTATAATACATAGTGGATACATCTTCGCAAAGGTCCACAACTCTAACACTATCTAACACTGAGAGCTGTTTTTATTCCATTATTAATGATTCTAATAGATTATTATTATCTGTGGAATTTATTTCTTCTTCTTCTTATTCTTATTATTATTATTTCATCATCTCAGTAAATGAAAATCTTATATCTAGCGAACGCAGCGTGGCACAGACAATTCTCTGTGAATACTGTGTGAGTATGACTAATAAATATTAATAAAATAATAAAATCTCAGGAACCTGCTGTGTATGTTACTATTTCAGTGGAATACTAAACAAAAATCTAAATCAAGCTAGTGCTGTGGAGATTCAGAGAGATTTTAAATTTCATATGAGGAATGATATTGAGATATCCACCGAAAAAGTTTTCCTGAATATCATCCCGAATAAAAGTCTGCATTTGTTTTTAAAAAAAAAAAGAAATCCTGAAAACTATTGGCTCTGGACAGTAAACTCAGACTGTATAGCACTTTTCAATGAGGAAAGAAATTCAATAAGAAATTAAATATGGACTCACATCATCTCCGTTCCTTCCAAGAGGACCAATGGGACCACGAGGACCCATCGGACCCTGAAGACAACAAAAATCATAAGAAGTATGAAATAGTTGTATAAATACACATACATACTGTATATAGATACGCATACATTTATATATAATAGTAATAAGTTAGAGATTAGGTGATGTCAATAATCACAAATCCGTTTCTAACAGAGATGTTCCACTGTTTGTGGAAAGGAAGTGACATCTACAGAACAAGGAAGTGATGCTGCCAGTGTGAGAGTGTTGCAGGAAGTAAATACTCACAGAAGGGCCAGGCTCGCCAGGTTCACCTGCAGGGCCAGTGAATCCTTGAGGACCCTGAGAAAAGGAGAGAGGGAAAACGAGGGGAAAAAAATGTCACTGCCATTGCTCTACTGGCTGCAAATGTGTTCTTAATAACGGCCTTGGTAATAATGGTGCACATTTTAGGATTGAACTGATTTGAGCATAAAACGATGTGAATTTCTCCTAGACATTGGAAAAAAAAAAAAAAAAAAAAAACTTACAGGAGAACCTGAAGGTCCAGGAGGTCCACGGGGTCCCATTGGGCCCTGAAGGAGAGACACAGAGAGAGACATTTAGGTGTGTGATGCAGCTATTAGTGTGAAATTACGTGTTTATGCATAATTCTATAGCATAATAGGTTATATGGTTTTGTACAGTTCATCTACCACGTATCACAGTCAACAAGTTTGAAGAGAAGAGAACTGAAGAGAAGAGAAGAGAAGAGAAGAGAAGAGAAGAGAAGAGAAGAGAAGAAGAGGGAAGGGAAGAGAAGAGGAGAGGAGAGGAGAGGAGAGGAGAAGAGAAGAAGAGGGAAGAGAAGAGAAGAGGAGAGGAGAGGAGAGGAGAAGAGAAGAAGAGGGAAGAGAAGAGAAGAGAAGAGGAGAGAAGAGAAGAGGAGAGGAGAGAAGAGAAGAGAAGAGAAGAGAAGAGAAGAGAAGAGAAGAGAAGAGAAGAAGAGGGAAGGGAAGAGGAGAGGAGAGGAGAGGAGAGGAGAGGAGAAGAGAAGAGAAGAGAAGAGAAGAGAAGAGAAGAGAAGAAGAGAGAAGAGAAGAGAAGAAGAGGGAAGAGGAGAGGAGAGAAGAGAAGAGAAGAGAAGAGAAGAGAAGAGAAGAGAAGAAGAGGGAAGAGAAGAGAAGAGAAGAGAAGAGAAGAGAAGAGAAGAGAAGAGAAGAGAAGAGAAGAGAAGAGAAGAAATGAACAACGTTGTCATACTGGTGGTCCAGGAACAGCTGGGCCGCTGGATTTCTCACTACCATAAGACAGCTGGGGCAAGTTGTACTGCAAAAGAACAAACAAAAGTTATAAATGAAAAGCTTTAATAATCTTTGGTTGGGATCACAGGTTAGCATTTAGACTAAAATGATTTCGATTTCATTTGCCGAAATTTCTCCCTCACACGTCAGCATTACTATTCTTTATACTATTTACTATTTTCATATTCATATACTTTCTCTAGTTGGAGTTTCTTCACATCATTGTCACTGGTGTCACGCGCTGCTCGTGTCATGTGAATAAATACACAGCACTCAGAGCTTCTACACATAAAGGGTTAAAGCTGCTCTCCATCTTAGTGGTGCTGATGTACAGGGAAATCATGGGAAAATGGTGGAACTGGGTTTCCTTGGCTGTCTTGGTGTGACCTGATAGAATCACTTAACAAAAAAATAAATAAATAAAAAAATCTACACTTCCAAATCACATGTCCTTCATCATAATTCCTGGTACCTCTGTTAATCACAAATTCAGGTGCAAAACCTGACGAGACCCACTTTCCTATGAATTACTTTTAATTTATGTGTTAATAGATTTTACACTGCCACATCAGATTCCCATTAGCACGTATAAACACGATCTTTCCCGCTAACTAGATGCTGTAGTTCACTGTAAGTTGGATTTTGTGTTTGAGCCACATGGCGTAAGGACACTGATCTCACGATGTCTTAAACATGCATGGGTTTGCTTTTCACAGCTTTATCTGTGGAAAATTTATAAAGTGATGTACTCACTCCACCGAGACCAGGTGGTCCAGGGGGGCCGGGAGGTCCAGGAAGTCCAGGCTCTCCGGGAATGCCATCGTTACCGGCAGGTCCAACGGGACCCTGTCAAACCAAAGCGCAATTTATATTAGAAACATATAAATGTATTAAATCCCTAGCAACAGCCAGTCCACCTCTTACAGTGCAGTTGCAGGACACAGAAAAGGATGATACTAATTTAAAAAAAATATAATTCATAAATTTTGATATATGTTATGTTTTAAATAGATATACTTCATATGTTATAAATAGAATAAAACAAGTTCTAAAAAATAAATAAAACAAAAGTTGTGATATGACATTTATTATTACGTTAAAAATGTTGAGGTCATACACTGAATTCAATGTGGCAGAGGTCAAAGTTGACACAGGTCATAAGGTCACAAGGTTACAAAATAGGTTTGCCATCATTTTGGCAACAGAGGATCTGTGTAATTTCTTCACTCAGAAGAACTGTATAACCTCCACAACCCATGGTTTATATAAACAACCGTTTCTGTGTTTCTTGTTGCGTTTGTTAAATAATTAACATGCCACCAAAACGTGTCTGGATAGCCTTTATCATTCGACACAACCGAAAAAAAATTATAAAAGCTAATTATATTAACAAGGCCAACATAACTGCGACCTTAAAGCAACACACAACCATATCAGAAGGAAGACACGGAGAGGAAAATGGTGCTTACCGGGTCACCCTTAGGTCCACGGTCGCCCCTGGGTCCAAAAATCTAAAAATACATACATATATTTATATCATTGTACCTCAAAAATATAACTCTTAGAAACAATATGATATGCCTTTTATAAACAATATATATATATATATTTTTTTTTTAAACTAAAGTGGATGTGATTTGTTTTCATTTGTACACAAATTATTTTATTATTTGAATATGAAAAATATGTCATTTTTATACAAAATTATGAAGTATATACGACTGAGGTATGTGTTGAGTGGAAGCTGGTTTTGTTACTGACCCCAGGACTATCAGTGGTTGGTGTTTCTGTGCCTGAGAAATGAAATAAAAATCAAAATTAGTACTTTGCCTGTCTACAATCAAGTGTTTTGGACACATATTCTCTATCATTATGTCTTTTTTCATTACGACTGGCCCGAGATAATGGATGAAACAAAGTGTTCCACTGTGCTCCCTTTCACAAGATCAATACTTCATAACTGCCAAACACTGATCATTCCAAACGTAATCTTAATCCAGTGTGAAAATAGATCCGCAGAAGCGCCCTCCCAGACTGTGCTCCCTTCCAGCAGGACGGCCATCGGAGGAGAGACACCTCACTTGGTTTTTAATAATTCCGAGCTCAGGTAAAGAGACAAGTCTGCTAGAGGGCGACATAAAACTAGCACGTCTGCGAGCGAGTGAGTGGTGATGTGGCAAATATACCGTCGATGCAAATAGGGCAGCATTCGCCTTCGGGGATTTCTGGGTTGGCGCAGTCCGGCATGTCCTCACAGATCACCTCGTCGCACATGACAGTTCCGCTGTCGCACACGCAAATCCGGCATGGCTCAGGTTTCCATACGTCCTTGTCATTGTACGACTGGCCGTCTAATGTGCAGCTACTGAATATGCCTACGAATGAAAGACCAAGAGGAACACGTGAGTTATGAGCATTTCATTAGGTTCCTCACTGATTCCTGACGTTCTGAATTCCTCAAAATATTCCACCTGGAGCAAGTGGAAGAAGGAGGTTTAGTTACGAACATCTCTGTGTGTTTACAAAAGTATTTACATAGGTAATATAACATGGATAATATATACGAGGATCTGTTATTTTGGTAGTCGTTATGTCTATATGTTAATTCATTTATAAAGTCCAGATGTCATCCTATACAACTATTTAATGATTTATACATTTTCACAAACATTGGTCGCTTTTTTCCCCAACGATGACCAGTCATGCAAGGCACAGAAACTCTGCAGACATAGAAATGCTGAGTGTTTCAGAAATGAACAAACAGAACTGTAAATACAGTGTCCACACCATGGCAGTATATGCATGCATGTATGGATGCATGTATGGATGTATGTTGGCTGTTTGAACAGTCTTTTTTCAATTAAATTTTACTAAATCGGTGCTGTATTTTTAATCACTTTTAATGACCTTAATCATTTTTCATGACCTTTCTGGTTCACATTAGCTAAAGTTCACAGAAGCAGCTTGCATGAGAATGCTTCTGAGGTCAACAGAGGTCTACTTCAGGAAGAAAAAAAAAAAACTCGGGAGAAAAAAAACACGGTTTTTTTGTTCAGTGGGCGTGTCCTAATCCCAGACTATACCACACCCCCAGAGGAAAAAAAAAATTGCGCCTTCATGCAATACACAAAGCGGCCACATGGTGCCGCCATTGACTCACTTTACACATAACTGACTTCAACGCCCAAACTACATCATCGATTAAAGCCTATTAAAGTCTATTGTCTCTGGACATTACAGAGCAGACATCACTGATTTTCATCGACGTTAGCTTTTTTTCCCCATTCATTTCTTTTCTTCTTTCTTTTTTGTTTCCTTTGCTCTGTTTAACTTCTACCCGATTAACGCTCAAAACTGTCCAGATGTTCCACATCTGTCTCACGCTCCATCAGATTCGCCCTCTGTCAGGAAATAAATTAAATGAAAAAAAAAAACAGCTAAATTGAGTGCAGCTTCCTTTTTTTCTTTCTTTCTTTTTTTTTTTTTTTTTAAAGATTTATTTATTTCTTTATTTATCCTCAAGTGGGACCAGAGTTAGAGTTTGGGGCTGCGCGCGAGGCAGCTGCAGCAAACTTGTAAAGGCGCGCGCTCAACACCACACCACAACACAACACAACACAACAACACCACAACACAACATGCAACCGCTGTTTGGACCCCATCTTTATAGGAAACACACTTCTCCACTTTTCTCCTTTTTTTTTTTTTTTTCAACCCAAAAGCTCGCGGTACTCACTGTCATCCTCGCCCTGTCCTCTCGCCACGAGCGCGGCGGCCGCGAGCAGCAGCCCTAACCGGATATCCACAAAGCTGAACATGTCTAAATGTTAGACATGTAGACTCTTTGAGGCGAGAGTGTTGTGTCTTTAGTTCCCGCAGGCGCCGATCATACACGTCGAGGTTATAACTCCAAACCCAGACCCCAACACACACACACACTCCCTACTGCCCAAACACACACCTCATCCCGGCTTTTATATTGCCAGCAGTGTTAGGGAGGTGCTCAACATCCTCAGCATGTTCAACACACACACACACACACACACACAGAAAGAGAGAGAGAGAGAGAGAGAGAGAGAGAGAGAGAGAGAGACCCTCCTTCGCCAAGAAAGAATAAAACCATGTCGAGAGAACTCAATTGCAGGACAACGTGGACATTTTGAGTGGTTTTTAGTGATGAGGTGGAAGATTCTTCCAGGGAATTAACACTGCATGGATGAAGATCATGGATGAACACATGTGCACCTTCATGTTATGTTACACAAGACAACAATGGATGCAAACTGACAGGGAGCTCTATTACATATTGCACTGCTGCTGTTTTTTTTGTTTTTTTTGCAGTTACTGCATTAGATATAGATTTTTTTATTATTATTATTATTATTATTATTATTATTATTATTATTATTACTGTGCATTGTTGAAAGTCTCTCGAACTCTTTGGGCTTTACTTTCAAATGAGCAGTGAAACATGCTGTTTAAAGACTGCATGCCATTCCACAGCTCTCTTGTGTTTAAGGTGGATCTGTTTAATCCACATCTTTCTACTGTTTTGTGATTGAAAGCAGTTGTTGACTCTACCATTTCCTTGCTAATGACTGTTTTCATCGAAAAGGGTGGTCCGAATAGCAGAAATTAGGCTGATGCGGAGTTCGCCGTCTTAATCAAGTGCATTCACCCAACTTTCCTTTCCTTGGCCTTTTGCATTTGCGTTATGTTTAATAAAATATAAAATCTATCTTTTTTTCCTCCCTCCTTTCATAATAGCAAAAGTAACAATGCCATCTATGATCGTCGTCTTCCTCCACTTTATAACTACATTCCATCATTTTCCTTTTGCATTTTTCAGCTGTCAAAGTTAGAGTCATTTATGGTTCATTCATAGAAATATCAATATGAATTAAAATAAATCACATTTGAACATAATCGATCATCATCACAAACTATTTTAGTGATTTTAAGCATTTCTGTTAAATATGTAACATGGAAGATTATGTAGTTGTGTTTGTGTGTGTGTGTGTGTGTGTGTGTGTGTGATACAGAGAGAGAGAGAGAGAGAGAGAGAGAGAGAGAAAGAGAGAGACTTGGCGTTATTTGAAAGTATGCGTTGTGTCATGGACACGTTGCAAGTTCAGAGCCTGATCTGAAGAGTTCATACAGTATTGCGTGCTGTCTTTGATTAGTCGCTGTCAGCCTTACTAACTGAAGAGTAATGCTGTTCACATGAGAAGAGACTCATTTAACCTCAGCAGAGCTCAGAGCTGATCAGTTGAGGGTTAACAGCACTGTCAAAGGGTCGAACCAAGGGTCTACTTTCCCGAATTTATGAGATATGAACCCGCAACCTACCAGATACAAGTACAGAACCTATAACTGGGCTAATCTTCCAAAGACACAAACTATAAGATTTCATTTTTCTCCCATCCACATCAGATTATTTTCTGTTAACAAAATTTTTAAAGTGGACTATTTTGGGCTTTTGTGGAACCATCAACAGTCATAAGAAAGATACATAGATTTCGGTATGAAGAAGCAAGACTGTGGCTGATTTCTTTCTAGCCCAGACTGTAGATTCATGCAGCCTATCAGTCAGTGTCAGGTGATTACACAGAGTGACAAGCCCCCTAGGCTTGATCTCCATTAGGGCTGATACTTTTTGGACACCTCTGTCCGAACACGTAAAGGACACATCATCGGCAGTGATTGAGAAGGGGCGTGTCAAATACATTTTCAGATGTAATGAATGTGAAAAAGGTGGATTTTTCCTCTTGGAAATCCAATTTGGAGGAGAAACTAAAATACCCAGACTAAGCAAACATTGTCCAATCAATTTGCAAGCTACACAAAAAGACAAATGACAGAACAATAATTTTAGTGTTGTTTTGGTTTGAACGAAAAGGCTACAACTTTCCTGTTTAAGGGGTTTGGAAATTGGCATGAACCCAGAGTATTACAAACTTGAAATGCTTAAAAAATGAGAAATCGTGTGTGTGTGTGTGTGTGTGTGTGTGATAGTTTGCCCCACATCATTGTTATCCTGCCATTAATTAGACCTTGAGATATAATGCATTACTCCATAGTAATAGTTTCACTGTCGTGGTAATGATAGATATTAGATTTTAAACTCACAACTAATATCATCATCAGACATCACGAGAACCTCTGACCTGTGAGCGAGCACTGCTCCAACACGTCTCATTTTTTATGAGCTGGTTTTAACCTGATCAAAATTCACTTCTATTTTCACATCGTATATTATAGTTAGTTTAACAAATCTATTTTCTATGTAAAGTGTATCACAACACAGACGTCTCAAAATGACCGTGTACATTTACCAGTAGCAGAGTTGCCAGGTCGGTACGGTAAGTAATGTTTACAGCATTATTTCTATAATGTTTATTTACAGTAGTGGGACATTGTGCTGTAAAAAGGACTACATAAATACACATTCTAAATAAAATACACATTTCAAATACACATTCTAAATAAAAGTGAGTAGGTGTTCATTTTCAGTGTACATCCGCAACACAGCTTTTCAGCTGATTTCAGCGAAAGCATGACAGGTAACATCTGAATTGAGATTTTCTAAATTCTATAACGTGGCAAAGCGACAAATCCAAACAACTGGCTCAAATGATTCCTTGGACCAATCATATGGTGCGTTCAGTTCCCCACTCACATCCTTCCCATTTAGTATCTGACACATAAAAATTGAAGAAAAAAAAAGATTGTTTTATCTCATTCTGGCGTATCTGACCTCTGATTAAATGTGTAAAGAAATGCTATGAAGGAAGATTGAGCTAGGAAGGAAGTAGCAGAGATCATTGGTGCCTCTGGTGAGTGTACATGGCTATTCCAGTTATATTTGTTTTGCTAAAACTAGTACAAAGACCCACCACTACAGACCCTTGGGTAGGAGTTGTGGGTAGATGAAGAACTTCATTACTAGTGGACAAAATGACAGATTGGAATTTATAGGAAGTTAATAGGAATTTATAGGAAGCTTCAGGCATGTTTCTTTCCATAAACTTTCCACAAACTTTCATAACTTTATTTAGCTAACTAGCTATGCTACCATTGCATCGTGTTGCCTAGAGCAGTGTTATTTGGGGGGGTCCATGAGGATCGGTCAGGCCCAGCATTCGCCCAGCTTTCTCTAAAACAACTGAAGCTATGTTGTAGGATTACAAAATAATGGAAAGAATGAAAAATGAGGGTCCTTTGCTGCTTAATAAATGCATTTAGCACCTAGTTTTAAAATAAAATTAATGATAATGTATGTTTTACTGAATTATTACACTATAGTCAAAACAGTGTCACAATAGCTATACAGTATGTCTCTTAATACAGCAGAATTTGGCAGTAAATATTTTCCAGGAATACCAGGCAGACCACAGTACTGAATTGTAAGACTCAGATACAGTATTATAGTGATATGAACACATTATTTTATTGTAGAAATGACATTAACTCTTTATAGCGTGGTAGCTTTGGCAGTGGTGTTTAGTATGCACAAGCTGTAAACTCACCATAACTCTCCAGAAAGATCTGCAATGACTAACGATGCTAGGTCCAGTTTACTTTTATCATTTATCAGATGTTATCTATGTTCAGCATCCAAACCCCTCAAACAACCATTGGGGTTTTCCTGTCTACGAAGCCCAAGACCATTTCTCCGTACACGTTGTATCCAGACTCCTGAGCGGTTCTGGTTTTCATTTCACTCTTGTCTTAGAAGTGAATGCTCACTATTTGGTGCATTTCATTTTGTGAATTTCATGGTTTACTTTCACCTGGTTCTGAGAGAAAACTTAATTCTGTCTTAACAAGCAAAACCTTGTTTCTGTGTTAGCAAGGATATTAATATTAATAGAGAACAACAGAACTACGAAACATTTGTACGATAGTTTTGGAAAAAGAACTACTTAAAGAACAATGCAAATTAAAATTCGAAATAAATAATAAAAATAATAATAATTCGCTATTTCTTTGTCAAAGGTGCTAATATAGTGTATGTATATACAGCATATGCAATGGGTCCTGAGTGGTGCAACAGAAAAGCGTTCACCCTATCGTGAGATCGTGAGTTTGCAAATGTGGGTGTCTGTGAGTTCATGTATGCAGAAGAGAGCAGTCAACACTTCCCTCCGAGTGTGTTATGCTGCCCTGTGATGTAGCATGAGCAGCAGTTTGAAAAGATGCATTGGCTGGCTTCATGTGTTATGGAGGAATCTAGTCCTCACCATCTCGTGTTGATTGCTATACTGTGATAGAGGAAAAGAAGAGGAAGAAGAAGCAAGCAGTTGGCTTGTTATGTGTACATTACAGTATAGCAAAAAAAATAATTCTTCACATATCTCAGCTTCTTAGGAACTTGGGCTCAGAGTGATATCTGCCATGATATAGCAACCCTGGAGCAGAGACGGTTCAAGGGCCCAGCCGTGGCAGCTTGGTGGTGCTGGGGTTTAAACACCCGACCTTCTGAACAGTAACCCACAAATTGGGTAGTTGAAAGGAAAACAAAGAATAGGTGAACAGAAACAGGAACCAGACCTACATGGAAGCCGAGGACAAAACAGAAGACAAAAAAACCACTGGAGTGAGTGAGCTTGTGACATTTAGTCTTATGTCAAATAAACAGAAACTTTTATTCTTTTTTAGTCATTGGTTTATTGGTAGTGTTAGTTCACAAGTAGGTTTTGTGAACTAGAACCAAACAGTTTTAACTGACAAAAATGCAAAGAAAAAAAGTCTATTGTCCCACAAGTTTCCAAAGAGCAAACACATTCAATTCCGCTGTTTTAATTCCTTCTAGCTTAAATATGGCTTTGCTAAAACCATTCATCTTCTTTGATGTGCTTCTTTGATGAACCATGCTATCATATGGCTACTACTGTGTCTCTAACATCCAACAGCTCCTTCACAGGGCTGTGGGATTTAACACTGTTACTCTGGTCAGAAAATATATCACTTTGCATACACTTATAAAAGTAAATACATTTACCAACTTGAGTGTTTCTGGTCAGGTATCATCAGGTATCATCAGGTATAGTGCTAGATAGCTAGCATTGTGTTAGCCTAACAATACACAAAAGGTTTTTTTGGGTCACAAAAGTAAAATTGCTTAATTCGGAAAAGGTCACAAATTCGATTACATTCGCACAAAGCAGTTTTACAGAAATCTGGTTTGTGCAAATGTGCTTTTGGTTGAAAAGTGGTGGTAAATTGTGGTCAGAGTCCAAGCAGAGACTAGCTATGGAAGTATGAATAAAACAAAGAGTCAGAAGCTAACACAGCCATGAGGCACCCTGGGACATAAAGCAACCCACTACACCAGAGTCAACAAACAGAAGTGAGTATGTGTGAGAAGGAGCAATAGCATCAAAACATCCCAGTTTACCAAAACTCTCTATGCCCCTGAGCCCCCAAATGTGCTCCATTACCTAAGAGAAGAGCTGTTAAAAAAAAGCTTGACTAAACAAAAAACTTTTCAACCTAGACTTAAAGATTGAGACTGTGTCTGAGTCCTGAATACTGATTGAAAGGCTGTCCCATAGCTGGGGGCTTTGTAGGAAAAAGCCCTGCTCCCTGCTGTAGACTACAATATTCTAGGTACTAATAAAAAGCCTGTACATTTTGATTGAACCAGCCATGGTGGATCATAACTGACCAAAAGTTCTGGATCATTTTTTACTACTAGGTGCAATTAAAACTCTGTGGAGCTCAATGGGGTACCCCATGACTGTGCAATATTTAGAAATAAGAACAAATCTAAGGAACATTGGCTTATATCTGTAAAATAGCAACTTTAAAAAAAAGTTTGTCAATCAATAGAGGCAATTAGTATTTCAACAGAATTTAAAATGCATGGAGTTGTAAATGAAGACTTTATGTAGATTAACAAGCCAATACAGTATTTGGTTGGACTATGCCCCACCTACCCTTATGGACGATCCACCCTTGAATCTGGATCCAGGTTTAGAATACCTTATGAGCAAGACAGTGGCAAGGAAAAACTCTATGAGAACTCAGAGCCATGGTGGTGATACTTGGTCAATTTCCTTAGTTAAATAGTTCTAATAATTAATTCTGCTAATGCCTATTAACAACAAGCACTTCTATAAATTAACCTTAGAACACTGGATAGGAAACATTTATTTGTCGGAAAGTAGTGTTGAATATATGCTACTGGGTTATTGACTGGCTGATTCTATAAATATTATCAACACTACTGACTGAGGAAGTGCCATGAATGTAGAAATGATTTAATTTTCTTTTTTTTCAGTTTTTTTTTCCTGTTGTGGTAAAACGGCAATGACAAAGTATCAGTTACTTCCGTATGTCCCACCCAAAAATCACATCCAGTATTTACTACAAGACAGCACACAAAAGTACCAGCATGTACATTTTCATATGCATTCGCCTGACCGTCAGGATTTCATATCACTCAAGGAAGTGGAAATGTGGAGATACAGTAAAGACTTGCCTGGGTTTAAATAGAACTTGCAATTTTCTGTGTGTTTGTCCGGGCAGGAGCCGCAGTAATGTGGGGCTTTGTGGTTTTTGTCTGGGAGAGTTCAGACTGGTGGTTAGGGTGGACACATGTTGGACCAGGGCACTATGAAAAAGACAGCGCACTGGTGTGTTAGAAATAGTGCCCCTGAATGCACGAATCATATGGGAATGGAATAGTGGGGAATAAAGTATGTTAAATATATTTTGTTTTACTTTTCCTTTTTATTACATGGAATATTTATGAGATTATCACAAGCAGTCAGTCATAGCTGTGACAGTAACAGTCTATCATATTAATTTTCATCCCAGTTTGAAAATAATGAAAGGTATGACAATAATAATGATGCACACTTAACCCTCATAATTACCATTTTCAAAATCTACAAATGTTTTGCATCTTCTTACTGCAAAGATTTGAACTGATGGTGGTGCAGCGGGTTAGAGTTGCCACCTCACAGCTCAATCCTGAGCTTAGGTTAGCTTAGGTTACTGTCTGTGGAGTTTTGAGTGCATGAATTTGTGTGCATGGTGGCATGCAACGGACTGCCATCCCATCCAGGATGGGCAGGAGGAGGCTCTGGATTCACCACCACCCTGATCAGAATAAAACACAGAAAGCGATTGAGTGAATTTTAATTGATTGGATTCCCTCCAAAAAGACTAATGTAGTATTATACGATGTATCTGGTATTCTATCTTGTCTTACATCCTTATAATACTAAGGTTACAACTTGCTAGAAACCTCAGGTGCTAGCTCTGCCACATAACCTCTTCCCGTCTCTCAGCAGTGTCCTGGTTTTATCTCAGTAGTACCACCACGTCAGATGACTAGGTGTGGCTCCTGCTCTGTTTTATAAGACTCCCTTTCAAATCCACCAGCTGCACTGGTACCTACAATTAGAGAAGTCTGAAATTCCCCCCTTTCCCAATCCAGAAAGAAGTAGAATTAAATGGCGTTCACTTTCATCATAGACACCATCAAACAAGACGTTTTGCTAGCCAGGGACAACGTGTCACCACTCCAAAATGGGCATGTACAGGTTAACGTGGTCTGTATTACACACCTGGTGCCCAGACAAAAGCCAGATGAAATATTAGGACCATACGAGCATTAAGTGCTTCCATCCCATCCTTCAGGATAGTCTGTTTTTCAGGATATTTTGATTCCACGAAATTTGAAAGTATTTTTGTTTGTGATTATGGTTTGACCTATTCAATGTTAGCGTATTAGTAAAATGTTTTGAAACTGCCAGGAAATCTCACTGATTTTAAAAACCTTCAATTTACACGGAGTTAGATTTTTCCAAACTGAATTTTGAAACATTTGTCTGTTTCTAGAAGCTCTACATTTGTTCCTAACCTGGTACACATGCCAGATTTGGCTCGATTAAAAAACATTTTTCTCAAACCAGTTCATTCTACAGATAGTTAACTCCAAGTAGAATGAACTGGTTTGAGACAAATGCAAGCACCCCTCCTACCTGACATGGTAAGCGCAGTGATAATGTTGGCCTGGAGCTTTGAAAATTTAGCATTCTTTCTGCACCCCCTCTGCTAGGCTTCTACCTCTTGGGTGTGTCTGTTAGGCAGAGATAGTTTATTCTTAGCGTGGCTAGATCTGCTTTGCCTGTAATGTTTTGACATTTGCAATATGAATTAATTTATAATCTGCAAAATGTTGTGTTTGCCTATGTAATGATTGTATGATCTGGCACCACAACCATACAATTCATGATTTTTAAAAGTGCTTGAAAAGAACCTCAATCTTATAGATATGTTCTTCAGTGAGATTCATACCAAAAACATTTTGCTGCTTGGTGTGCCATCATGTCTGATTTTTCACACTCACACGTGGCAGCTGTGACACCAGTTTTGACGTCGTTTCCTTCACAGTTGAGTATATCTTACATAATTCATAAGACGTCCACTATGTTTGACTCGGAGCTATTAGATTCTATTTAGACTGTTGTGAGGACCATTAAGAACATTTCATGTTTAGGGTGCTAAGAGAGTCTAGGGCTGCAAAGATTCCTCAGTCCCTGAGCATCTGGTGCTTCTCGCGTGTTCCTACTTGCAGAGAGGGGAGAGAACACTTGAGTTGTTGCTGGAGAAATCCATGCCAAACCCCCCAAGCTTTCCCTTTGTCCTTCCCTCTTTTTCTTTTCTTCCTCTCTATTTCCCTCCTTGTTTCTGGGATTCTGTCAATCACCATAGCTCTGCAAGGCTTGAAATAAAAAATTTTTTTTTTAATATACTATAGTACCTATTTAGGGAACTAAATTAGCAACTGGCCATTTGGAAATTCCCATAAAATAACTACACATGCCATTTTGCACTGGTCACTATTTATTTGTTGTAATGCAAATCATGGTTTGAAGGTGTTCAGACATATATTTTCATACCTTTTCAAGCTTGATGTCTGACTTTAAAGAGCTGGTTTTGTATTTGCAAAAAAACAAAACAAAAAAAACAACAGTTTAACCTTGAGCCCTGCAGTCTGTCTGAAAATGTTCCTCGGTGAAGTAAGTACAAAAATCTGTGCCTGACTAATGCTTTCCTGACATCACTCCAGCCTTTCCTGCATGAATGTTTGACTCAACACTGTAGATGGTATTCCAGCGTTTTGCTCTAGATTTTTTTCTTCAAGATTCCCTCACACATATGCTCTTGCAGCAGCAGTTTAAACACATACATAAACAATGTCCTGGGCTTCGCAGTTAGCAGTTATCCATATGGAAATAGGACTTTCAGAAATTAGGTTGGTCCCTCTGAGGCATGGACCATTAAACTGAGGTCTGAATGGATACACTAGACTGGATTGACTTTCTTGTCTTATTTTCTTTGTCCATCATCTCTAACTCTCTGGATTTCCTACAACAAGCTAAGGGGCTAAATGTTATCCTGTACTGTTGTACTCTGGAGATCACATATGTGCCGGTTCCCTCAAATTGTTCCCCTGATGGAAATCCAGCCAGCAACAAGCTCTTTCTCAACGAATGCTTGGAGATCCAGCAAGGCTCTACAGTCATTCGTTCATTCATTTAACGAATAATCCTGGGAGCAGTGAGGGCATGAGGCAAGGACACAACTTGAATGGGATGCCAGTCCATCGCAGGGCACCGTGTACACACACACGCGCACACACACACGCGCACACACACACACATCCATATCTAAGGTCAATTAGGTATAGCCAGTCTACCTTGATTCATGGTTTTGGGAGGTGGGAGGAAACCAAAGAACTCAGAGGAAACCCACATGGTGAGAACATGTGTGAAAAACTCCACACTGATTGAACATGAACCTGGAGCTGTGAGGTGGGAACGCTACTTACTGCACTACCATGCCACCCAAGACTGTACAGCTTAGCAGTAATAACTGATTCAATGGGGAAGACTGGGATTTGGATACTGACTGCGCATAAACACTTGAGGGTAAATATTCCACCTTTAATTTTCACACCTGGGATGCTATGAGAAAAATTGCCCCCCAGCACTACCTTGAGATAAGTGCACTCTTACTTTCAACTCGGCAAGCAAGCGAAGGCCCTGACTCCTCCTTCAGGATTTGTGTGGGTGGACTCGATTACAGGGTGGTGGGCTGTCTTCTGAATACTTTGGCAGCCTTGCACCTTGAAGTCGTAATGACATGGCTTATCATGCCTCTGTCTTTAGACAGAGTCATTGTCCAACTCTCTCTAACAAACCCATCATTTTCCCTAACAGGGGACTATTTTACTGCCTCACAGTGCCACACATTGATTTCATTTACTGAGATTCTGAGCTCAGGTTCTTGACGAGATGGAAGGTTCATAGATTTAAGGATGTATAGGACATCTCTAGCTAGATAAAATTGGAACTAGTGTCTACTTGGTTGTTAAAGCTCCTCCTAAGGAGATTAATATGTTTCATTCTCATACCACGTCACCAGTGGACATGCTGGGATGTGGATGCCTGAAGGAAAAGGATATTGTAATCAGAGACCTCCCTTTAGATATGGCTCCTCCCATTTCAGAAAGTGTGCCAGGGGGAGAACTAGGAAGATGTTTTCATTGCATGATCTGTCTGATTTTGGTTTTCAATAACGCAGCATGGAAAAATGATTGTGAGTAATGATTTAACATAACAGGAGCACTGGAAATACATGTACACATACCATACTTGTCCAAATACACATCTGGTGTTTGAAGCTGTCCATGTTTGACCTTTTTTGACCTGGGATCTATTTTAAAAATGTGTAACCTCAGCAACAGTGTTTTTAGTAAGCCAGCTCCGGGAACATTTGTTGTTTCTACACGAACTGCTCTATTTGGTTCACACTGTGACATGGTTTTTCTTTCTTCATCTTTCTTAGTTCCTCACTTCCTTAATCATGCAGATGTGTCTCCACGGTCCTGTCCCTTATTTACTCCCCACCCCCGAGCACCAGTCCCCTCCTCCTTACTAAGACGCCCATGCTAACGGTGAGAGAGAGCAAGAGAGAGAGAGAGAGAGAGAGAGAGAGAGAATGGAAAATGTGACTGAATTCTTCCCAGACTTCTGATAATGTGCATATGGTGGGTGGAAGCTGCCATATTACTGTTTCAGCAAAAAGAAAGAACACAAATGCAGTTCAGTTAGACTGCTTAGACTCACAATTAAAGAGATTTATAATGTTCAGTTTAGTCAGAGGCTAGTTTTAAGGTTAATTTTCTGAAATGGGAGAAGGTGCTGTGGCGAAAGAGTTCAAACAAGTGAAAAACGAGTGATCCACTTCAATCCATGTGTGTCTCGCTGTGAGTTTGCTGTCCAAGGGGTGTGGCCTAAATGTGTTTCAGATTTCAAGTTGTTTTGTGTCAAAGCAGCTTAGACCATAAAACAGCATACATCACTGACCTTGCATTATTCTCCTTTATTCTTTTTTTTTTTTAAACTGACTCCAACCCTGAAATAAAATACAACCTTATTCTGAAGGACTGGGTTCATATATTGCCTGTGTAAACACTCATTTCCTGATTACTAACTAGTGGTTACTGGGGTACACATGATCTGAGATGTCAGTCAATTTAAAAAGAGGCTTACCATTAAAGCAGACTTGTATTACAATATTAATAGTACACACATGAGGTACTTTGTTTCATGCCTTGTAGAACAGTTCAGTGCTCTTTTTAATCTAGACATAATTTCCAGTCTCTCTGGCAGACATTTAATTTCAAAACCTCTGCCCAGGGAAACATCTGGAAAAAGTTCTCTTTAGACTCAATGTTTAATACGCTGTTCTCCATTCCTCTTGCTTTTTATATGCATGGGCTCTCTTCATTTGTTTTATTTTGTAGATTTATTTTATTTATTTATTTTTTTTGCTCTCTGCAAATTTTGCTCTCTGTCCCTTTTTTCTCTTCAACCTGCTGGCTAAACAGCTAGGCAGGATATGAAGTCGTCTCATTTGTCTTCACAACACTGATGAAATGCAAGAGCTGACAAAGACACAATATGAACTTTTTTATGCGTTAATTAGTGTAATGTACTGTAATTGTGTCACTTTCAGTTGTTTCTAACTTCCATGACCTTGTGTCATATTTTTAATTGTTAAAAATCAAAAGTAATCATGGGGGGTGTGTGAGAGAGCATGGTGGGGGAACTTAGCTCAGCGCTGAGGTCTGGAAACCTCATCAGTCATCCCCTGACGCCACCGCACAGGCACTCGTAAATACTGCTGCAGGCCTGTGCATGGACTGCAAGGAGAGAGAGAGAGAGAGAGAGAGAGAGAGGGAGAGAGAGGGAGAGAGAGAGTGGGAGGCAGAAATGGAAAAAAGGGGAGCAAAGGGGAAAGAAAGACTAAGAACAAGAGATGAGGTGGTACGAAAATGTGGTGGCTAAAGTATGGATCCATATGGAGTACAGATAGATGGAGTACAGAGAGAAACAGTACAAGGAAGAGGGATGGTAAAAGGGAATGAGACTCTTGATTCGCTTATAAGCTGACAGAAAAAGAGAAAGCTGACCTGAATAGCTTAGGTCTGACTCAGACACTCTTCGGATAGCAAAGCTGCAGGAAAACTCCAATTAGGACAGCCTTATGGAAAAAGAAAATCACACACATTTCATATGTTTTTCCACATACGATTATGTCATTAACATGTGATCACATGTGAAAAACTTGTGAAAGTGCATTTCAACATGTTGTGCCCGGAATTTGCACATATGAGATCTGGTGTGATTACATGCAACATTTATGTGAAAATAAATTGATCATGTGCAAAAAAAAAAAAAAAAATCACAAGCAAAAATAAATAAATAAATTAATTAATTAATTGGGGGGAAAAAGCTTACTTTGGATTTGCGTGTCTCCTGTATCAGGAACACAGATTCAGTGTGTCAAAAGTTAACTCAGAGCTTAGCTTGCTAGCCAGATACTCATCAACAACTTCAAAGTTGCCTTTTGCCTAGCATTAGCCTGCCCCACAGAAAGCCAAGCTATTAGCATGAATGTTACTTTTTTTTTTTTTTTTTAAATATTACCTTCATATGCAGAAGCACATGATTACAACTGATATACAGTAACTAGCAAATGCTACCTTGTTAGCGAGGTATTATAGCCTCACTGTATTTTTTGGTATTTAATCATTTGTTGCAGTGCATGTGGTGGACTGGTGAGCTAACTTACTGCCAACAAAAAAATGGTATGTACTGAAATTAGCCAGCACAGAAACAGGTAGCTGTGTATTCTATATACTGTATATTAGCACAAATAAGCTACCTACTTATGTTTTCTTTCTGAACCAATGCCAATACATTCTATAAATAAAGTTACCAGAGAAGCTGCATTAACTGATATGTGTCATCATATTTTGACTGCTATATTTTAATAGATCAATTAATTTAATGGGAGAATCAAACTGTCAGCAGGCTAGCATTATATTGTAGTGAATCTGAGCTTATGTGTGTTCTTCAAGTATCAGCTTGGTTTGATTGGTGTCAGTCTGCTCTATCTCAACCTTTTCTTATCTTTAAAGAAAGACATTCTACCAGTTTATTGCATGTTGGTAGTAATCTTGACTCAGCAGGTGCAGGTATTTCTTCCTGTACTTGCAAAGCATGAGACAACGATCAGTAAAATACATCAACATAAAGTGGTGGGCCAAAGCGATTTGGCATCAGTCACCCAAAACTCTGTAAGTAATACTTTACACAGAGAGAAAAACTCGCACTGCATAGCCAGATCCTGTCGCTGTGTTGATGCAGCCTGAAACCGGGAAAAGGAAACTCCCTCCCTCAAGATGCACGGCCTGCCAGAGAACATCATTAAAAGCAAGTCGTGTTCTACTCCCTCACTCCTGTCTCATACCAGATTCGTGCTCATGTTTGTGCTGTTGAGCACATCAGGTAGGTTCATCTGAACCTCTGGCAGCCCCACACTCTGCATGACAGGGCTGCCGAACCAAAGATCACAATCTAGAGTTTAGTGCGGACACTGACGGACAGCCAATCAAAACTTGAGGCAAACCAGAAACATCCCGCCCACTGAGACTGCTGCATAATCTACAGAGAATGTGCAGGGTTGTTGTTTCAGAATAGATAAACACTCTCAGCTACATGCAACTCCAAAATGGTTGGCACCCTTAAAGAGAATATTGAATGCACATGAGAAACAATTCGAGCATCGAATCACTTCTCCTACATACACTTACCAGCCACTTTAAAACTAGGAACACCTGTACCCCTGCTCATCCATGCAATTATCCAAACAGACAATCATCTGTGGCAGAAGCACAATCCATAAAATCACACAGATGCAGGTCAGGAGCCGCAGTTAATGTTCACGTCAAACATCAGAATGGGGAAGAATGCGATCTCTGTGACTTTGACCATTGCATTGTTATTGGTGCCAGATGAGGGTTTGAGTGTTTCCGAAACTGTTAATCTCCTGGCATTTTCACGTACAACAGTCTCTAGAGTTTCAGCAGAGGTTTGACATCCATTTCTATCAACAGCATGAATTTGGTGTCAATTTGGCATCAACAGCGTGAATCCATGAACCCCAATCTGCCTTGTGTCAGCAGTTCAGGCTGGTGGGGGTGGGGTAATGGTGTGAGGAATGTTTTCTTGGCACACACTGGGCCCCTTAATACCGATCAAGCATTGTTTAAATGAAACAGTCTATCGGAGTATTGTTGCACATATGAGGAATCTGTTTCACATCCATCACCAGGAGGAAACCAAGGAGTGTTCAGGACAAATGAGTCAAATGGTAGTTAAAACATACCATTAAGCTCAATCAGGGCCATAATAAAAAAGCACCAATTATAGCTAGTACCCACTGCAGAACATGTTGGGGGAATCATTGATAAATTAGAGGCTGGTAGCACAAGGGGTCTTGTGAAGTTTTATAGCATCGTTAATTCGGCTAGGTAGCAGGACATTTTACCATTTTACATTTTAAAAAACTTGATTGCTCTGTCAGGTGGTCAAGGATATCTTATAGATGTATCTTCTAACATAATTAAAAAGCTTGAAGGTTTTTGAATGGAGACATGGTCTAGTTGGTGTACTTACGAAGTCTTATGTTTAAAAATGGGAGAATGAAAGGAAAAAACAACATAAACTGTTTTTGGAAGGTTTTGGGCTGCCAGAACAGTATCAGTGCACCTTGGCATAAAAAGTCTTTGGAACTGTACTGGAACACCATTCTTCAAAAAAAATATTCCTTCAATTGCTGATGGTGGTTTAGAGTGCTGTCAAATATGTCACTCCAAAATCTCATAGGTGTTCAAGTGGGTTGAGATTGGGTGACTGTGAAGGCTGTAACATATGATTTCCATTATTTTCATCCCCATCAAACCATTCAGCAAGTCCTCATACCCTGTGGAGTTATCCTGGATGAGATCACTCCCATCAGAAAAGAAACGTTTCATCATAAGATTGAAGTGAGCCGTCAGAATAACATGCAGTGACTCTTCTCTCTAATGGGACGAGTAGACCCAATGCATGCTGACAAAATAAATAAATGCTCCCCCCCAAGAATATCAGAGCCACCACCAGTTTTCCTCCTTTTTTCTCTCACTTGAAGTAAAAAAAATCGCAGCTTGTTACAGAGGAACTAGTCTGTCCTCATGATTTTATTTTGTTAAATAAAAGCACGCTTTTAAAATCTGTTTATTAGAATGTTTAAATTATGTAGAACATCCATACGAGTCCTTGTGTAAGTTAGTATAGAAAAGATAACATATTAAAACAAGCACATTAATACACAGTAAACATGTGATTTGCATTAGAGCAGGAACTACTGTCTGAGCTGCAGAAAATGAATCAACACCTTCTGACCAATTTGAGAATTCAACAGTGCTGTGGTAAAAGAATCGATAATAGGTCATTTACCTGATACTGGGTAAACGTAACCAGCTACAACTTTCTCATCTTTCTTAGACTAAAACGTAAATGTAAGACCCACCCTAAAAGGTCTGTTTGGATTGTAGGGTTTTTTTCCACCTTAAATATCCCACATCCAAACCGTGGTGACTTTAACATCTGATTGGATCACTCATTACCCCACTGGGAGGAAAATGTCAGTAGTAATCCATGTGACTGATGAGTAAGGAGGTATGGTAGTACTTAAAATAAAAAGGCAACAAACAGTGGTGCTGGGCCTTTGTTCAGGTGTGTGGGATTTTCATTTTACCATGATCATGACATCTTTGCTCAGTTTTGCATGTCTCATTTCTTCTTTACATCCTAAAATCTCTACGTGCAACACTGTCAGTTCTTTAACACCAACTTCAGTGGATCACCAAACACAACATAACAGGATTCATGCACAACTAAGCAGACATTTACTATGCCTGAACCCCTTCTCTGCCATATTTCCGCAAAGGTTTGAGGCTTTTTCTAACGTTTTGTAGACTCAGACGAATCCCTGCATCTGCCCTGGCCTCCCAGTGCACTTGAGAACCAAGCAGAAACAGTGACTTAAACGGAAAAGAATGCACAGTGGTCTCCTCTCCCTCCCTAACACTGAAACTCAGGCAATGTGTGCTCCTTCTCCTGCTCTTGCTCTCTCTAACCCATGACTGAGAATGGAATAGGAGGGAATGAAACACAAACCACAGTCCTCCTTTAACGTTTTCCTCTATCTGTCCTTCTTTCTCTCCATCTCTTTCTCGCTGGAGCAAATGTGATGTGTTGCCACGTACGATGCTGTGCATGTAGGGGCAAAAAAAAAAAAAAACAGCCTTGTAAAAGGACGCAGATAAGTTGTTGGCACACTTTCACACTCCTAAGATATGTGTCGGTTATTTGGAGAACGTGTCGAGGTGCTTGCGTTTGTATCAGATCTTTTCAGTGTAATGAAAATGGCCAGGACCGGTGTTGTCCAGACAAAGTGCACATTAGTTGCTTTCTATGTCTAAATGCAACTTATGTTTTCTTTTGGAATGTGCACCCGGTCATTAGCTCAGACCACGGTGCCCATGATATCCATCTCTCTTAGAGATGGCAGCTTGCAGTGTCTGTGCACTGCCCTTCATTTCGCCTCAGCTGAGACTTCTCCGAGACAGAGAAAGAGAAGGTGATTTATACTCGCCGTCATGGAGACAGAGTTTGATAACAGCTTCCAGATGGTGAAGAACGTACAGTCCCCTTTTAATTTTTAATTCAAATCTTTGCCAATGAACGGCAAGTAACACAAGGCAGATGATATTTGTGATCAAGATGCGTTTGTTGATTTAATAAAAATGATCAAGTCGCAGTATCTGTGTGAGGAATAAAACACTTTGGGATGTGCTATTGTAAGAAGATAATCAAGGACGGGGTGGTGTGATGTGGCCTGACATGAAGCGGAGTCACTGTTGCCACCCGGGATTATTTTCCTATAACAGCATGTCCTAAAGTGTTTTATTCCTCTTACAGCACAGTAACAATTACCATTTTTAATTTGTTAATGAACATGTTGTGCTTTTTAACTGTTTATAGTTACATTTAATGTCGTGGAACATCCGCAAGACAAGTTAGTTCCTGCTATAGCAGCTATAAATATTCATTCCCTCAGCAGCATCCCTTTTGTGGTCTTTTTGTTAATAAGACAAAAAAAAAAAAGCATAAAAAAAGTCTTTTGTCCTGAAAACTCTCCTGAGCTGAAAAACTTGAGACTCCTTTCTTAAACATTAAATAAATGTTGCCTAACAGAAAACATCACCATTTGAATGATTATATGTATTTCTTTGTCCCTCTGACTTACTTATTATTATGATAGAAAAAAAAGAAAATAATATATTAGAATGAGTGAATTACTATAAACCTGTGATTTGCCTTACAGCCAGCTAGCAACTACTGTCAGAGCTGCTGTTACAGAAAATTAATCAACACCTTCAGAATCAACCAGTCCGAATCGAGGATTCTGCATCACTGTGAACGTGTACAACTGAACTAAAGAGAACCTCAGAGTGCACAAGAACACTATAATACAGCGCGTATGCCATAATACCATATAATATAATACCACTATGGCTGAAATTATAGAGTGGACATGGCTAACGTGAGTCACAAACGTAGAGCAGACAGCACACACTCTCTCTCATACATACACACCCAGTGTTACTGAGACACAACGGAGCTCCCAAAATATCACCACTCAGTCCTTGTCTTTTCTCTGGGCATTCAGAACGGGAACGGGGACAATAAACTCTCCTGAAATAAACATCCGAAATTAAAGAGTGTAAAAACCAGGCAAGGCAAAAAATTTGGAAACCAGCTCTTGGGGGAAAAAAAAATCATAGTCCATCCACCCTGTATGCACAAATCTGTCCATCCATCCTGCATACACAAATCTGAAGTGTTTTAGAGATTTCCGGAAACTTTTTTTTCTTCTTCTATTTTTAGGCAAAGTTAGATTTTAAAAATGAGCTGTCAGAAACTGTGAAGTGTTTAACAGGTCAAATCACAGCCGCCAATTTAATTTTCAACAAACATATGAATTGTGGCTGAAGTATTTCTCAATTATAGTCTTAAAACCAAATATCAGTGTGACATATCTGAAAATCATATACAGATAGATATACTGATAATTGTAGCTATTAAAAATAAAGAAAACAGTGCCCTAGACTTTGTGTGGTACAAAATTCATTACCACGTTTAAATGATCTTATTGCAGCTGTTTTCGTCTTGCTGTTTTGATCAAGTTTGCTCACAAAACACGTATCTCGTTGGCAGACTGGACATGAAACCCAGCGATTTCAGTCTTATCATTGCGCATCTTCGTTTTTTGGGAAGTGATTGTAAAATCAAGACATTGTAATATTGTGTGGGATCTTTTCCGTTTTTGTCTGTCGAATAGACGACAAAGGGAAAAAAAAAAGCAGTCGTGCTGAACGCTGTATTTCCAGACAGCAAGAGGGAGGTGTTTGGAAAGAGGGAGAGAGATATATAAACATAGAGAGAGAGAGAGAGAGAGAGAGAGAGAAATGCCATTCTCGATGTCTCTAAAAGTTAGAAACGAAAGCTGAAAAGAAAGCAAGCTAAATTGCTTTGCTGATATTATTTGCCAGGATTAGTTTATCAGCATCAGGAATGAACCCTTACACACGTCTGTGGAAGACGAATTTCAGACTCGCCGTCTCTGAAGCGTGTGCGTGTCTCTGCCAAATGCCTTTAGCAGGCCACTTTTCTTCAAGCTGTATTTGCTGACTGAACTCTCGGGGCTGTTAAAACATGGTGACTAAAGCAGATGCTCCAGCATGATATAACTAGCATGAACATTGTCTATGGAGAATTCGAATTGAACAAAACCAGTATTTTAGCCGCTTGAACGAAACACTTTTGTTAGCATAAATGTGCTCGCAGTGCACACGCATGTAAACCATGGTTCTAGTAAAACATAATGGGCAGGGTAGAGACAGCAACAGTAACAGCATCACTATTCATTTATTCACTCACTTTTGCTAATACGTTTGTCCATAACATAACAGCAGGACAGTCTGTCCTGTCTTTTTTCATTTAGATGCATCGATTAAATTATTGTCATTATGCTAAAATATGTTAATTAATTTTAGAGAAACTTGCTACTGGTGTTTTAGTAAAACTATGAGGGTGAGTCAAATGAAAACCTTTATTATTATTATTATTATTATTATTATTATTATTATTATTATTATTATTTTTCATTGTTTAAGTGAAGTGAAGTGACGTGTAGCCAAGTACGGTGACCCATACTCAGAATTTGTGCTCTGCATTTAACCCATCCAAGTGCACACACACACACACCACGAACACACACCCGGAGCAGTGGGCAAATAGGTGAATTATATCACTAAAGTGTATCATTTTTTTTCTTTCTTTTATTACATAATTTCCATTTGTTTGTTCCAATGCAATTGTTCTAGTGCCTAAAATTCGATTTAATTCTAATTTATGTCACACTTTCAAAGTTTTCATTTGACTCAGCTGCATATCATGAAGGTAGATCACTGGTAGTACATTTAATAGATAATAAAAGATAAAACCTTATTTAATATATTTAAAATAAGAGCTTACGTTCCGTCATATTGCATGACAACCTTGTAATATTTCGCTTTATTATACTTGTTTTACATTTTTTACATTAATTGTTCCAGTGACATCTTTATACACATCACTGAAAGTCGTACGACGCTTCTGGCTGTGTGTTAGTAACATCATTGGCTCTGAGTGAAACTGGGAGAAGACTGGGGGAAAATATAGCACAGCAATTTCAGATTTAAGACAGATTTCATTTCTCTTTAGCTTGACCAC
>CM040986.1:4856241-4886648 GCA_022985145.1 Pangasius djambal | reverse complement strand
AGGAAACCTCAAACTTCCTCAACTAAGTGGACATTTCCTCTGGGAAAAGCATGCAGATTGGTTGGCATAACATGGGCCCTGATGAATGAAAAGAGCTGTGGAGGAGAGGAGGAATGAATGCTTTCACTGTGTGTAGCAGCAGCGGGATGTAAACTCTGATCCAGCTCTCCGCTCTTCTCTATTCTCTGTGAACACAGACGTGCACACCGGGGGTTATAACCTGTGGTCACGTACAGATGATAGGATTTATTACATCTGTTTCTAAATTATCACAGTGCACTTGATTTTTATATAGTATCTTGATTTGTATATAGTAGTGAATTAGTATATTATACCCCACATTACAGTGTTTCAACATTATGGATAACAGTGCATGTCTGTGTATTGATCATTTCTATGTATTAGTTAAGTCAGTTAAATGCTCCAAATATCAGTATCTGTATTCGGATTTAAACCCAAAGTGGGTGTTGTCTAACCCAAAAAAAAGTGTTTTGTTTGTTTTGTTTAATTAATGTGAACTGGAAAAGACAAAAAAAATAGGGCTGCTAGAAAAAAGTTACCACATTAATTTTTCATTAACACAATATACAGTATAACAACAAAATCAATTATAATGACCGTATGATTTATGGTTTTCCGGGTACAATATTCATTTAATACTAATGAAGAACAATGAAAACTTGCACAGTGAACGTACAAGTTAATATTATTTAAATTATTGAATTAATTTTTTTGGAGACTTCAGCAGAGATATGCTGCCCTGTGCACAGCGTGTGGTCTTTGTGCTATATGGAACGACGGCTGGGAACTGTTCAATTAAAATCGTCTTTGCAGAACAGACTGATCCCAAAAGTAGCAGTAAACCATGGCCTTCGATAGTAGCTTTGTATAAGAATATTTACAATATTTGAACATTATTGACTGATAGATCAGTGCTCTTGTATGTTTTGATCACTTCTATGCTTCTATTTCTTTGTATTAGGGGTGTACCTCTTAGTTAAGTGCTCCAAATATCAGCATCTGTATGCAGATTTAAGTCTAAATTTGCATGTGGAGCTCTATGACAAATTGACGAACAAAAAAAATTGCGAAGAAAAAAAAAAGTACAGTAGTTGTGCTTCCTATTCATTGCTGTATTTGTATTCATTCAGAACACATTATATGTTTAATCCGTATAATTTCTTCGTATTCAGTTACATCCCTACTATGTATTTATCATTTGTTTCACTCCAACAGCTTATACTGTAGCCCTATATCTATATCTATATATTGCTGAAAATTGTTGCACTGTAGGTTCAGAATGTTATCTAAAACGTTCACAGTAATGAACTTAATTAATATCAACTCTTAAGCAACTCAGCCTTAGGTCGGTATGTTAATGATGAAGAGTAAAGAACATAATCAGACATCAGAGAAAAGATAGGGAATTTACAGTAAAAAAAAATTTAATTAATTAATTAATTAAAAAGGTTACACAGGGCTTTACAGGAAAATGAACAAAAGAAATAGAAAGACAATAAAAATTTAATCAAATGCAAAGCTGATTAAATTTCAATATTCAACTGATTAAAATACAAATACAAACCACACAGTGATGATAAACAGACAATAAACTCTGATGATTTGATCCTGAGCTCAGGTCACTGTCTGTGTGGGATTCCTCTGGGTTCTCTGGTTTCCTTCCCAAAAACACACATAGGTGGATTGTTGGTGTTAAATTGACCCTATGTCTTAAAGTGTGTAATTAACTGGTGGTTTATCCAGTGTTCCTGTCTCATGCTCAGTGCTCCTGGCCTCTACAGCACCCCTGAGCACGATAAAGTGGTCGTGGAAGATGAATGATAAAATTGGACAGAACAATTAATAGACTAGAGAATTCCAAATCATGTTGCCATCCTTATTACTCTACCCTCTTCACTGGAGACGTTTACCATAAAAACAAATACAAAACTATTACAATTAACCGAGGAACGGTTTTATGAACTGGTGTAATTTTGCTCCTTCATTTTGGTGCATGTGAGAATTTATACACTGCCATTTTAAACTTGTTGTAAATTATTATTCATGGTAATGCTGTTCCGTTTGCACTCTCTTTGTCTCCTGAAGATTTCCACAATGCTGAAATAGGAGTTGGTGGTCAGAAGTCAGAGGGAGAAAAATCATAGTCGTGGTAAAACTACATCCTGCAAAATCACCTTTAATTCAGTTCTTCAATCCAGATGTCTACAACTGCCTCTGAGCTTGTTTCCTTCATCAAGGCCCAGTCTGCAGAAGATCCCTTAATAAAGGTAGTTCCTGAAGACAAGAACCCCTTTAAATACAAAAATGCTTGCAAAAATTTGTAAGAATTGCCTTTTGCAAGGCCAGGTATGCTTTGGATGTAATGGACACGACTCAGAGAGGTTGTTAGGCTTCATGTGCTGGAGGTTTATTAACAGTAATGT
This sequence comes from Pangasius djambal, assembly GCA_022985145.1. Classification (NCBI taxonomy): domain Eukaryota; kingdom Metazoa; phylum Chordata; class Actinopteri; order Siluriformes; family Pangasiidae; genus Pangasius; species Pangasius djambal. The sequence goes on along the minus strand of CM040986.1, from coordinate 4,884,204 downwards.
CAATAAGCCAAAACTCAACAACAGGCCAGGGTCAAACACAGTGATCCCCAAAACCAGAACCAAATCAAACACAGTGATCTCAAGTGTTCCCAAATCCAAAGGGCAAATCTAAAGAATAGTCAGGGGGCCAGGCAGCGTTCAAAACAAACCAATGCACAGTATTGCGCAAGATCCAAAGAGTCATCCAAATGGGTAAAGAAAGAAGCAAGGCAATGGTCATATACAAGCGTCAGAACAAGAAAAAGCAATGCAGAACTTACACAAACAGTACGACTCAGCAAGGCTTCGCAATGACCATGTGCTTTAATATACTGTCTGAACAGGAATAATACATGATAACAGAAGACGTGCCGGTAGCATTCACGGGCGGTACCCTCTGCTGGCATGGCTATGAAATGTACCAGGTGGATGTGACATTAGACTTTCATTCTTCTGGATTCTGAGTAAAGCACATTGGAAGGCTATAATGCTCAAGGTTCAGTTAAGGACAAAGTCCCAAACAAATTCTTCCCACAGTCATATCCAGAGTGAGAGTAAGTCCGAAACCACTTACTGGTAGCGGGCTGTGAAGGAACATATCATTGGTTGGATGTATTGAACAAATCCGACCCTTACTTTGAGTCTGAATGAGAGTGGTAGACCTACTGATTCTGAGTGAACTGGTACTTGCAGGTCATGAAAGAAACGAATGAACAGTTAATAATCATTTAGGTGAATAAACGAGGATCTGCTGATTCGCTGATCTCGGCCCAGCTGATATATACATGTCATTCGTTCAGTTCGCCACCCTTTCAACAAGAAGGGAAAGAAGGCAGAACAGTGCATTCGAAAAGTGTGTAGCACTAAAACAAGCCTTATTTGTTGCTGTTGTGTTGCTCATAACATAATCCGCTATACATGAATGTGTAAAAATGACTGATGGCTATTTTTTATGGCTATTGTATTATTGTATTGCATGAATGAAACAATGAGGAGGATCGCAAGGATCGCAAGACCCTGCAGCGTATAGTGAGGACAGCTGAGAAGATCATCGGGGTCTCTCTTCCCTCCAGACATTTACACCTCACGCTGCATCCGCAAAGCCACCAGCATTGTGGATGACCCCACACACCCCTCTCACACACTCTTCACCCTCCTGCCGTCTGGTAAACGGTACCGAAGCATTCGGGCCTCACGACCAGACTGTGCATCAGTTTCTTCCCCCAAGCCATCAGACTCCTCAACACTCAGAAACTGGACTGAAAGAACACACACACATACATACACACACAACTGTGCATCCTCCATCCTCTTCGCATTTTTTTTGCAAGTTTTGCACATTACATTATGCTGCTACAATATTTATTATACTGTACATAGGCTGCTACTTCTTATGTTTACACTATTTCAGCTACTTGTATTGTACTCTTGTACTCTTTGCACTGTTGTCACTAGATTCACTTTTAAACAGAACTGTGTACTGGTCGGCGCTGCACTGGGACTTACTGTGCCCATTGTCTATCCCAGTAGTCATTGTACTGTCTTGTGCTGTCTGCACGTTTACACTTGTGCACTTTATGTATAAATTATGTAGTCCCTTGTAGTTCTGTGTTTGTCTTACGTATCACCTTAGTCCTGGAGAAACGTTGTTTCGTTTCACTATGTACTAACTGACTGTATATGGTTGAAATGACAATAAACTCCACTTGACTTGACTTGATTTGATGACTTACTCATAATATTTAAGAAGACACTCACTGGCACCACCTACTGGTGTGATTATGTAACCTACAGAAAGGGTCACTGAATGAATCAGTGCACAAATCTGAACCAATCTTTTTGGTGAATGGAATTAAAAGATTCGTGTCACTGGGATGAACCGAAATTAACACTATTAACGCTATTCCTCATCCTGTTCATCCATGACTGTAAGTTTTGGTTTTGGACTGTAAGTACCTACCAGATGGTAACTTGAGGAGCAGGTTGTTCGGAGCTGGATGAGTGCAATCCTCCATGATATTCTGAGCCTTCCTCAGGCAGCATATCTAGTAGATGCCCCCTGAGTTCCTGAGTTTGCTGCCTGTAATTCGCTCAGCTGCTTTTACCACACTCTGTAGGGCTTTGCAATTGGTGGCAAACCAAAAATCCACAATCACCTCTTTAGTTTTACTAACATAGAGACAGAGGCTGTTGTCACAGCAACACTTTGACAGTGCTCTAATTTCACCCCTTTAGGTTGTCTCGTCCCCTCTGGTGATGAGGCCTAGGATGGTAGTGTCATCAGCAAATTTCAGGATGGTGTTTGAGCTGTGCTTGGTGACACAGTTGTGTGTGAAAAGGGAGTACAGAATGGGGCTGAGCACGCATCCTTGTGGAGTGCCTGTGCTCAGAGTCAGCACGGAGGACATGGAGTTGCCAAGCTTCACTTTCTGGGGTCTGCCAGTCAGGACAAATGTGTATTTCTTTTAGCACTTTACTCTTGAAACCCACTTGGTCCCACCACTGAAGTTAACAGTGAAGTTTGTTACCATAAGTTACCAATAGGAAAGAAAGATCTGATGATCGACACTGCAGAGTAAACCACCACGAAAATCTAATGAACTTGGAAGTCTAACTGACTCCAGTGACAAAGGGCTTGGTTTGACAAACAGGTACCTGACACACTAACACCACCAGCAACCACATCTTTAAGGTAACAACTCAATTTCTGTCAAAAGAAACACAGTCTGGCCCAACCATCAACTTTTGCAAATGAATATTCCACGTTAATATTGTCCCTTTGGAAGGCATGCACTGATATTAGCCTTACTAGCGAGCTCTGGGATCATTTTCATTGTAAAAAAAAAAATTGAGAATCTTATCACAAGCTATAATATATGATTCATATTTTAGCAGACTGGTAGCCAGAAGGCTACAACTCCGCCCTAAACTGATAAGTATGTTATAAATAAGCACAACAATGCTTGTACATTAGATATTTGTTGTATTATTTTGCAGCACTGTTTAGTAGCTGTTCGGAATTTTAAAAAATCAGTTGGTTTGTTCATTTACACCAGTTAGACTAAAATGAAAAATAATATTATTAATATTTAAAGTTCCTTTTGCATAGTCTGCATGTAGGCAAATAAAATTATATTTGGAAATCTGGTGCATTGATATGTCCACACACACACACACACACACACACACACACACACAATAGAATTTTACTGTATTTACTCCAAAATATAGCTATTAAAAGTCACTGGTGGTTGTTATTATTGAAATAATTCCAAGTGGAATTAGTACATTCCCAGTATTATTATTTTGGAAGTTGTGTTATTCTGGACCACTACTTAGTATGGTAGTATACCGCTTGACAAACCCCAAGAGTCAGTGAACAGTGAACTTTATGAAGCCTGATCTACACTCTTGGTTTCTGAGTGAATGTTCTTCCATCAAGTCGGCAAGATCAGGGGCTCATACAGTAGTGTTGTGTATGACTTCTGACAATCTATATTGTCAGCTAAACTGACAGTTCCAAACTCTTCTGATAAGAAATGATAATAGTAAAAATGTTTAGACTACCGTATTACGTATACATATCACCATGTCAGTGGTTCTTTCCAACCATGGTGAGCAGAAAAGCATCTCAGAATGCACAACACATCAAACCTTGAGGCACATGGGCTACAAGTGCAGAAGACCACACCAGGTTCCACTCATGTTTTTCCTTCTGGTTCTCCAGTGACTAATCCCAGCAGATGGATTGGTGACTCTAAATTGCCCCTAGGTGTGAATGAGTGTGTGAATGAGTGTGTGTACATGGTGCCCTGCGATGGACTGGCACCCCATCTAGGCTGTGTTCCCACTCAGTGAATGTTGGATAAGCAGCTACTGAAGATGAATGAATGAATGAATGAATGAATGAAAATTGTATTATTATGTTCTTTGTTTTTTGCTTTAAGTGGAATTCATTTATGAATAATTAACATTAAATTAAACATTCATATGCACACAGTACACTATAAAGGATTGTCTACACTGGTCTGCTTTGGTCTGCTACAGAGCTGAAGAGCTCAAGAGCAGTAAGGACAACAGAAAGAGGGTGAAGTGAGTTCGAGGGACAGTAAGGTAATAGGATAAAATGCTCTGATCTTAATCCTGAGATGAAGCTTGGAGAATAGGATTAAGCATTTTGACAGACAGGTAGGAAGAGTGTCTTAGTGGACCAGAGAAGGCTTGACACACAGATCTTATTAGCATTAACTGATAATGGGACATCTGTGAAGCTCCGCACATACAGAGGAACTTTTTTTAATCAGGTGATCATGAATGTGTCATACATATAGGCAACAAATAAGCAGGGAATCCAAGGACATGGAATTAAAATCCATCATCAGCTATAACTAGCTAGCAAAGAAGAGGCGAGGCCTTTTTTCCTAACTTATAGCTAGATGCATGATTTTATATTACAGAATATATTACAAAGAATGAGTAAAGGCATTCAGTTCAATTCAATTTTATTTACATAGCAATTCTAACAATGGACAATGTCACAAAGCAGCTTTACAGAAATCCCGATATACATTTAAAATGTTACTAATGTCCACTATATACATTATCAACTGTCCACTCTAAAAAATACCATGCAAATGTAGATATTTTTGAACACACATTAAAGAAAAAGATCCATGAAGATTGGTGGGAAGGAGTGAGTGAAGGAGTGTTTTGTGCTTCTACTCTATTTTAAAGAATGATGAACTTAATGAGAAGGTGAGAAAATAAAACGAATCTCTTTTTCCTCTTTCGCTTATTGCCAACCCATGACGATCCCATCATGAAGCCTTCTGTCATTATTACGAAGACATCACTATGTAATAACACAACCTCCTTTCTCTTTAAAGGGGTTCTTGTCTTCAGGAACTCCCTTGATTAAGGGGTCTTCTGCAGACTGGGCCTCGATGAAGGAGACAAGCTCTGGGGCAGTTGTAGACATCTGGAATGAAGAATTTAATCAAATAAGATTCAAACTCACTTGTAATCTAATGGATAACGGAGTAATTATTTTTTTGTATGTGATGATTACGACATTATATTTAGTCCAATGTCAAGTGGGCTGGATCAAAAATAATCTGTTTAGTGACCATTAACAGACCAACAAATGTTTTTTCAAATGTTTATCAGCATTTATCTGAAAGGTCCATTCGGAATATGTTTTGGTGATATATCACCTACAAAAACAGATGAACATGGGTCCAATTCCAAATGATGGTTTTTATTTAATTGTGATTATATATCATAAAGCGGAGAGAAAAATCAATATATTTTACAAAATTGTCGCCCTAAATTAGTTCTTTTGGAAAGACACGTGATTATAGCATAAACCTTTTAGCTTGCTAATGAAACATTACACATGAATCATTATTTTGTCAGTAGCGGAGTTTATGGCCCTGAGACTAGCTATTTTACGGGCCACAGGATGATTGTGTCTGCATGACAGCCGTATGTTTGACACTCGTCTTATTTAGATGCCTGGATGGACACTGGGATAACTCACTGCAGTCCGGGGGGTGTTAACTTCTTTCTGCAGCTGCTCCAGCTCCATTTTCATGATGTCCTTATCAGACATGTCCCGAGCCATCTCAGCTGTCACAAGAATTCAATACAGACTCAATATAAGATTTTATTGATTGGTTGGAAATTTGTGTCAACTTGCTCAAGACAATACAAATAATAATGAATAGATCTGGTAAAAATATAGATATAAACCTGTAATGGGTAATAAAAATGGAAATATTCTTTGGAACTCCTTGATCAGTTTACAAGCAGGTAGAATATTAAAGCTCAAATTTACTACTCTTATTTTTTTCCTCAAAGAAAGATTAGATTGCAGTAGCATGAGATGTCTTTAACAATGCATTCATTTTTACCACCTCACTCCCAACATTAGTAATCGCTGATAGCAATCAGTTATCATTTCCTGTCATATTCTAAGCAAAGTACTTCTAAGCCTTTTCATCCTCATGCTTGCATCCATTCATTCATAACACTTCCTCTTACCTGTTGAATGGTGGGACTCTCAGCAGTCAAAAAAATCTCTCAATGTCTCCTAGGATATCATCGGAACTTCTCCACACCTGACTGAGTGGACTGAGCTCTTTTTCTTCGCTCCTCTCCTCTTCGTTGCATGCCTAGTCTTTTTTATTTTCTGGCTTGATCCTGGTGGCCAATGATGTAATCAATCCCTGTTGATCTCATTATCACAAATCAGAGGAGGTCAGATGGCTCCAGCTTCTAAAGCTCATTGAGGACAAATGGGAGAAGAAGAACAGCAAAGCAGGCAACTCTGAAGGTGAAACTGATTGTTGCAACCACAAATATCTCACAAATACAACAACAAATTTCTAAACATTACATGAACATTCATGTAGCAATGATTTTCAATTAAGTGTAAGACGAATGGAAATATGTTTGTTTATTTTTTTTACGTTTTATCATAATTGACTTATAATCCGAACTAGGAATTGATCAGTTGATGGATAAATGTCAAAAGGGCCAGCAGTGGATTTCTGGGCTTTGAGCCCTATGATTTAAACTTACAACCTTTAAATCAATAACACAGGAAGTTAATTGATAAAATACAACTGAAGAAATAGCCTATCCTTATCTCTGAGTAGGAAAACACAGTGATATTCTATGAATCAAAGTCTTATTTATGGATTTATGGATGCCTGGGCATGTAGGACAGAGCATCTGCTTTACCATTCTTGGAGCCTGGTCTGAAGCAGACTGTGAACTGGAACCTTGTGAAGAACAGATCCCATCTGGCCTGGCAAGAGTTGATTCATTTAGTGGTTCTCAGATATTCGAGGTTCTTATGATCAGTGAATATGATTAAAGGGTGCAGTGCACCATCAAGCCAGTGTCTCCATTCTTCCAAGACTAGTTTGACAGCTAGCAGCTCTCTGTTTCCCACATCATAGTTACGCTCCACAGGCATGAGTTTCTTGGAGAAGAAGGTCACTGGATGAAGTTTGGGTTTCTCTCCAAATCGTTGGGAGAGTATGACACCAACCCCTGTATTGGCAGCAACTAAACCAGAGTGCTCCAGTGGCGCAATCGGTTAGCGCGCGGTACTTATACAGCAGTACAGGTGAAGCAATGCCGAGGTTGTGAGTTCAAGCCTCACCTGGAGCATAGCTTTTAAACATAGCCTCTAGACTTTCACTGTGGCTGGATTGTACTTTAGTATGCATATAAACAGTACACGTTCACTTCACTGCACTCTCCTGTCCAAATTCTCATCTGAAGTGACTTCTGGTAAGATTGTTTTCTACAAGCAAAAGCTGGAAACTTCTGCACAAGATCCTTGCAAGCTCCACAACATCTATTCTTCATGACTTAACCCACCAGCTCCTCCTGCTCCATCCTCCCTAAGTGCTGTAGACTTTGCTACCTTTTATGATGGGAAGAGTGAAAAAACCTGCCACACCTTCACTCCTACCCCAACTCCTACAATACACATTCAGGATTCTGGCTCTTTCTTTGGGGACACCACAAAGACAACAACCATGACTTGAGCAACCCCACCCCCACCCTGATATCTTTTACAGCTCCCACAGAAGAAAAAGAGCAGAGAGTCATAAGGTACTTTAAAAAAAATCAGATGTAATTTGTAAATGTTTCAGCTGTGCTTTGTGAGAAAAGAGAAAACAAAAGAAGTTTTAATACAAACTATAACCCATTGTTAAATCTATAAGTGATTGGGAACTAGTAATCTGGCTCAGAGTAAGGTGAACTTGAGTAACCCCACCCCCACCCTGATAGGTTAGGGTTAGGGTTGCTGTCATCCCCACCCCTTTAATACAAACTATAGCCCATTGCTAAATCTAAACAAATCCTATAACTATAGCTAGAAAGAAAGAAGGTTGTGTTTCTTCCTTGGGTACAACCACAGTAATTCTTCTGCCATCCCTCATTGTTTGCCCTGGCGCTTTCTTTGGGGACAGCACAAAGACAACAACCATAGGAGGAGCTAGAAAGAAGTAAGGGAAGCAACTCCAACCACCCAGACAGTTTTAAGATGGATTAAACACTGACTGACTGAGTGAGTGATTGAGGGGGTAATGGCTATCTCTATAAGTGATTGGGAACTAGTAATCTTGCTTAGAGTAATGTTCCTTTCTTTGGGGACACCACAAAGACAACAACCATAGGAGGAGCTAGAAAGAAGTAAGGGAAGCAACTCAAGTCAAGTCAAGTGGAGTTTATTGTCATTTCAGCCATATACAAGTACATAGTGAAATGAAACAACGTTTCTCCAGGACCAAGGTGCTACATAAGACAAACACAGAACAACACAGAACTATGGGGACTACATAAATTATACGTAAAGTGCACAAGTGCAAACATGTGCAGACAGCACAAGACAGAACAAGACAGTACAATGACTACAACACCGACCAGTACGCAGTTCTGTTTGAAAGTGACCAAGTGACAATAGTGCAAATATTACAGAGTTTGATATAAATAGCTGAAGTAGTGTAAACATAATGGTATTATGTGTAAACATAATAGTAGCAGCAGCAGCATAAAACATGTGCAAAACATGTGTAAAACATGTGCATGGAGGATGCTCAGTTGTGTGTGTGTGTATATATGTATGTGTGTGTTCCTTCCTTCAGTCCAGTTCTAGGTATTGAGGAGTCTGATGGCATGAGGGAAGAAACTATTGCACAGTCTGGTCATGAGGCCCGAATGCTTCGGTACCGTTTACCAGATGGCAGGAGGGTGAAGAGTGTGTGAGAGGGGTGTGTGGGGTCGTCCACAATGCTGGTGGCTTTGTGGATGCAGCGTGAGGTGTAAATGTACGTGATGGAGGGAAGAGAGACCCCGATGATGATCTCAGCTGTCCTCACTATCCGCTGCAAGGTCTTGCGATCTGAGACAGTGCAATTTCCAAACCAGGCAGTGATGCAGCTGCAAAGGATGCCCTCGATAGTCCCTCTGAAGAACATGGTGAGGATGGAGGGTGGGAAATGTGCTTAACTCAGCCTTCGCAGAAAGTACAGGCGCTGCTGGGCTTTCTTCGTTATGGAACTGGTGTTGAGCGATCAGGTGAGGTTCTCCGCCAGGTGAACACCAAGAAACTTGGTGCTCTTGACGATCTCCATGGAGGAGCCTCCGATGTTCAGCAGAGAGTGGTCACTCTGTGCTCTTCTGAAGTCAACAAGTCTCTTTAGTTTTGTCCACATTCAGGGACAGGTTGTTTGCTCTGCACCAGTCCGTTAGCTGCTGCACCTCCTCTCTGTATGCTGACTCATCATTCTTGCTGATGAGACCCACCACGGTCGTGTCATCGGTGAACTTGATGATGTGATTTGAGCTGTGCATTGCTACACAGTCATGCGTCAGCAGAGTGAACAGCAGTGGACTGAGCACACAGCCCTGTGGGGCTCCAGTGCTCAGTGTGGTGGTGTTGGAGATGCTGTTCCCAATCCGGACTGACTGAGGTTTCCCAGTCAGGAAGTCCAGGATCCGGGTTAGAGAGGGAGGTGTTCAGGCTCAGCAGGTTCAGCTTTCCAATCAGGTGCTGAGGAATGATTGTATTGAATGCTGAACTGAACTCTAACCACCCAGACAGTTTTAAGACGGCTTAAACACTGAATAAGTAGGTAATAGTTATCTCTATAAGTGATTGGGAACTAGTAATCTTGCTCAGAGTAAGTTGGCTTGAGAAACCCCACCTCCACCTCCAATCCCTTCCAGACCATCTCACAAGACCTCCTCCACTTCATCACTACTATCATTAATGGCACCACAACATCTGATCATGTACCAACTGCATTCAAGTGAGCAAAAGTTATTCCCATCCTGAAGAAACCAACTCTGGATCCCTCAGACATCAGCAACTACTGACTGGTATCACTTCTCTCTTTTCTTTCTAAAATCTTTGAACACACCATCTACAGTCAACTGTCTCTCTTTCTCTCACAGAGCAACCTTCAAGATCCTGATCAGTCTGGATTCAAAGCAACATATAAACCATACCACAGAAACTGCCCTTGTGGCCATCACTAAGAAGCTGCTAGATCAGCCAAACTGTCATCAATCCGCAACCTCGTCAACCTTTCAGCAGCATTTTACACATTCAAACACAAGACTCACTTGGCCATCCTAATGAGGCTTGGAATTTGTGGCACACCATGGCAATGTTTTTTCTTACTACCTGGAGGGTCTGTCATATCAGGTGATGTGGAGGGGATCCACAGCTGTTCCATGTAGACTTTCCACTGCAAGGCTCAATACTTGGTTCTCTTCTGTAGTACCTCTATACTCGATCTCTTGGTGTGGTCATATCCTCACATGGGTTTTCATACCACTGCTATGTGGATGACACTCACTGCATCCCCTTCCTCCCTCCCTCAGATACTCACGTTTCTGCTCAGATCTCAGCATGTCTAGCAGACATCTCATCATGGATGGCAGTTCATCAGCTGAAACTTCCCAGCAAAACTGAAGTGCTGTTCATCCCAGGTGATTCATTCACGTCAGGATCTTGTGATCTCCCTGGACAACTCTCAGATCTCACCTTCAGTCACTGCATGCAACCTCGGGGTAACGACGGACAATCAACTGTCCTTTTCCTCTTACATTGCTAATCTGACACACTCATGCCGATTTCTCCTTTACAACATCAGAAGGATTAATACATTTCTGTCTACACAGGCCACTCAGGTGCTTGTTCAGTCCCTTGTCATTTTGAGGCTGGACTACTTTTCATTTCATTTATGCCATTTGGCAGACACCCTTATCCAGAGCGACTTACATTTATCTCATTTTTTATACAACTGAGCAGTTGAGGGTTAAGGGCCTTGCTCAAGGGCCCAGCAGTGGCGGCTTGGTGGTGCTGGGGATTGAACTCATGACCTTCAGTAGTCCAACATTTTAACCACTGAGCTACCAGTGCCCACAGCGATAGGCAGCTTTAACCTGCTTTTTTACCTGCTGTCAGCGGCAGGTAGTCTGAATTTCAGGGCATATTCTAATGCTCCTTGCTTTCCCTGGGATACTGTCAGAAGTTGCTCACCAATTTCTTTACCCGTTAAAGACGTGGCGGAACAATTCAATGAATCGCTCATATGATGAGGTGTGTTCACCTCCTTGGTTCCATACTGTGGTCACTCAGGTTAATGCATTGCCCGTGAAAAGGTTGACTAACTGAGTACCTTACATTGTTCAGAAACTCCTTCTTGTTTGGAGAAATACAGAAAGCATTGGAGTAGGAACCCCTGACACTGAGTGGGGTTACCTGCATCCCTGAGGGATAGGTTGCTTCCCTCTTGATGATAGGCACTGTCAGTGTAGCAATTTTTTTATGCAATTTTTTCATTAAGCAGGGCTATCTGGTGTTGCTGCTCCTGACTAGGCCTTCAGACGTAGTTGCCTGTTGCCAGTCGAACATTCCCACTGCCTCCATGTTGATGGGGAAGTATACTGTGAGGCTGCAGAGACTGCAGAGAGGATGAATCCTTTTTTGGAAAATAAAGACTGGCAAGCACAATCAAATCCAGATCACAAAATCCAAGTCAAAATCCAGAAACCAGAAATCCAGAAAGGCAAAGGGTCAGGTGATGTACAAACAGGTATTCAAGGGACAAAACCATGACAAATAAATGAGAAGGCAAATGTGGGTCAAAACCAGAACGAGTAAACATGAATCGAAGGCTTGGTATGTCAGATGTGGAAAAAGAGCTGAGCAAATACTTCACAAAATCTTAGTGCTGTGAGAGTGCTTATATGTGTGTTGTGGTAATTAAGTCCAGGTGTGTTCAATCAGCAATCAGGTGAACTTGAGCATGTGAACTGGGAATTGGACCCACGGCAGCTATGTTTGTAGGCAGAGGTGCATTCTGGGCAATGGAGTCATGACACTAAGCTGCTTTAGTGATAAACATTATTTTCATGCTCTCTATTTTACAGTACTTCATAAGAAATTCTGGATGCATCTTCTATTAAAGTAAAAAAACTGATGTAAATGATGAATATTTTAATAATATAATTGCTACTTTATTGTTATTGATTAAAAATAATTGATTGAACTATATTTTGAGAACTATAAGAGCAGGTACTTACACTAATCACATTTACAAGCGACAAGCTGTGGGCATGTAGTGACTGCTACCGCTACTAAGTTTTGTTACCAAATGGTGCACTAACTTCTAAATTCCCTTTAACAGGATTTTAGTGCTACTTTATTCTTAAACCATGACCTAGTGAACCAGCACGAAGATGCGTTTTTGGTAGAGACTACAAAGCAAGGGAACTTGGGCAAAGGAATCTGTTAAATGCTGTGAATGCAAATGTGAAGGTAAACGGTCTACTGTATCATTTATACATGTTATTTTTGTTCAAAATGTATTTAAGAAAGGCATTAAAACTCAAAAGCAGATGAAACCATTGGTTGTAAATTTTTTCAAAGGACTGTTGAATCAGAACCAAACTCAGATATTATTTAAGACAGTAAAAATATAGACTTACGAGGACAATAGTCAGCCTGTGGTATTGGATTGCTTCTTGTTGTTTTGATTCAAAGTAAAATTTTCATTCAGGAGTTTTAAATGTCAAAATATTTTTTCAACTTTCAACTCAAATTGGTTAACCTTTTAAAATTCCACCTTATTATTCAGTTATTTAATGTAAGGAACATTATTTAGTAACTATAAATGAATCAGTACACAGAGATAGAGTAAAGTAAGAGGAAAGCTACTGTATGCAGTTATAAGGCTGAGGAACGTAAGACTAGATCTGCCTACAGCTGCTTTATAAATCTTTAAAATCAGATGAGATTAATCTTTCAGCTTCTTGATTAAAAGACTTTTTGCTAGTTATGTGACAAGCATCACTTTGGCTCCATGCACAACTGCACAGCTTGTGATCATAACACTCTGACTGTCCTGTTATTACAAGATGGTCACAAAATAAATTTCCCTAAGAACCTGAACCCTTGGCCTTTATATTCATATCTTAGGTGAATCTTAGGAGAATGTGTGTTGGAATGTTTTGAACTGGATTTTAATTCAACAAATCACTCATAAATGTTTCATAAATATTTCAAAATACAAAAATTCAGGCTTTATAAATTCACAAGAAGATTTATTTCTCTTTTTTTAATCTTGAACTGCCTGTGTTTGTATTTAGCTCTGTATTTGAGCCGTGGCTAAGCTGGTTGTGACTCTCGACTCACCTTTAAGCTGTTTTCTTCAGATCTGGGTTAGGCTCATTTGTAGGAGGATTAATGATGGATATCTGGCAACGATGACCTCCGATGAGTGTAACTATCTGACTTGAACTGGTTAGCAAAATTTAGAAATCAGAATGGAAATGACTAAAGTTCAACCTTGGAAATCTTGTTTTGGATTTTTTTTTTTAATTATCAGAGTATTTATATCTTCTGTCATGTTGAAGGGTTTTGTGTACTTCAGTGAGTGGCATGTCACCAGGAACTCAATGCTTAGAGAACATATCTGAGGGAGAGAAGTCAGACAAAGTGTAGACTAAGTGTACCCTGACCGGATTAGGGTTACAGGGTCACAACCATGGATCCAGGCCTGGGGGTTGTTTCCTCTGGCGAGTATCTGGTGACCAGGCCACCTTCCTAACCCTTATAAGCTAATCACCTGCAAGGGGTCAGGTGCAATGCCACGTAACATTTAACAGCGTCATTTTTTAACGACTTTTTTTTAAAGGACATTTTCTCTGGGTAAAATCTGCTGTTGAAGAGAACAGCTTTTATGATGACTATGGGAATTCCTGCTCTTAACAAACAGTATTGTAACGCAAGGTGAGCTAACTGAGCTGATGAATTTGGCAATCATTTTTATGCAAAGCAACTTAGAACTGAGCTAATCATGAGAGTTACAGGCCTTGCTGAAGGACCAGCACTGACATCACCTTTCAAATGGTAGGCTTGAGTCCTAACCACTGAGCCACCAATGACTAAACTGTAGCACAAGGAGCATCACAGACATTTCGACAGCCGTTATCAGATTACAGGCGAAACTGATTAGGCTTATGTCCATTCCGCATGTACATCACATCCATAACTATCCATCTAACAACTGATCAAAGCCTGACATTCACTGTGTGAGGAAATTTGTGCAGGACACGCGAGTTCTTCCACTCCAACCTTGGCGCACTGTATCTTCATGGACTTTGCTGTGTGCATTGTCATGCTGGAACAGGTTTGTGCCTCTTAGTTCCAGTGAAGGGAAATTGTAATGCTACAGCATAAAAAGACATCCCAGTTGTGTGCTTCCATATTTTTGTGGCAACAGTTTGGGGAAGGACCACATTTGGGTGTGATGCTCAAGTGTCCACATACTTTTGGCCATATAATGTAATTTATATTAATATATTGTCTGAGAAGTCCTAGGGTACATGGACCAACAAAGGTGAAGATATCAGAAAATAGATTGTCCTGATTAGCCCAAGTTTTGTTTTATTGCCCCAGTCATTCACATAGTCGTTAAAATTTAGAATCTTGAATGTTGGTGCAGAATTTCCTTCTGCTCGAAATGTTGAACTTGATTTTCAATGCAAATGCATTAAATATTGTGTTAATGAATGTTTAAAAAACTTAGACTTAATAGACATAAATAGACATTTATGTGTGTGTGTATATATATATTTACTTTGTACATTACAGTGAGAAAAGCTTTTAGCTATATGCTCTAAAGCAGGGTTTCCCAATTGTTCCTTAATCTGCTGAATCCTTCTTCCTATTTTATTTGCCTCAAGTTCCCCTGGAGATGTTAAGCAGGTTAACATTAAGTGAATCTCTTGCTTGTTGAATAGGTTTTACTCGTTTACAGCTTCTGTTGCTGTTTTACTCTACACACCCTTGCCTTGTCTGGTTTTATGGGAAGGTTTTCATGTCTTTTAGGAAAACTAGCTTCATACTTTCACTAGAAAGCTGCTTCAAACATGCACGCACTCGGGAAAGGGGTTGGCCTTGTCACTGTCCATGCATGTAAATCCAAATATTAAATATTCCTCACTGTACTTACAGAACATTTCCCACTTTGGAGCTTTGGTTGTCTAATTTGCGCTTGGATGTTCCTCATCTTTACCCGACATGGCTGTCCATTTTAAGTGATTTAAGTGAAGGCTTTCTAAAGATGAAGACGCTTTCAGCCATGAAAATTGGTTTCCCTCACTTACAGTAATTTATGTATATGAAAATAATTAACTGTGGTGTGGTAAGAGTAACTCCTCTACATGTTGTGCAGCATCACACCTCAGCATTGTTGATTAGTTTCCTATACCTGCATGCCCCCAAGTGTTTTATTCCTTACAAGACTAATGGTTCTCATGCAAGAAAGGACCTTTTTCAGTGAACCGAACAAGCTGCAAACAGTTCAAACACACTTTGATGGATTATTCATACAATATAAAATGCAATCTTCTGTAATTTCTCACATGCTAAGAGCTCTTATCTCATGACAGGAGTAATTCAATCAACTTTTATCACTTTTTGCTTATGAGGTTGCAAAGAAATGCTAGAGTATTCATGGTTTTAATTAATTTCATTTTTGACTTAAAAAAAAACAATTTTTATTTTTTTTTAAAAATTAAATTTTTTTTTTGGTTAAAATTTAACTTATCATTGATTTTTGTCTCTCAAACTCACTGCAATACCACCACAACAATCCCCTGTTCTAAAGCACAACAGTAATCAAGCTGATTTGAACTTGGGTCATTATTAAGTTTCACACTAGGGGGCAGCAAAGAGTCTCCGCCGCCTCACTGCGCATGTCCTGGTCAGGAGAAGAAGACAGCACTTCCGCTTTCATTAATCATGGCGCCTCCGAGTAGAAAACAAGTGCTGAGGTTCATCGCGCAGTTCGGAGCGTTTATTCTGACCCGGTTCGGTTTCTGGAACTGCTTCAGCATGCTCATGCTTTTTGCCGAGCGGGCCGACGTGAAAAGGTAAAAACCCTCCGCTCTCAGATAAACTTAGAGATAGTTTACAGAAAGGGCCGCTAACGCTAGCCTGTTAGCATCAGTAAATACAGTGTACTCAGTTTTCATTTAAAAGAGTTTTACATGAGACCTCATCAGTCCTCAAATATTTCCTGCAGTTGTATACATTCATTGGCTCAGTCTCCAGTGGCTTCCTGATGAGTAATATGGCGCACTACGTAGGGTGAAGTCGCCTGTATTTCGCACCCTATTTAGTGCACCTATATAGACAGTAAGGAGCGGATTAGGCGTAAAGAAATGGGCACGTCACTTCCGGGGTCTGCTTACACATCTGGATGGGGTTTAACCCACTGCCGTGCCTTTCTCAATCATCTCAAAACCCTTTAATTAGCTCTTTTTGTGGTTAAGGTTATGAAAATGACTTTTTTTTTTTTTTTTTTTTACAACCTTCATTTCAAAGTTCAAAGGAAAGTAAATGACAGAAAATTACATTTTATATTGGATATATAGTAATCCATCAAAGTGTGTTTTAACTGTTTGCAGCTTGTGAGGTTGACTGAAAGATTCTTTAACCCTTAGTTATGTAAGGAATAAAACACTTGGGGGGCATGCTGTTATAGGAAACTAATCAACAATGTTGGGGTGTGATGCGTAGAGGAGTTACTCTTACCACACCAAAGTGATAAATGATATGTTGTATTTTTATCTGTTTACAGTTACATTTAATGTCACGAGACTTCTGCAGTACAGCTTAGTTCCTGTTATCACTAATGTTATAGCAGCTATAAATGACCATTCCCTCACCAGCTTCTCTTTCTCTTGTTGTTAATAAGACACAGCTTATGTTATTGAGAAACCGGAAAGAGCAAACTCCTCCATCCTGAAACTGAAACTGACACAGCGCTGACACTGGAGACTCCTTCCATAAATGTTAAATAAATGACTCCTTACAGAAAACTTCACCATGGCAACGATTAGTTGTTTGTTTGTTTTGTTTTTTCCCTGTTAAATAACAGTACAGTACATTTTAATGCAATTATTAGTCTCCGTTCATGTGACGCGTCCACCATACAAATCCCTACGATAATATGAGAACGAGCGCATGGATATAAACAGCCGGCACTACTATCAGAGCTGCTGTTATAGAAAATTAATCAACACCTCCTGACCAATCAGAATTGAGAATTCAGCAGCGCTGTGGTGTAAATGCATTTCAGGAATCCAGATATCCAGGTGCCGTACTTGTACGTTGACATGGCAGCAGCAGTGTTGTGTGCCAGTTTCATGTCGTTCGGGGTGAAGAGGAGATGGTTTGCTCTCTGCGCCGCAATCCAGTTGGCTTTCAGCACATACGCGTCCTACATCGGTGGACATGTCCATTATGGAGACTGGTTAAAGGTACGTATGAAGTCGGAGGCAAAGAATACATGGGGCACATCAAATAGTCAAATGTAGTTTAACTTGGTTTAAACTGGTTAAAGGTGGCCATTTTTTTTACTCATGGATATCTTTTTATTTGCATGTTCCTCAGGTGAGGATGTACTCGAGGGCCATGGCTGTTATCGGAGCTTTTCTAGTGCTGGCCAGTGGAGCAGGAGAAGTGTACAGACAGAAACCACGCACACGCTCACTCCAGTCCACTGGCCAAGTCTTCTTAGGAATCTACTTAATCTGTGTGGTAAGCTTTTTTTCTTCAAAGATATCCCCCATTCCTGTGTTACTTTCTCTTACTAGCATTGACATCTTATGTGCTTACAAAAAAAAGGGTTCTTTAAGGGTTCATTGGAAAAAAAACTAAGGAGTCTTAGCTTGAAAAAAAGGGTTCTAGTTGGAAAAGTTTTGATAGTGAAACATTGTTGTAGGAGGGATTACCAAAGAACCCATAAATGTTGAAAAAATGTTCTAATATCATACAACAAGCAATCAATCAATTTGCATTAAAGATATGAGAACTGGAACTTTTGGTATGACGCCCATGTGTACCAATGACCAATCTGTAATTTCTACAGAGATCGCACATCCCATGTGAATCAGTTGGACAGACACACTGTATCTTTGGTAATCTTAGTACTTATGGGTACAGCCCTTGTAAATCAGTGGTCTAATCATTGCTAGAGTTTATACCCACTTTCCATGTGCATTTCACTTTCCTGGTGATTGATGTCTGTGTTTATTTTATTTTTTCTTTCACGCTTCTCATTGTCTTTCGCTAGGTTTACTCCCTCCAGCACAGTCAGGAGGACAGATCGGCGTACTTGGACCACATCCCCGGTGGTGAGATCACCATTCAGCTCCTGGTCATTCTCTTTGGCTTGCTTGCTCTCTCTTTCCTCTCGGGATACTACGTGCGTTTAGCCTCTCAGATTTTAGCCGTGCTCCTCCCGCTCATCATTCTGTTCATCGATGGAAATATGGGCTACTGGCACCGCACGCGCCGCGTCGAGTTCTGGAACCAAATGAAGCTGATCGGACACAATGTGGCCATCTTCGGAGCTGTGCTTATCCTCGGTACAGATGGCTAAACACACAGGAAGTGAATATCAGCTTAGCACAAATAGTGAACGGTAGCTACAGCGGTGCTTAAAAGTTTGAGAAACCTTTAGGATTTTCTATATTTCTGCAAAAATATGACCTAAAACATCATCATTTTCAGACAAGTCTTAAATGTAGACAAAGAGAACCCAATTCAACAAATGAGATAAAAAGATTATACTTGGTCATTTGTTTATTGAGGAAAATGATCCGATATTACATATCTGTGAGTGGCAAAAGTATGTGAACCTCTAGGTTTAGCAGTTAATTTGAAGGTGAAATTAGAGTCAGGTGTTTTCAGTCAATGGGATGACAATCAGGTGTGAGTGAGCGCTCTGTTTTATTTAAAGTACAGAGACCTATCAAAGTCTGAGCTTCACAACACGTTTGTGCAAATGTATCACGGCACGAACAAAGGAGATTTCCGAGGACCTCAGAAGAAGAGAGCTGTTGATGCTCATCAGGCTGGAAACGGTTACAAAACCATCTCTAACGAGTTTATACTCCACAGTCAGGCAGATTGCGTACAAATGGAGGCCACTGCATTTCCCTCAGTAAATAAATGACCAAGAATAATATTTTTTGTCTCATTTGTTTAATTGGGTGCTCTTTGTCTTTTACTTTTCAGACTTGTGTGAAAATGTGAAGATGTTTTAGGTGATATTTATGCAGATATATGGAAACTTGATAAAGGGTTCACAAACTTTCAAGCACCACTGTACATCCAAACCACATATAACTGCTCTGAACAGTTGCTCCCTATTATGTGTTAAATGTCAGAGTAGTGTGGTGACTCTTGAGTTCAATAATGGCTATGTCCAAACTTAGCGAAGAAAACATTTCAGATGTTAAACTGCAGAGCTGGCTTTGTATCTGACATTATTCAGTACGCGAATGCGTGGCTTCGTACTCGGAGGCGGAATACTTCACTGGCATACTGTACCGAAGAGACGGCACACCGTTTTTACACACCGTTTTCAGATCCTGATTATGTTGCCTGTTTCTCAGGGTTGAATTGGAATTCATCTATCATCATTCGAGATATTGACAGGCAAATTATTTATGAATCCAGTTAAAGAATTTCGCCTTGCTACATTTTTGCCTGTGGTCACATCATTGTAAAGAAAAGGCCAGTGTGAAAAAGGTGTTTGAATCTTAAGTGACTGTTTACATTTAATTTCAGCTTTTTTTTTTTTTTTTTTAATTTAATGTAAGATTTTCTACAGGTCTTAAACATGTTGGATTGTTAATTAGAGCCTGTTTAAAAGGCTGTTCTGCTGTTTCAAATGCTGTATACTATGTTAAAAAAGGGGGAATATTTTTTGTCAGCTGTCATAAGCAATTCCAAGACTGCTCCATTACTGACAGCTCATAGCACTACATTCTTTCTTAATGAAATATCATTGCATCATTGTTTATTAAACAGTGAAAGTTTTCTATTTGAAGGGTTTTGTGTTGTTTTATTGTTGACATCCTACTTACCTTCAGCCACTCCAGTCCTACCTCTCAACGTGCAGACCACAAGGTAACAAGCATGGGCTCACCGTCAAATGTTATATCAGATATCATCTTTATTAGCTGCTTTATCTTGGTCAGGGTCGCGGTGGATCCGGAGCCTCTTCCGGGGAACACCTAGTGTGAGGCAGGAAAACACTCTGCATGGGATGGCAGTCCGTCACGGGGCAGCTTGCACACAAACATTCTAGAGTAGCCAGTCCACCTAAAATGGGACCCTGGAGCTTTGAGACAACACTTCTGCTACGATCAAATATACTCACCGAAATCGAGATTCATCAGACCAGACAATGTTTTTACAATCTTCACCTGTCCAGTTTCTCTGAGCGTGTGCCTGCTGTAGCCTCGGATTCCAGTTCTTGGCTGACAGGAGTGGAACCCAACGTGGTCTTCTGCTGTTGTAGCCCATCCATCTCAAGGCTCGATATGTTGTGTGTTCTGAGATGCTTTTCTGCTCACCACGGTTGTAAAGAGTGAGAGTTTAAGTGAGAGTGTAAAGAGTTTTTGAGTCACAACAGCCTTCCTGTCAGCTCAAACCAGTCTGCATGTTCTCTTATCAACAAGGTGTTTCCGCCTGTAGAACTGTTGCTCACTGGATGTTTTTTTTGTTGGGTTTTTTTCCCCACACCATCAGAGTTTATGCGTAAACTCCAGATACTGTTGTGTATGAAAATCCAGCGGATCGTTGAACAGTTACTAATAATATTCTATTGTTTTGAACAGATTTTTATCTAAGGAAAGAATCCTGTGGTAGCATGCAGTTTGTTCACAGACCTGCAGTAATTCCGAATTAATAAACAAAAATGTAATCTTTGAATGCTCCCACTTTATCTTTTACTTCCTATGGTTATGCTTGGCCATTTATTTAAGCTCACCAGGACTAATGTCAGTTATGTTTAAATAGCTGAGAGAGCAAAGTCCCCTTCTGCTTGATGATTATCATAATCATTGGTTGCTGTTAAAGTACTTGACGAAGACTATATATTGTATTATATACATGAATTCGCTAGGAAACCACTACGGAAATTCTCTGTGGGACTACAGGGCCTGAAGACATGTTCTGCAGCAAGAGGACAGATAAATTCCAAAACCCATGAAAGATCTTCTGCTCCCATCCGGGAACCAGGTACTATAAAGCATTCAGTAGACTTGCACCAAGGGAGGTTTCGAGGCCATGGACATGACAGTCCAGCAGAGTCAGCGATGAGGATATAGCACGGAGTTTGTGCAAGTGCAAGAAATAAAAGAAACGGAGGGGCCTGAACATTCTGAGTGAAATGCTTAGCCAACATCTGTGAAATCATTCAGTGTAAAGTCTCCTCAACTACACTGAGGGGAAATAAATATTTTTTGTTGTTACTAATATACTTCCAGTGCATATGTCCACTTCAAATATACACACATAATGTCTTTTGACTCATAAAGTACTGTATTCATGAGCAGAAACAAAAATGTTTAAAAAAACTGAGAAAAAGAATTGATAGGGGGAAAAAAGTCTTTGGAAACCACAAATTACCAACATTATTACTTTGTTCCAAAGCTGTTCTTGGCAGTTACAGCTTCAAGATGTTCACAGAAAGAAGTAATTAGCTATTTGTAGCATTGTGATTCAATTTTGGCCATTTCCTCTTGGCAAATCATATTCAATACCCCAAGGTCCTTCTGATGGACTTGCAATTTCAAAATCCTCCATAAATCTTCAATAGGACTCAAGTCAGGAGATTGGCTAGGACATGCAAGGCCTTCTTGAGTTATTTTGTCTGTATGTTTGGGGTCTTGGTGAATTGTCCATCTTCTTCACAGATTTAGTTTCTTGGCAGATGGGATTAAATTCCTCTCCAGTATGTCCTGGCACATCGCTCCATTCTTGATTCCTTTAATGTAATGCCCCAGTAACGTTTGCAGAGAAGCAGCCCCGTATCACGATGCTCCCACCTCCATGCTTCACTGTGGGTATGGTGTTCTTGGAATCACATGCGCAAACCTTCTTTTTTTCCAAAGAGGTCAAGCTGAACAACTGCCAAAGATTTCTTTTTTTTTTTTTGCATCTGATTGTTCCAAAAGTTCTGATTTGTCTAAAAGTTTATCAGTATCTCACATTGTTTTGGAGAAATTTTGGCCCACTCTTCTTTACAACATATTGCTTCAGGCCATTGATGTTTGAAGGCATTTGTTTATGCACAGCTCTCTTAAGATCCCACTATAGATTCTCAATGGGGTTGAGGTCTGCACTTTGACTTGGCCATTCCAACACCTTGATTTTTTCCCCCTTCTTTAGCCTTTCAGATGCTGATTTGCTCATGTGCTTGAGATCCTCTTGCATGACCCAATTTGGGCCCAGCTTAAGCTGCTGGACAAATGGCCTCACATTTGTCTCAAGAATATTCTGGTATAAAGTAGAGTTCATCGTTGTCTCAATGACAGCAAGTTTCCCAGGTCCTGTGGGTACAAAACAAGCCCAAATCAACACCCCTCCACCACCATGCTTGACAGTTGGTATGAGGTGTTTGTGGTGGGACGCTGTGTTTGATTTTCGCCAAACACGGCACTGTGCATGACGACCAAATCTCTCCACCTTGAGCTCATCAGTACAAAGGATATTGTTCCAGAACTTTTGTGGTTTGTTCAGATGCAATTTTGCAAACCTAAATCGTGTTGCCATATTATTTTTGGAGAGAAGGGGCTTTTTCATAGCTACCCTTCCATGAAAGTCATACTTGTTCAGTCTTTTTCTGATTGTGCTGTCATGAACGTTAACATTTAATGTGCTTACAGAATCCTGTAGGTCACATGATGTAGCTCTTGGGTTTTTCTTTGTATCTCTCTGCATTAAACAGTCTGACCTTGGATTGAATTTGCTGAGACGCCCTCTCCCGGGAAGATTAGCCACTGTCTTGAAGGCTCTCCATTTGTAAACACTCCTATTCACTGTAGAATGGTGAAGTTGAAATTGTTTGGAGATGGCCTTATAACCATTCCCACATTGATGAGCAGCAACAGTTACTTCTCTGAGGCCATCACTGATGTCCTTTCTTCTTAGCATGATGTAAACACACACCTTAGTGCTCCAGAACACCACACAATCTGCTTTTATAGAGGTAGTGACACTTCTTGATGAGTAACTAATCTTATGCATTATAATGACAGGTATTATATATAATGACAGGTAATGCACTTAAATGCATTCAGGTGCAGTGGAGTTGAGACAATAAAACACAAAATAAGGTATTAAATTGAAATAATGAGATATTCAGTCATGAGTTAAGTTTTTACTCAGTTCACGGCTTGTATTGCCATCATTTTATATTGAAAAGGTGGTGGTACAGGGAAGTTAAAATACACTATGTAGCCAAAAGTCTGTGGACACCTGACCATCACACCCATATGTGGTTCACAGCCACGGTCCAAAATCTAGTGGTAAGTCTTCCCAGAAGAGTGGAGGTTATTATAACAGCAAAGGGGGAACAGGATCTTCTATAAGCACATGAGTGTGATGGTCAGGTGTCTGCATACTTTTGGCAACTTATTGTATAATATTGCCTATAGATGGGCATTTTTACACTTTGGAGACAATGTCTGATGGATATCAGAGGGACATTTGCATTTAAGACAAATACTAATCAGTGTATTATTACAAACCTGGTAATTATGTAATAATTCTACTTTTTCCGGCAGCAGTCTTAGATTTCTGCAGAGTACCATCTTCATTGACGAGACTGGAGCTTGATGTCAGCCGTATCAGATTTGGTTAATAATCTAAACAGCCTCATAAATTATTCAGAACAATTCTGAAGTAAGCAAGTGGAATAGCGTGTTATGTTTTGGGTCTCCTGTAAGCACTTAATACTCCATCACAGTGCAACATCGTTTACTCACCTCTTGCTTTACACTCCACTGCTGCTTGGAGGAAGATGGCTGCACATACAATCTCTAGTATCATGAGTCCCTCCCCTATCAACCCCCCGCCACTCCACACTCAGCCCCACAGACACTCCGATCTCTACGGAACATTCAGTACATACAACACAATGTTCATTCTCATACAGACGTAATGTGCAATAAATCTGCATCTAGTCATATTATATTAATGCACTCATTCTAATACCTTATACATTCACGTTTCTATAGCAACAGCTAATTCACAAGGACTTGTACAGCTGACTCTGCACATAATCCAAGAATTTAACAACAAGAAACATATGATCATGTGTGACAGTGTGAGGTTTTCTGGAAGGAGAGGTTTATTCGACACTTATGGAAGGAGTGTCAGTGCTAGGTAATGGTCAGAGGTTTAAGTTTTCCATCACAGGAAAGCCTTTAGGGTGGATGGTTTCTTGGTACCAAGACAATCTGCATTTTTGCTGTCTTATTAACATCAAGAGAGCGATGGGATGGCTGTTTAGAGCTGCTATAACGCAAGTAATAACAGGAAGTAACTTGCTTCATAGGTGTTCCACAACCTTAAATGTAACTATAAACAGATAATAATTACAAGGTGTTGTTTAATAACTAACACTGACAAATCGCTGTGGTATAAGAGGAAGAAAATTCTGTCTACTCTGGATGTGCTGTTATAGAAAATAATGCACAATAATACACTCCATTTCACATGAGGTGGCATTACCCACCACCCCCCAACTTGCCATTGATTATTTTCCTATAACAGCACTTCTGTGTGTGTTTTATTCCTTACATATCTCTGGGCTGTAGGCATTATCACAATCTGCCCCTCTAATCCATTAAAATGTGCAAGATTGATTACATTTGTTATATTCAAAACTTTGTAAAGTGCCCTAAAGACTTCTTGCTGCACTGTCTATACTTGTGTGTTTGACTGAGAACTGTGTGCGACTTGGGAATCTAAAGGCGTCCTTGAATGCTGTTCTTTAAAACTGGTGCTGTCAAGGATTCCTCCTAATACTTCTCACACCATCAAGCATGATTAATAGTGATGCGGTCTGGGATCTCTTAACATGCACGTCAGTCTATTTGAGCAAGTCACTACAGTTAAGGAGACTAGTCACTGCCGTGCACTTCTTCTCGTCTGGAGAGTTTGTGGAGGTTGTATTTGCAGTTGCATGATTGTGAAACCTTCATTCACACACAAGACTTTTTCATTCAGTGATATTGTGTGCTTTTTGTTCATGTTCTTGAAAAAAAAATGATTTAAAAAAAAAAAAAAAAAAAAACATGCATATCTCTGTACAGCATATTAAAAACACTAATTAGCAACAATTATTAGCTATAACAATAAACTATATTTTTACATCGCTTAGCTAGTTTGTTGTTTAAACAAATCAATATAATCATCATAAACATTAGCCACACTGTACATCAATGTCGATGTGAAGAGTAACTGAGCAAACTTTAAACTGAAAATGACTCGAGTCTTAAATGACAGATTTATGTCATTAGAAATGACAGAGTTGAAAGATTTCAAGTCATTTGGTAAAACTGAAAAATTTAGGATCATTCTGGTCAGACAACACATTCTGATCCAATGTGTGTGTGTGTGTGTGTGTGTATATATATATATATATATATATATATATATATATAAATAAAAATAAATCAATTTAAGTTTGCATGTTAATGACCACCGTCCCAGTGTTTCAAATAGCGGACCATTGCTGAAGTCTTCACAGGGAATCAGTCCCATTAGCGTCTGCATTCATTTAACTCACCAACTACTGGAAAAAATGATCATTGTACCTGATACAGCATGTGTAACGTATTCTGCTTAGCTACACAAATACCCTGATATTTTCTCATGTTGAAATAAACCATTGAAGGAAAGGATTGTGTTTGTTAACGTTTACCGAACTCAGTATGTGTGAGCAGTAAGAGTGGTAGAAAGCCCGTGTGTGAGATCATGTAGGTTACCCCGCACACAACACAGTGAGGATACGCATCTCCAGAACCTTCCTTCGCCAGGCAACACTATGAGGCGCTTTGTTTAAAAAAAAAGAAAAAGTGACAAAAATTACAGCATTACAGTCAGAATTTTTGTTACTTTTATTTTAGAAAATGTCCTTTTTAAACTGTGGCATTTCAAGTCACATCTTGTTTTAAAATACAGAAAATACAGACACATGTAGAACATGAAGACAGCAAAAAAGGAAAACTGGGAGGGGAAGGAAACAAAGCTAATGCGCTTTTCTGACTGCTTGGGTTTTTTTCCTTTTTTTTTGAGAAAATGGAATTGAAGATGAAGGGAGATGAAAATGAAGGGAGGGAAGGAGGAAGAGGAGGGCACAGAGGAAGAGGGAGAGAGAGAGATGCTGAGAGTTAGTTAGGAAAACTATGGGTTGCTTAATAGTTGGTATTTTAAATTATTTTTATAAAGTCTAATTTAGAATTAAGTCTTTCCAACCTCACTTTTTATCTGATTTTCCCCCCCATGCTTTTCTGTTTTTTTTTTTTATTTGATCTGGCAGACCGGGGGCCCCTTGGTGACCCCCCCACCCTCTGACTGTGACACTGAATGGGGGAGTAGGAGAGGAGAGAGACGGAGAGACAGAGAGAGAGAGAGAGAGAAAGGGGAGGGGAGGGAGAGGGAAGTGCTGTTCTCGCTCAGCTTTCGGGGCGCTGATGCCCACCGTGCCCTCTCTGGCCAATCCGTGCCCGCCCCCATCACCTCAGGATGATAACGACGACTCCTTCTGTGTTTGCTGTGCTTGTGAACGCTGCATCGACTTCTGCGTTTCCACGTCTCTAAAATGTTTCTCGACCTGCGGCAAAGAGAGAGGACCACGACAACTCAAAAACAAGGTCTCTGCATCTGTGAGATTATCAAAAACAAATGCCATTTTAATTTTGTACACTGTAAGAGAAAATGTCAGAAACAAAAACACTAGGGGAGATGTGTGTTCAAACTGCTGCGTCCTAGCGTGGACTAGGTGCAAACCTATAAATTCCTCATCACGCCCAGAACTATTACCACAAAGTTATTTCAGGAGTTATTCCAGATTTATAATATGGGACTACTGCAACATTGGAACATTTTCTGTTACGTGTAACGTAAGTGACTAAAAACCAATGATTCCTTGCCCTGACTTCCCAGTCCAGTGGAAGGTGTTGTGTTGTTATAGGAAATGATTCCACGTTGAGGTGGTGTGATGCGGCCCGACGCAAAGCGGACTGGTGTATACTTGACGCCTAACTTGTGCGTTTAAAAGCAGTTATAGCGCGAGCGACATTGCTCTCACACTCACTGCGCATCGTATGTGCATTCTGACGGCACAAAAACATCCCTGTCCGTCAGGTTTCCAAGTGGAACTGTAAAATGTTTAGCGAGATCATTCACAGCGACGTTAAACACACCGACGACTCTCTCTCTTAAAACTTCCCACCGTCATCATGACTGTTGTCATGATCTCCGTCTCATCCAGAAGGCTAGTACGCAGAAAAGGAAACCTTTCGGTAGGTTGGAAGTTGACAGGAGAGGTCTTTAAAATTCAACACCTAAGTGTATTAGGAAACCCGGTTAGTGTTAGTACTCACCAGCACTCAGGAATAGTGCACAAGCACATGATTTGAGACACACGGCTAGTTTGATAGTAGATAGACATTTCTCTTTAACGCTGCATGGCCATTTTTTTTTTTTATTTTTTTTTTTTTACGCTGCATGTCCATTTTTTCTTTTTTACGCTGCATGTCTCTTTTTCTTTTTTTTTAACCGCTGGATGTCCTTTTTTTTAAATTTTATTTTAAAACACTGCATGTCCTTTTTTTCTTTTTTTTACGCTGGATGTCCTTTTTTTATTTTATTTTAAAACGCTGCATGTCCTTTTTTTCTTTTTTACACTGCATGTCTCTTTTTTTTTTTTTAAACCGCTGGATGTCCTTTTTTTTATTATTTTATTTTAAAATGCTGCATGTCCTTTTTTTCTTTTTTACGCTGCATGTCTTTTTTTCTTTTTTTTTTAACCGCTGGATGTCCTTTTTTTTTTTTTTTTTTTTTTTTTTTTT
>CM040986.1:4818233-4850992 GCA_022985145.1 Pangasius djambal | reverse complement strand
ACACACAGTGAAAGCATTCATTCCTCCTCTCCTCCACAGCTCTTTTCATTCATCAGGGCCCATGTTATGCCAACCAATCTGCATGCTTTTCCCAGAGGAAATGTCCACTTAGTTGAGGAAGTTTGAGGTTTCCTGTAATCCCTTCAATTCCCGATCAGGAGGGAATCACACACAGGTCAGAACAACACCGGCACCAGGATTCTGCTTAAACAGTTAAAGGCATTACGTAATGTGTTGATTATTGGATTATTTCACACATCAGCATGCATGGATACAGTTCCCTGTCTAGAGTGTCACTATTCTGTCACACTGTGTACTTATACAAATATAGATCTAGTTGATTTTAAGTAAATTAAGAGTGAGGAAAATCCCAAACACCATGCTGTAATTGCATTTAAACCAATTTGCATGGACTAATGGATGAAGTTAAAACAGGTGAAGAGTAAATCAACGTTTAAAAAAAAAATAAAGGTTAGGGATAGGATTGATGAATCAATCTAACTAAAACCAAACTTAATCATAATTCCTAAAAGATTTTTAATGAGATTGCGTTGTCAGGAATTGACTTGGGGAACAGCAATTTAGACTATTTGCTATCAGCGTCTTTTTGTGGCATCAAATTATTCATTCATTCTTTCATCTTCAGTGACTTTTTGGAATGCAGACTATTTGCTGTCTCTTCTTCTATCAACGTCTTTTATGTGGCATCAGATTATTTATTCATTCATTCAGTAACCATTATATCCTGCTCAGGGTTGCAGGAAAACGTTTTTTATAATTATTATTATTTATTTGCTTGTTTGTCTAAATCTTTGTGTCATTACAGCATTAGTATGAATTAAAGTAAATCTACTCCTCTGTATAGCTAACCAGGGAATATGAAAGTTGCATGCTGTAGTTTTCAAAAATAATCGTTTTATTGCAGGATGTGATTTTACCATGAATAAAATGACTTTTCTCTTCTGATTTCTGACTTGAAGTTTGCAGTTGTCAGGAGTCAAAATGACTGAGCATCACTTACCGAATCAATCATTTGCATTTTCTCATTTAGGATCAAAATAAGAGGGCACTAAAATGAAGGACCAAAATTCATTCATTCATTCATTCATTCATTGGTTTAATATATTGCTTCCGTCAGTTGCTGTAGATTTTCCCTCTGATTCACAGCAGCTTTTTGACCTGTTCAGCGGTTTCTCTCGCCTTCTTCCTCTTCAGCTTCTTCTTTAGCATCAAGAGGTCGATGTACACAATGTGATTGAGCACCGTGGAGGCACAGAGAAGGCCACCGTGCAATGCACCTGCAATACCACAGCTAAACACATCTTGACCTGAGAACACAAACACACACAGTCACGTAATCAGTGAACAAACCCTGGAATCCAAGCTCAATGCGCTGGAGCTCAGATAACCAGGCACTCAAGGATATACCATTGAGGTCCAGACTGACTCTAATTAAGGCGGGAGCTGCACAGTCACCAAATTTCATAAGGTTTCTAATGAGCAAGAATGTCATTGGAGTTTATATGAATGAAGTGGTTTAAAAAAAGCTACATCTGCAAACCCCGCCCCTCACCCTAACAGTAACCACTTGTAACTTTCCATACAAGCTGGATCATGTAAATTGAATTGTAATGTCATGATGGACAAATATAAGTGCACCAGCCTTTCTAAAGCATAAGTAAGAACCACAGAAATGTTTAGTTGCTGTATATCACACAGGGCTTGTTATACCTGAAATGAAGAGATTTTTGACAGGGGTATCACAACGATTTCTGGCGATGGCCTCTGCTTGGAAGCGCTCCAAGTTGTGCTCAGCTGAGTACATGGCTCCGAGGTAACGACCAAGATAGTGTGTGTTAGACAATGGAGTGGAGACCTCCTGATATACCAGCTAGGAGGAAAAGAGGAAGAAAAAATAAGAGTTCATGAATAAGAGCAAAGGTTTTGTAGTGGATTTACAAAATACACTCCTGGGCAAGCCCATAATGGAAAAATATTAAGCTTTTAATGGTCTTAACAACAAATCATTGGTCAGGAAATTAGCAAGAATTAAACAAATAGATAAAAGAACTTAGTATGGGCTAGCGTTTCCCTTTGATTTCTTTAAATGTTTAAGCCTTGTGGCTCTTGATGGGCTGCATCAGGTGTAATTACCAAATAATGACGATATGACGATAATGAAGATATTTTTGGAAGATTTTGTACACCGAGACATGTGTTAGTTTGAATATTACACCAAACATTTTAATCATTATCATGATTTTACCTTTGCATACAAGAAGACTAGATAAGTGAATTTCCTATATATAAGCATACAAGAAGACTATATAAGTGAATATAAGCAAAAGTAAATGAGCAAATGGTGGCACAGGAGGTCTCAGAGTGCCTTTGTTTAATTATTGCTAATATTCTGACCAGTGATTTTTTTTGCCCAGAAGTGTATACTCACTGGCAACTTTAATAGGAACACCTGTAAACTTGTTCATTCATGCAAATCATGGTGCAGCAGCGCAAAGCATGAAAGCATACAGATAAAGGTCAAGAGCTTTAGGTTAGCATAGGTTCACAGAATCTAGAAAATTGAACAATGGAAAAACATCACCTGGTTTCGCATTTCCCAATCTTCAGTTATACAGATTCTGTGAGCCTGTGCCTAATGTAACCTCAGATTCCTGTTCTTGGATGACAGAAGTGGAACCTGATGTGGTCTTCTGCTGCTGTAGTCCATCCACTTCAAGGTTTAACATGTTGTGCATTCTGGGATGCTTTTCTGTTCATAGCTGTAAAGAGTGCTTATTTGAGCTACTGTAACCTATCTGTCAGTGTGAAACAGTCTGGCCTCTGATCTCTCTCACTGACAAGATGGTTCTACCCGCAGAGCTGTTGCTCAATGGACATTTTTTGGCTTTCTCACCATTCACACTGTAAACTCTACAGAATGCTGTGCATGAAAATCCCAGGAAATCAGCATTTTCTCAAACAACCCTGTCTGGCATCAACGCCCAAGACGCAATCAAAGTCACTGAGATGCCATATTTCAATCAACGTTTTTCCAATCTACGAATGTCCAGTTTCACTTAACCTGTGCCCATTGTAGTCTCAAATTGCTGCACTTTGTTGACACTCCAGTGAGGGCTCATTCTGAGATGCTTTTCTGCTCACCATGTTTGTAAAGAGTGGTTATTTGAGTTACTATAGATTTCCTGTCAGCTCGAACCAGTCTCCTCTGACCTCTCAAGGCATTTCTGCCTAAAGAACTGAATGCTTTTTATTTTTCACACCACTCTGTGTAAACGTTAGAGACTGTTGTGTGTAAAATTCTCAGGAGATCAGTAGTTTCTGAAATACTCAAAATACTCCATGGTCAAAGCCACTGAGATCATGTTTTTTTCCCATTCTGATGTTTGATATGAAGATTAACTGAAGCGCTTGACCTGTAGCTGCATGATTTTATGCATTGCATAACTCCATGAAGGAGTACCTGAGGAGTACAGGTGTTCCTGTGAGTATATTTATAAACTATGCCCTACCTTTAATACTTTGTGACTTTTAATGCAAAATATTACATGTGATGGTGCTACTGAAATCCATTTCTGAAATGATGGCTACCTTGTCTCTCAGTTTGGGGTACTGGCTGCAGGCCCAGTCAAAGAGATTGTTGGCAAATCTCTTCTTGTATGCTAAATAGTCATCCCCTCTTTTTCTCACTGGAGTGTCCTTCCACTCATCAAACCATTCATAATTAACCATTGCCAGGATGGTCATGCAAGATTTACCTGAAAAATGAACAGGAGATGCTACTAACATTGGTCACAACATTCTCACAGTAAACACCAGTCACAAAGTCTTATTGCCTTGTGTGGACAGTAGCGTGTGGTTTGAACCTGAAATGAGTACTGCATGTGGCGTCTGAAACTCTAACTCCCACCACTGTTCTTGCCACATCACTGAGCTGCGTCTGGCATTTTTAAAACGCAAAACGTGTTCTGCTGAAACATGAGGTTGTACCTGGGTGACGGATCTTTGACGTGGGATCTTTAGCAGATGGAAATGTAAAGTACATCATGGGAACGTTATCTGGAGCTTCATCCTTCCCCATACTGAAGAACTCATCCATCCTTTACATAAACATAACATTAGAAGTGTGAAAACTCACTGCAGTGCCACTTTGCCACATGGTATTAACAGGAATAGCCGTGCATATTATCCTGCTGTAGCATGAAGTATAGAAATGCTGGGTTTGGCCACGTTCTTCTCAAAGCCTGTAATATAGTAAGAATAAAACCATGTCCAAGTGGAAGAATGGCAAAGAGTCGAGTGCTGGGATTGTGCAGTGGTTAACTTTCTCTCAAGGTTTAAACAACAGCACTACCCTGTGGACTTTACATACGAACAAGTCTGAGAAAACCAGACAATTAATAAAGTTTTTCTTTACACTGCTGAAACATATGTAGTTTTCTAGGAATTGCTAGATTTTATTAATAACCAATAAAATTGCAAAAGTTACAGATATCTACTCTTCAGACTATCATGTGCCTTCACCTTGTTAGCCACAGCAGATAATAGATGAACAGCGATTCCTGGATTGCTGAAATATATAAGCATTAATAGCACAGCACTGCTGAATACTTGATTCTGATTGGTCAGAAGGTGTTGATTTATTTTCTATACCAGCAGCTCGGACAGGGACTTGTGTGGCAGATGAGCTACACAGTCTAAGGCTAATAATAAATCGATGGGAAAATGTTATTTAACAAAGAAAAATGTAAAATTGTTGATATGGTGATGTTTTGCAAGGAGATGTTTATATAACATTTATAAATCCTTAGTAATGCTCAGTAGGTTTTCTGCCACAGGAAAGGAATCTGCGCTTCTGGTTTCTATGGAACATGACAAGCTGTGTGGGGTTTTTATATTAATAACTTCAAGAAAGAAAAGGAGAAGCTGGTGAGCTGCTATAATGCAAGTATTATAATGTATATTACACTATTGTAATGTAATCTTATAATCTAAGGAATTTGTCTCACAAATGTTCCACAATATTATATATGTAACAATAAACCATTAAAAACACAGTTTCATTAATTTAATTAATAAATAATAGCAACAGCTGTGGTATAAGAGGAATAAAACACTCCATGATGTGCTGTTATAAGAAAACTAATCCACATGCCACACAGATCTCCCTCCCCACCGATTGATTGATTGATTTATTTTTTTTTACCTATAACAGAACGCCACATTGTGTCTTATTCCTTACATTTTATATAACCTTTTTTTGCTTTTGTACTGACATGGCATCCATATCATTAGACTTAAAGAGCCACGTGTTGTTAGAATTGATGCCGAGTTCCTCCTGTGTGGCATCGAAACCTGAGAACACTAAAAGGCATCCTCGTCCAGCTCTCATCATATTCAGCCGCTTCTGAATCTCTGCAACATGGGATCACAGCATGTTTAGGGATTGTTTAGTGCTGGATTTAACAAGCTTAAACATTCTAATGCCTGAAATCCAGACACCAAAGCAATAAAGTGATAAGTAATATATAAGAACTAATGGTTGAAGAGCTGACCTGGTTTGGATTGTATATGTGATGGAAGAAGTTTCTGGAAGGTGTTGAAGACGCCACAGTTGGAGATGATAACAGGAGCCCGCACTTCCACATCCTCTTGGTCTTGTTTCACGGTGACACCTATAACAAAGCGACAACTACTGCGTGTTCTAGACATTCAGTTTTAAAAAGGGAAAATTAAGCTATATTATAACTGTTCTGTCCTGAGCACCATTCTTCTGAGAGACTTCATCAGTTCAGTGACATAGTTGTGATTATTTATGAACATATGGAAATATCCATGACATGATAAACATACAACCGCATATTATAATATTTGACATATCACAATATCTGCTTCCACGTTATACACAGGTTTTAAAGAGGACATGCCATATAAAATGGCAGCAGTAAGTAGTGCATTATTTGGTTAGAGAAATGGCTGTAATCGTCTTCTGTCACTCACCATATGCAGCTCCCTTATTGTCAACCAGGATGCGATTGACAGGAGCACGGACCAGCACGCGTCCACCAAATTTCTGGATGACCTTAGTGATGTGGAATGGGATTTCACTGGCGCCACCTTTTGGGTAGTACGCTCCACGCTTGTAGTGGTGCAACAGCAAAGCATTAATGACACAGCTAGACTCTTTGGGTGGAACACCTGTCAATAAAAAATAGCTTAATTCTATGGAATTATCTTAACATCACCTCTGTAATATGTGATCTCTAATAATGATTTTCATGTTCCTTAACGATATTAAGACAAGAACAAAAGCTGTTGCGTTAGAGAAACAATATTCAATAGTAGTATTGATCTGCTTTTAGTCAAAAATAAAGAATGTAAGGGTTATTAAAAAGTCCATAACCTATTCCGGGAGCACAGGCTGGATGGGATACCAGTCTAACACAGGGCACCATGCACACATTCATTGTTCCAGTTTATCATAGCCAATCCACTACAAACATGATGAAACTGGAGAGCCTGTAGGAAACCCACCCAGACACAACAAGGACATAATACACTCAACACAAACAGTAACCCAAGCTCATGATAGAACCAAGGACCCTGGAGCTGTGAGGCAGCAACTCTACCTGCTGCACCACCGTGACACCCATGCCCAGTAAAACTGCCAGATTAATATATAGATCAATACAAGCAGTGTCTCACCATAGAAAAGATAGTAGAAGATTATGTGGAGGTCCTTGTTGGAGGTCAGACTGTCAGCAACTGCAGTGGCATTAGTGCCTACAAGGCGAAAGATGGAGGAGTAGAGGTTGGCAATGCCACTCTTAAGCAGGAACAGTGCCACCCACTGAGGAATCAGCTTTAGTGCAGCCAAAAAGTGTGTCTTCCTGGCTGACATCTGAGGGAAAATAAATGTCCTGCTCTAAGCACTTTTGGTCTGTGTAAATAAACAGGTTTCTAAATCAGGGAGATGCACTACCTTCATTATCTTGAAGAACTCCTCTACAGCTTTGGTATCATCAGGGAACTGCTCCTTCAGATGCTCCTCCATCTCAGTTTTGCCGCTGTAGATTGTGTACTTCCTGCTTTTCTCGCCGCTACCTATCACTATAGTGTCAATGTGCTTGTCCAGTTCCACAAACTGTAGTTGTCCTTCTGTGATCTGGTCCATGACGATCTTAAACAGACTGTTCTCATGTAGTTGACCAATGTAATGTAGTCCTGTAGAGGCACATATACAGTGGACATAAAAAGTCTGCACACTGCTGTTAAAAGAAACCACTGTTTCTTTTCTTCTATTTGTTTTTCACTTGAATTTTGTTGGTTGCTATAGCACATTAAAGGTGGGGAAAGGTCTGACCTGACTTATTTGGTTTCATTTTTTACTGCAACTTTAACAGGGGTTTGTAGACTTTTTATATCCACTGTAGATCAGGTTTTATTACACATTACTTATTACACATTACATTATTAGAACACGAAAAACACGAAGTTAAAGTGTTCCATTTCTGTGCAAGAGACAGGACTAGGACTGTAACAACCTTGAAATAGCCCTTTGAACCATATTTCAAGCCTAGCCTTGACATTTGATATACTTCGTCAGTCAGTCACGCCAACTGATTGCAAAGATATAGCAGGAGACTATAATGATTTTTAAGAGCAAGCCATTTTTTTTTTCTGAAATGTCACGTTGTGCTGTTTGGTGTCAGAATTGCAAAAGTGTTCATTAACACATTCGTTTTTTACCGCATACTACTGAAAAAGATACCTTTCCAAGCCAACAGGAGTGAAAGAAGAGATAATTGGTTTGAGCTCTGTCAATCTGATTTCTAAATAAAACTCTTGATAGATTCTTCAGTCAGATTATAATCAAGTAGCATCAGGTTGTTGTTGTTGTTGTTGTTTACAAAAAAACCCCCAAAGAGGTTTATTTGCCTGAATTCATTAGCAACCAAAATACTACACCAAAATATATATCAAACACTATGACATTGAGCTGTACAGTTATTCATTAATCTTCTGTAATGCCTATAATGAACATGTTTATCTAACTTTGTTCAGCTAACAAATGAGTTTATGGCATCTGCTTGGGCAGCACCTCGGCTTTCAGTGGGACGACAACAGCCTCAGAGCTGTAATCGTAAAACATTACATCTTGAACGTGCCCACAAACAACGAAGTTATAAGCATCAAGAGACTTGTATGCCTTCAATTTCTAGTGCAAACACTTGGGGTTTCTATGAGATACAGTGCCTTGCAAAGATATTTGATCTCCTTAAAAGTCATCAGATTTGTCTGGATTACAAATGACACTTACACAGATTGTTCCAGCTAATTTTTTCATTGCACCCCTTGATATCATTGACTGGTGCACCTTCACTCCAATCTCAGCCACTCTGTAACTCCTTCAAAGTGATTGTTGGCTTCACTGTGGCTTCCCTCATAAGTCTCCTTCTTGCTCTGACGCTGAGTTTTGAGGGATGGACTTGTCCCACCAGTGGCTGGGTGATATGATGCAGCTTTGATTTCCTCACATTTGATCCAACAGTGCTCACTTGGACATCTAATCAATTGGATATTATTTTGTAACCTTTTCTTATGTTGCGCATGTCTATAACTTTATCTCTAATTTCCTTAGAATGCACATTGGTCTTTATTTTCACAGCTTTCCTTCAGATTCACAGTCTGACCCATGGTACTTGAATTAAGGGGGTCTTTTATCCATCCATTTGTATTTATTATGGGGTCTTTTTAGAGTTTCCATAGAACAGATGTTCAATACTTATGCAAACTGAATATTTTCTTACATAAAGCCAACTTCAATTTAAATCAATTAATTTTGAGAGTCAGCCTTTTGAAATAAAATATTACACAGCACAAAATATCAAAGTGTCATTTTAACCCTGATGAATCTGATGACTTTTAAGGGGTTGAATACTTTTGCAAGGGACTGTACGTATTTATGTCTAGGCCACCGCTTAGCACCAGTGAGCCACTGACAGGACCCCAAGCCATAAGCTGAAAGTGTTAGTTTAGCCAAATATCACTCCCTGACCTTTAGTGGTAATCCATAATAATAATTAGAATAATTGTAGTATCAGGTTGCTAGGCTATTCAGCTAGCCAAGTTGCATGCATATCTCTTTTTGTTTACAAACACCACAGGGGTCTATAAGCCTCATTAGCAAACAGAAATACACCACAATATATTACAAACTGTAACATTAAGTTGTTCATTCATCTTCAGTAACCATTTTATCCTAATCAAGGTCACATGGAACTGTA
The DNA here is from genome assembly GCA_022985145.1 of Pangasius djambal. Lineage (NCBI taxonomy): Eukaryota > Metazoa > Chordata > Actinopteri > Siluriformes > Pangasiidae > Pangasius > Pangasius djambal. Next base: position 4,841,687 of record CM040986.1, on the reverse strand, counting down.
GACATGCGACACTGTGACACTGGAGATGAGGAATACATGCTGAAAAACAAAGTCCAAAATGTAATAGCATGATTTCTTACCTACGTCAAACTCAAATCCTTTCTCAGTGAAAGTGTGGCAGCAGCCTCCAGCCTGGTCATGTTGCTCCAGCACGAGCACTCTCTTGCCCAGTTTGGCCAGTGTAGCTGCTGCCGTCATGCCACCGATGCCACTGCCAATCACGATGGCATCCAGATTCTCTGGAACCTTTTCTTTCCTGAAGCCTACAGGAACAAATCATCAGAGTGTGTCACTGTCTTGTAAACCCACAGATATTATTTTGATCAGGTTATGTAAAAAAAAAAAAAAGCTTTTCTATTCAATACAATTGCAAAATTATGTTCATGTAACTCACATACAATGGATAAAAAAGTCTAAACACACCTGTTACAACAGCAGGTTTGTGTAAAAAATAAAACGAAACAAAGATCAATTGTATCAGAACATTTCTACTTTTAATGTGAAAATTACAACCTGTACAATGCCGTTGAAAACCAAATTGACACATTTCAGAGAAAAAAAAAAGATAAAAATAAAAAACATAGAATCACCTACTTGCATAATAATACTTAGTTGAAGCACCCTTTGATTTTATTACAGCACTCAGTCTGTTTGGATAAGAGTCTATCAGCATGGCACATCTTGACTTGGGAAGATCTACTTTGCTCTACTTTGCAAAAACGTTCCAGATCTGTCAAATTACTCGGGCATCCCCTGTGCACGGCCCTCTTCAGGTCCCCCCACAGATTTTCTAAGGGTCCAGGTCTGGGCTCTGGCTAGGTCATTCTAAAACATTGATCTTCTTTTGGTTAAGCCATTCCTTTGTTGATTTGGACATGGTCCAAAAGGTGAAGGTCCTCTTTATCTCCAGCTTCCTAGCAGATGCCAGAAGGTTCTGTGCCAAAATTGACTGGCACTTGGAGCTATTCATGATTACCGCCACCTTCACTACCACCACCATGCTTCACCATGGGTGTGGTGTTCTTGCTAATGTGCTGTGTTGTTTTTGTGCCAAAAAATTTTTAAAAATGTCTTGGTCTCATCAGGCTATAACACATTTTTCCACATGGTTTTGGGATACTGGATATACGGGCTTTTTTTTTCAAAGTTTGGCCAGGCTTGGATGTTTTTTCCACCAGAAAAGTCTTGCGTCTTGCCATTCTGGCCAGTAGCCCAGACATATGAAGAACACAGGAGATAGTTGGAACCAACCATTAGTTGCCAGAAAGAGCTGCTGTAGACCTCTTGACAGCCTCCCTGACCAGTTTTCTCCTTGTCTTCTCATCAATTTTGGAGGGACATCCTGATCTTGGTAATGTCACTGTTGTGTCATATTTTCTCCACTTGTTGATGACTGTCTTCACTGTGTTGAGATTTATTTGGAGTTATTCAGAGTCACTTCAGATGAAGACAGGTATGTATTAACTACTTTTTCACATGAGCTTGATGACTGTCTTTCTCTGAACACAGCCACATACCCAATTATAAAAGGGTGGTCACACTTATGCAATTAGATTATTCTAAATTTTTTTATTTTGATCTTTTTTCTCTGAAATGTCACTTTGGTTTTCAGTGGCATTGTATAGGTTGTAATTTTTACACTAAAGGTAGAAATGTTTTGATATGATTTATCTTTGTTTCATTTTTACATCACAAAATATTGTTTTAACAGGGGTGTGTAGATTTTTATATCCATTGTAATGTTTCCTTTATCATGAAAGCAGTTTAGGTAAGTGACTTTTAAAACTATGGGCAGTTGGCCAAATCTGTTAATCTAATTAAGATAAGATAAGATGAGATAAGATAAGATAAAGATGGACTAACACATTATTAGTTTATGGCATGTAAATGAACCTTGTATTATATGCCCCTTCTGTTTACATAAATCTAAACTAATAAGATAATTATTATTTCTTTAATTTCATTTCATTTTTGTGTTTTATTTGAGCAAAATATGCTATATTTAGATGCCATTTTAAGCTTTAGCGAGCAATACTGCAAATCACACAAACACACAAGCATCACCTAAGGTCAGTGGCCTGCTTAAGAAATGAAAAAAAAAAAAAAAAACCCTCATTGATTTCTTTAAAAAAAAACAAAAAAACAACATGCACTGTGACATGTTCAGAATTCTCATTCACTCACCTTGCTTCAGAATTTTGTGTCTCTTCTTCTGGTCCAGCTCTAATGGACCTGGAGGTCTAACTGACTCCACTGAGAAAGGGCTCAGTTTGCCAAACAAGTACCAGTAAGTACCGACAGCCCAAACCAAAAAACACACCACCACCACCACCACCAGCAACCACATCCTGAAGGAAACAACACAATTGCTGTAGACGGAATGAGTAAAGCTGCACAGTTACTGCTGCAGTGTTGTATAAAGTTATTATTGTTGCACCACTGATAAAAGTATTCTCTCTCGTAAGCAGTTTTAAAGCTAGCAAGTGCTAAAGGTCTAAAGGCATGATAGGTAAATTAATTTACAATGGATATAAAAAAGTCTACACTCAGGTTTTTGTGAAGTAAATGAATGACACTAAGATAAATCAGGTCAGAACTTTTCCAACCTTTAATGAGAAATTGCAAAGTAAACAAATAAAGTGAAAAATGTTAAGAAACTTTTTAGGGAAAAAAAAAAAAAAAAAATTACAATAACCTTGTTTAATAAGTGTGCACACACCCAAAATTATACTTTGTTGAAGCACCTTTTTATTTTATTACACCACTCAGGCTTTTTGTGTAGGAGTCTATCAGTGTGAAATTGTAAGGGCATCTCTCATGCACAGCTCACTTCAGGTCTCCCCACAGATTTGAAGAGAGGTCTGGGTTCTGGCTAGGCCATTCAAAAACTTTGATCTTCTTTTGTTGATTTGCATGTATGCTTTGGGTCATTGTCATGGTGAAAAGTGAAATTCCTTTTCATCTTCAGCTTACTAGCAGATGCATGAATGTTTTGCATTAAAATCTACTTTGATAAAAGCCCCAGTTCTGGCTGAAGAAATGCAACCCTAAAGCACGATGCTGCCGCCACCATGCTTCACTGTGGGTATGGTGTTCTTTTGGTGATGTGCATTTTTGCACGAAACATATCTTTTGGAATTATGAAATTATTATACCTTTTGGAATTTTTCTCATCAGACCATAACACATTTTACCACATAGTCTGGGGTGATTTAGTTGGGCTTGGATGTGTTTTGTGTTCAGCCGCGCTACCCCATAGCCCAGACGTGAAGATTACGAGAGATTGTTGTGACCTGCAGAGAGTAAACAGTAATTGTTAGATATTCCTGCAGCTCCTTTAATGTTGCCATTGGTGTCTTGGCAGCCTCCCTGGTAAGTTTTTTTATCCTTTTGTAAATTCTGGAGAGATCTCCTTACAGGCTTTGTAAGCTCTTTGCAGACCATGGCTTCAGCAGTCAGATGAAACCAAGATGATATCAAGAAAATCCTACAGAAACAGCTGGTCTTTATTTGGAGTTAATCAGAATAATTTCATCGATGACAGCTATATGATAATTACCTTTACACATGAGATTGACTGTGACTGGTTCATTGTGAACACAGCCACATCACCAATTATCTTTCCGTAAAATGGTTGTGATTGTTTTTCACTTAATTTTTATACATTGTAATTTCACATTGAGGGTGGAAAAATGTCTGACATGATTTATTTTATTTTCATTTTTTTAATTCACAAAAACCTGTGTATTTAGTCACAGTCAGAAACATTAAAGCATACTGTATGTACATGTGCATCATGTTTATTTAAATTACTATATGCATTTCAGGTGAAATAACAAAACTGCAAAACAAAACTAACGGCATTCAAGATATATTTAAACATAATTACCATTACATAATTAATTACAATTTTAATAAGTTGTTGCACAAATTAAAGGTACACTTAAACACACTTGTTTTGTTTGTTTGTTTGTTTGTTTGTACAAGGATAGCCACAACTGCTAACATTCCTGGCATTCAAATTAACTGTTTGTGTTTTTTTAAATACAAAAACGCTTGCAAAAATCTGTAAGAATTGTCTTTTCAAAGTCAGGTATGCTTTGGATGTAATGGACACCACTCAGAGAGGTTGTTAGGCTTCATGTGCTGGAGGTTTATTAACAGTAATGTCAATAAGCCAAAACTCAACAACAGGCCAGGGTCAAACACAGTGATCCCCAAAACCAGAACCAAATCAAACACAGTGATCTCAAGTGTTCCCAAATCCAAAGGGCAAATCTAAAGAATAGTCAGGGGGCCAGGCAGCGTTCAAAACAAACCAATGCACAGTATTGCGCAAGATCCAAAGAGTCATCCAAATGGGTAAAGAAAGAAGCAAGGCAATGGTCATATACAAGCGTCAGAACAAGAAAAAGCAACGCAGAACTTACACAAACAGTACGACTCAGCAAGGCTTCGCAATGACCATGTGCTTTAATATACTGTCTGAACAGGAATAATACATGATAACAGAAGACGTGCCGGTAGCATTCACGGGCGGTACCCTCTGCTGGCATGGCTATGAAATGTACCAGGTGGATGTGACATTAGACTTTCATTCTTCTGTTTCATTCTTCTGTAAAGCACGTTGGACTGTTTTATTGAAAGCTATAATGCTCAAGATTCAGTTAAAGACAAAGTCCCAAGATCATATCCAGAGTGAGAGTAAGTCCAAAACCACTTACAGGTAGCTAGTCTCGTCAAAGACAATGTCAAATTCAAAGTCCTTTTTTTTTTGTCATATGCACAGTATGCCAGAGACAATTGTACATTGAAATGCGTGTGATGAGGCTCTATAAACTCGCTATGGCCCAGATACGACAGAAAAGAACACACCAACCTTCTTTAAGAGAAGTGACTAGACAATAATTTCACTAAATACAAACAGTACAAATAGAATACAATGTGGTTGGGTGTAATATTTACTTAAAGAGCAGCAGAAAATGACTGGGTATGTACAGTCAAAAGAGCAGCAGAGAATACAGTGATAAACGTCCTATAAAAGTAGAGAGCAATATGCTCAAGGTGACATTTAGCATGCTTAAAGTGACACACAGTTATTTAGTAGTCTGATGGCCTGTAAAAAAAACTGTTCCTCCGCCTGTTCATCCGTGACCGTGAGCTTCGGAAGCGCCTACCAGACGGTATCTTGACGAATAGGTTGTTCGGAGCTGGATGAGTGCAATCCTCCATGATATTGTGATCCTTCCTCTGGCAGCTATCTGGTAGATGCCCTCTGAGTTCCTGAGTTTGCTGCCTGTAATTCGCTCAGCTGCCTTCACCACTCTCTGCAGGGCCTGTGATTGGTGGCAAATCAAAAATCCACAATCATCTCTTTAGTTTTGCTAACATTGAGACAGAAGTTGCTGTCGCAGCAACACTTTGACAGCACTCTAATCTCACCCCTGTAGGTTGTCTCATCTCCGCTGGTGATGAGGCCTAGGATGGTAGTGCCATCAGCAAATTTCAGGATGGTGATTGAGCTGTGCTTGGCGACACAGTACAGAGTACTCCACATCCTTGTGGAGTGCCTGTTTTCAGAGTCAGCATGAAGGACATGGAGTTGCCAACCTTCACTTCAGGACAAAGTTTGTGGTAAGAACAAAGTTACATTAAAATATATATATTTTTTAGCACTTTACTCTTAAAACCCACTTGGTCCCACCACTGAAGTTAACAATGAAGTTGATTACCATAAGTTACCAAAAGGAAAGAAAGAACTGATTATTGACACTGCAGAGTAAACCAGCATGAAGATCTAATGGGCCTGGAAGTCTAACTGACTCCATTGAGAAAAGGGCTTGGTTTGACAAACAGGTATCAGACACAAAGTCTTCCAGGTTAATCTTGTTGCTTGTGTCAGGCATGTGCGCTGTATGATATTAGCCTTACTAGTGAGCTCTGGGATAATTTTAATTTTAAAAAATTGAGAATCTTATCACAAGCTACAATGCATGATTCATATTTTAGCCCTAAACTACATACTTCTGTACTGATTAGTATTTTATCTATAGCACAACAATGCTTGTACATTACATATTTGTTGTATTATTTTGCAGCACTGTTTAGTAGCTGTTTGGAAATTAAAAAAAATCAATTGGTTTGTTCCAAGCCAAACCAATAATTAAACATTTACATTCGAATCCCAACCAGCTGGAATAAAATGAAAAATAATATTAATATAATAATAAAAGTTGCAATTCACTGGTGGTTGTTATTATTGAAATAATTCCAAGTGGAATTAGTACATTCCCAGTATTATTATTTTGGAAGTTGTGTTATTCTGGACCACTACTTAGTATGGTAGTATACCGCTTGGGACAAACCCCAAGAGTCAGTGAACAGTGAACGTTATGAAGCCTGATCTACACTCTTGGTTTCTGAGTGAATGTTCTTCCATCAAGTTGGCTAGATCAGGGGCTCTTACATAGTGTATGACTTCTGATAATCTATATTGTCAGCTAAACTGCTTCAGCCAGCACCATAACCTAATTTAAAACTCTTCCTGAAGTTCTGATAAGAAATGATAATAGTAATAATGTTTAGACTACTGTATTACGTATACATATCGCCATGTCAGTGTCTGGTTTGAACTGACAGGAAGGCGACGGTAACTCGGAATGCACAACACATCAAACCTTGAGGCAGATGGGCTACAAGAGCAGAAGACCACACCAGAATCCACTCCTGTTTCTCCTGGTTTGCTTCTGGTTCTCCAGTGTCCTCGCACTGACTAATCCCAGCAGAAGGAGTGGTGACTCTAAATTGCCCCTATGTGTGAAAGAGTATGTGAGTGAGTATGTGTGCATGGTGCTCTGCAATGGACTGGCATCCCATCTAGGCTGAATTCCCATGTATTCAACCTCAGTGTAAGTGGGATAATCTCTGGATACACTGCAACCCTGACCAGGATAAAGCAACTACTGAAGATAAATGAATGAATGAGTGAATGAATGAAGAATTAATATATTATATTCTGAAATTCAATATATCAAATCTCCCCTTTATCTCCAAGATCCTAGAAAGGTTGTGGCACAGAGGTTATGCTCATACCTACATAGGAATAACATTCATGAAATGTATCAGTCAGGATTCAAGCCTCATCATAGCACAGACACAGCACTGGTTAAAGTGGTAAATGACCTACTACTGGCCTCTGATCAGGGTTGCTTCTGTTGCTTGAAGTTAGTGCAGCTTTTGACACCACTGATCATACTATTCTCCTTGATAGACTAGAAAATGTTGTTGGAGTTAAGGGAACATCCCTCTCCTAGCTCTCCTAACTTGTACTAGGACCACATGCAGCTAGAAGTAAGCTTTCTGATTACATAGTAGCTTTGGATGGCCTTTCTGTTTCATCATGTGCAGCAGTAAAATAACTTGGTGTGATTATTGACTCTAGTCTTTCATTTGAAGCTCATATAGATAATATTACTAGGATAGCCTTCTTTCATCTCAGAAATATTGCTAATATAAGAAATATAATGTCACTACACAAGGCAGAAAAACTAGTTCATGCTTTTTTTTACTGCTTGGTTGGATTATTGTAATGCGACACAGTCTCAGTGTTTAAATCTAGGCTGAAAACATATTTGTTTCATCAAGCCTTTTGTGAATAGTTTTTTTCTTGGGTAAAGGAGCAGATCTGGAGGGTTCATGGGCATAGGGTGTTGTGGTGAACTGGGATGTTTGAATGCTGTTGGCCCCCCAATCTCATGCATTCACTCAGGTTTGTTGATAGTGGAGTGGCTGGCTGCTTTATGTCCCAGGTTGCCCTCATATCTGTGTTATATTCTAGCTCTCCCTTTTAGTTGTACTGTCACAGATAGTCTTGCCAGAGTTCCTGCTTGCACTCTGCACACAAAGTACATTGTCCTTAACCATTATATGACAATAAGCATACCTAGTAATCTGTGTTTATCTCTCTCCCCTTTTCTCTGACCCTTTCCCTCTCTCTCACTTTGTCTGTTGAGCTACACATGCTACTCCTGAGATACCAGTGATCCTGACCCCTTCTTCTGGTTGGAGTTCTCATCCCTTGGAAACCACTTGCTGCTGCTGAGGATAGCCCCATATGGACAGACTAAAGATACATGAGATTACTGTGGATGGTACCAGTTAGAAACCCTGAAGATGGCTTTGTACTGCAATTGATACAAACAGTTTTGCTATGATGGCTTAGGACTATTAATGCTCTGATAGCTTTAGGACTGCAGTTTGCCATGAACAGTTTTGCACTCAGTCTCCATCAGTGAACAGTTGATAACTTCAACAAAATATATTTCATATGTAAACTTTAATGAATTTTCTTGGTTACACAATTTCACTTTTTGAAAAGTATACTATAGATGTATATCCAGAAACTACATGCAGTAAAAATATACTTTTAATAATCTTTGTACTTGAAGTATACTATTTATGAACTTAAGCTTGCTTCAATTTTGTATGGGTGACATTTACTATATATGAAATCTAATAGCAATGCCCTCACTCATTATTTCTAAGAATAGGTTTGGCCAGTCATTACATATATTACATTATAGCTGATTATTTTCTATCACCATATATCACCCCTTATCTTTAATGTTGGTCATATGAATTAATTTACCTATCATGCCTTTAGACCTTTAGCACTTGCTAGCTATAAAACTGCTTATGAGAGAGAATACTTTTATCAGTGGTGCAACAATAATAAGTTTATACAATACTGCGGCAGTAACCGTACAGCTTTACTCATCCTGCCTACAGCAATTGTGTTGTTTCCTTCAGGATGTGGTTGCTGGTGGTGGTGGTGTGTTTTTTGGTTTGGGCTGTCGGTACTTACTGGTACTTGTTTGGCAAACTGAGCCCTTTCTCAGTGGAGTCAGTTAGACCTCCAGGTCCATTAGAGCTGGACCAGAAGAAAAGACACAAAATTCTGAAGCAAGGTGAGTGAATGAGGATTCTGAACATGTCATAGTACATGTTGGTATGATTTTTTTAAAAAGAAAACGGGAGTTTTTTTTGTTTGTTTTTAAATATCCTTCAGTTCTTAAGCAGGTTACTGACCTTAGGTGATGCCTGTGAGTTTGTGTGATTTGCAGCGCTGCACAATAAAACTTAAAATGGCATCTAATGTAGAATTTACTCAAATAAAACACAAAAATGAAACGAGATTAATGAAATAATTAATTATTTTATTAATTATTATTTTATGGCATATTTATTAATTATAATTAATTATGAATTAATTATCTTATTAGCAAGATTTATATAAACAGAAGGAGCATATAATACAAGGTTCACAGGTTTTTTTTTTTAAGATGAAGTTGAAAAAGAAATATTTACATGCCATAAACTGATAATAATAGCCATGGGGGTCACAGTACAGTGATTTCTGTGCCGGTCCCAAGCCCGGATAAATAGAGAGGGTTGCATCAGGAAGGGCATCCGGCGTAAAACGTTGCCAAATCTAATCAAGTGAATCGTCAGTACTCTGAATTTCATACCGGATCGGTCGAGGCCCGGGTTAACAACGACCGCCATCGGCGGCGGTGACCTACAGGGCGGAAATTAGGCTACTGTTGGTCGAGGAAGTAGAGGAGGGAGGAGAGTGCATAGACAGAGAGAGAAGAGGAAAGGTAAGAGTGTAGGACTGAGAATAGGAACTCTGTATGTTGGTACTATGACAGGGAAAGGTAGAGAGCTAGCTGATATGATGGAGAGAAGGAAGGTGGATATACTGTGTGTACAGGAGACCAGGTGGAAGGGTAGCAAGGCTCGTAGTATAGGAGCAGGATTCAAGCTGTTTTATTATGGTGTGGATAGTAAGAGAAATGGGGTAGGTGTGGTTTGAAGGAGGAGTTTGGGAGGAATGTTCTGGAGGTGAAGAGAGTGTCAGACAGGGTGATGAGTCTGAAGTTAGAGATTGAAGGGGTGATGTTGAATGTTGTTAGTGGCTATGCCCCACAGGTAGGTTGTGAGTTAGAGGAGAAAGAGAGATTCTGGCGTGAATTAGATGAGGTGATAGAGAGTATTCCCACAGGTGAGAGAGTGGTGATAGGAGCAGATTTTAATGGACATGTTGGTGAGGGGAACACAGGTGATGAGGAGGTGATGGGCAAATTTGGAGTTAAGGAAAGGAACCTTGAAGGACAGATGGTAGTGGACTTTGCTAAGAGGATGGACATAGCTGTGGTTAACACATATTTTCAGAAGAGGGAGGAGCATAGAGTGACTTACAAGAGTGGAGGTAGGAGCACACAGGTAGACTACATCCTATGTAGAAGAGGCAGACTGAAAGAGTTTAGTGACTGTAAAGTGGTAGTGGGAGAGAGTGTAGCCAGACAGCATAGGATGGTGGTGTGTAGGATGACTTTGATGGTCTGTAAGAAGAAGAGGTCAAAGATAGAGATAGAGAAGAAAACCAAGTGGCGGAAGCTGAAAAAGGAGGAATGTTGTGAGGACTTTAGACAGAAGTTGAGGCAGGCTCTGGGTGGTCAGGTAGTTCTGCCAGATGACTAGGAAACTACAGCAGAAGTGATCAGGGTGACAGGAAGAAAGGTGCTGGGTGTGTCATCTGGAAGGAGGAAAGAAGATAAGGAGATTTGGTGGTGGAATGAGGAAGTTGAGCATAGTATCCAGAGGAAGAGGTTAGCCAAGAAGAAGTGGGACATGGACGGGACTAAAGAGAATAGACAGGAATACAAGGAGTTACAGCGCAGACTGAAGAGGGGGATGTCTAAGGCCAAGCAGGAGGCATATGACGAGTTGTACACTAGGTTAGACACTAGAGAAGGACAGAAGGACTTATGCAGGTTAGCTAGGCAGAGGGATCGAGATGGGAAGGATGTGCAGCAAGTTAGAGTTATTAAGGATAGAGATGGAAGGGTGCTCACAAGTGCAGAGAGTGTACAGAGGAGAAGGAAGGTGTACTTTGAAGAGCTGATGAATGAGGAAAATGAGAGGGAAAAAAGAGTAGAAGGGGTGACCTCTGTGGAACAGAAAGTAGATAAGATTAGAAAGGATGAAGTCAGGAAGGCTTTGAAGAGGATGAAGAGTGGAAAGGCAGTTGGTCCTGACGACATCCCGGCGGAGGTCTGGAAGTGTCTAGGAGAGGCAGCAGTGGAATTTTTAACTAGTTTGTTTAACAGGGTTTTAGAGAGTGAGACGATGCCTGAGGAATGGAGACGTAGTGTATTAGTGCCGATCTTTAAGAATGTGTGCAGAGTTGCAGCAACTATAGGGGGATAAAGTTGATGTGCCATACAATGAAGCTATCGGAAAGAGTAGTGAAAGCTAGGTTAAGGAAGGTAGTGGAGATTTGTGAGCAGCAGTATGGTTTCATGCCCAGAAAGAGCACAACAGATGCAATTTTTGCTCTGAGAATTCTGATGGAGAAGTATAGGGATGGTCAGAGGGAATTGCACTGTGTGTTTGTAGACTTGGAGAAAGCATATGACAGGGTGCCAAGAGAAGAGCCGTGGTACTGTATGAGGAAGTCAGGAGTAGCAGAGAAGTATGTCAGAGTGGTGCGGGACATGTATGAGAGGAGCAGGACAGTGGTGAGGTGTGCTGTAGGTCAGACAGAGGAGTTCAAAGTGGAGGTAGGACTGCATCAGGGATCGGCTCTGAGCCCCTTCCTGTTTGCTATGGTGATGGACCAGTTGTCAGAGGCTGTCAGACAGGAGTCCCCTTGCACAATGATGTTTGCGGATGACATTGTGATCTGTAGTGAGAGCAGGGAGCAGGTGGAGGAAAACCTGGAGAGGTGGAGGTTTGCGCTGGAGAGAAGAGGAATGAAAGTCAGTCATAGTAAGACTGAGTACATGTGTGTGAATGAAAGGGAACAGTAAGATTACAGGGTGAAGAGGTGAAGAAGGTACAGGAGTTTAAGTACTTGGGGTCAACAGTCTAGAGTAATGGAGAGTGTGGGAAAGAGGTAAAGAAGCGAGTGCAGGCAGGTTGGAATGGGTGGAGAAAGGTGTCGTGAGTTCTGTGTGATAGAAAAATATCAGCGAGAATCAAGGGGAAGGTGTACAAGACAGTGGTGAGACTGGCCATGCTGTATGGTTTAGAGACAGTGTCACTGAGGAAGAGACAGGAGTCAGAGCTAGAGGTAGCAGAGCTGAAGATGTTGAGATTCTCTTTGGGAGTGACAAGGTTGGACAGGATTAGGAACGAGTACCTCAGAGGGACAGCTCATGTTGGACGTTTGTGGGACAAAGTTAGGGGGGCCAGATTAAGATGGTTTGGACATGTTCAGAGGAGGGAGAGTGAGTATATTGGTAGGAGAATGATGGACATGGAGCTGCCAGGCAGGAGGCAAAGAGGAAGGCCAAAGAGGAGGTATATGGAGGTAATAAATGAGGATATGAAGCTAGTGGGTGCAAGTGTTGAGGATGCAGAAGATAGAGATAGGTGGAGAGTGATGATTTGCTGTGGCGACCCCTGAAGGGAAAAGCCGAAAGAAGAAGAAGAAGAAGAAACTAATAATGTGTTAGTCCATCTTTATCTTATCTTAATTAATTCAATTCAATTCAATTTTATTTGTATAGCGCTTTTAACAATGGACATTGTCTCAAAGCAGCTTTACAGAACATAAGAAACAGAAAAACATGCAAACAAACAAAACATGCAACAGTCTTAGATGTTAGACAAAATTATCCCTAGTGAGCAAGCCTGAGGTGACTGAGGTGACTGTGGCAAGGAAAAACTCCCTTAGATGATATGAGGAAGAAACCTTGAGAGGAACCAGACTCAAAAGGGAACCCATCCTCTGGAGAGTGTGATAGAACAATGTCCTTTCTGCATTTATGTATAGTCATGTAGCGTTTTATATGTATATTGATTTGTAGGTTGTTATCTTCCTCAGAGTCCACATAGGGTTGGCAGCGTTGCTTTAAATGCCCAAATCCTCACGAGGCAGAAACCGGCTGGAGCTGGTCCATCTTGGTGCCTCAGGATCCTCGTAGGGATGGCCTCTGTCTACTTGAGCTGGCACAATCTCTATGTGCCTCGGGATGGGCAGAAGAAGGGAAACAAGTAGAAAGCAATTAGCGTAGCTGCTGTTCATAATATTGGCAAGCACTAAATCAATGTATGTATTAAGTGTATGCCTGGCTAAAGATATATGTCTTTAATCTATGCTTGAACTGGGAGACTGTGTCTGAGCCCCGAACACTGTCAGGAAGGCTATTCCAAAGTTTAGGAGCTAAATACGAAAACGCTCTACCCCATTTTGTAGACTTTGATATTCTGGGAACTACCAGAAGTCCGGAGTTTTGAGATCTTAAGGCGTGAGGTGGATTGTGCCGTGTTAGAAGACTGGCTAGATACATGGGAGCTAAGCCATTAGATTAACAGATTTGGCCAACTGCCCATAGTGTTAAAAGATGCTTACCTAACCTGCTCTGATGAAGGAAACATTATGTGAGTTAGATGAATCTAATTTTGCGCTTGTATTGAATAGAAAAGCTTATTTTTTTTACATAACCTGATCAAAATGATATCTATGGGTTTACAAGACAGTGACACACTCTGATGATTTGTTCCTGTAGGCTTCAGGAAAGAAAAGGTTCCAGAGAATCTGGATGCCATCGTGATTGGCAGTGGTATCGGTGGCATGACGACAGCAGCTACACTGGCCAAACTGGGCAAGAGAGTGCTCGTGCTGGAGCAGCATGACCAGGCTGGAGGCTGCTGCCACACTTTCACTGAGAAAGGATTTGAGTTTGACGTAGGTATGGACTTTGATTTTCAGCATGTATTCCTGCCCCATCCCCAGTGTAGTGAAAAACTACAGATCCACACGACCTTGACTGGGATAAAGTGGTTACTGAAGATGAACAAACAACTTAATTAAGAACAAGCCTTGCAACCTGATACAAAAATTATTCTAATTATTATTATGGATTACCACTAAAGGTCAGGTAGTGATATTTGGCTAAACTAGCACTTTCAACTTATGGCTTGGGGTCCTGTCAGTGGCTCACTGGTGCTAAGCGGTGGCCTAGACATAAATACATACAGTCCTTTGCAAAAGTATTCAACCGCTTAAAAGTCATCAGATTCATCAGGGTTAAAATGACACTTCGATATTTTGTGCTGTGTCGAAAGGCTGACTCTCAAAATTAATTAATTTAAATTGAAATTGGTTTTATGTAAGAAAATATTCAGTTTGCATAAGTATTGAACACCTGTACTATGGAAGCTCTAAGTTTACACAGATGAAAGATATTGCTCTAATGTAGACACAATTATCTTACAATTAACCTCTACTTGTGAATCATTAAAAACCTTTTACTGGATAAAAGACCCCCTTAATTCAAGTACCATGGGTTAGACTGTGAATCTGAAGGAAAGCTGTGAAAATGAAGACCAATGTGCATTCTAAGGAAGTTAGAGATAAAGTTATAGACATACGCAGCATAAGAAAAGGTTACAAAATAATATCCAATTGATTAGATGTCCAAGTGAGCACTGTTGGATCAAATGTGAGGAAATCAAAACTGCATCATATCACCCAGCCACTGGTGGGACAAGTCCATCCCTCAAAACTCAGCGTCAGAGCAAGAAGGAGACTTATGAGGGAAGCCACAGTGAAGCCAACAATCACTTTGAAGGAGTTACAGAGTGGCTGAGATTGGAGTGAAGGTGCACCAGTCAATGATTATGTACGATCAGCCTTAACATTAAAACCCCTGACAGGTGAAGTGAATAACGCTGATTATCTTGTTACAATGGCACCAATCAAGTGGTAGGATATATTAGTCAGCAAGTGAACAGTCAGTTCTAGAAGTTGATGTGTTGGAAGCAGGAAAAATGGGCAAGCGTAAGGATCTAAGCAACTTTTACAAGGGCCAAATTGTGATGGCTAGAAGACTGGTTCAGGGCATCTCCAAAACGGTCTTGTGGGGTGTTCCTGGTATGCAGTGGTTAGCGCCTGCCAAAAGTGGTCCAAGGAAGGACAACCAGTGAACCGGTGGGGAGTGAATGCTAGCCCGCCATGTTCAATCCCACAGTAGAGCTCCTGTGTAATGCTCTGGGCTCCTTCATGGCAACGGTATTCCCTAACAGCAGTGGCCTTTTTCAGCAGGATAATGCACCCTACCACACTGCAAAAATTGTTCAAGAATGGTTTGAACATGACAAAGAGGTCAAGGTGTTGATTTGGCCTCCAAATTCCCCAAATTCCCAATGCAGTCGAGCATCTGTGGGAGCATCTGTGCTAGACAGACAAGTCCGGTCCATGGAGACCCCGTGTCACAACTTACAGGACTTAAAGGATCTGCTGCTAACATCTTGGTGCCAGATACCACAGCACACCTTCAGAGGTCTTGTTGAGTCCAGATCTGTTTTGGTGGCACAAGGGGGACCTACACAATATTAGGCAGGTGGTTTTAATGTAGTGGCTGATCGGTGTACAACTGGCCTGTATGGGAGGGTGGCTAGAAACTGAAGAAAGAGACACATCAAAGCACATCTGGGGTTTGCCAGAAAGTATCAGAGTGACCCAGCTAAAATGTGGGATATGCTTTTGTTGACAGATGAGACAAAAATGGGACTTTTTGGCCAAAATTCAAAATGCTATGTATGCACACACTTAACACTGCCCATTCCTGTACTAACACCATCCCAAAAAACTAAAGCGTGGGAGAAACTTCAAATTTCAACAGGACAATGATCCCAAGCACAAGGACAAAGCAACACAGGATTGGTTGAACAACCAAAAGGTAAATATTCTACAATGGCCAAGTCAAAGCCCAGATCTTATTCCAACACAACAGACCTAAAACTGTTATTGCAGCAAAAAAGTGGTTCTACCAATTACTAGTCTGAAGTATATTGGTTTGCAGTGAAAAAATTAGCTGGAACAATCTGTGTAAGTGTCATTTGTAATCCAGGCAAATTCGATGACATTTAAGGAGATCAAATACTTTTGCAAGGCACTGTATCTCATAGGAACTCCAAGTGTTTGTACTAGAAATTGAAGGCATACAAGTCTCTTGATGCTTACAACTTTGTTGTTTGTGGGCACGTTCAAGACGTAATGTTTTATGATTACAGCATCGAGGATGTCGTCATCCCACTGAAAGTTGAGGTGCTGCCCAAGCAGATGCCATAAACTCATTTGTTAGCTGAACAAAGTTAGATAAACATGTTCATTATAGGCAACTCCTCAGGAAGAATATCGTTACAGAAGATTAACGAATAATTGTACAGCTCACTGTCATAGTGTTTGATATATTTTGGTGTATTATTTTGGTTGCTAATTAATATAAACCTCTTTGTTTTTTTTGTAAACAAAAAGAGATGTGCATGCAACTTGTTTGCAAAAATACCTAAGTCGTCTAGCAACCTGATGCTACTTGATTATAATCTGACTGAAGAATCTATCAAGAATTTTATTTAGAAATTGGATTGACAGAGCTCCTCGAACCTATCCTATCTTTCCTGTTGGCTTGGAAAGGTATCTTTTTCGGTAGTATGCGGTAAACAGATGTGTTAATGAACACTTTTGTAATTCTGACACCAAACAGCACAAATTTCAACAAATTCAGCTTGCTCTGTTTTTGCAACCAGGAGGCGAGGCTGAAACAGGGCTTTCTTTTAACAGCAGTGTGCAGACTTTTTATGTCCACTGTATATGTGCCTCTACAGGACTACATTACATTGGTCAACTACATGAGAACAGTCTGTTTAAGATCGTCATGGACCAGATCACAGAAGGACAACTACAGTTTGTGGAACTGGACAAGCACATTGACACTATAGTGATAGGTAGCGGCGAGAAAAGCAGGAAGTACACAATCTACAGCGGCAAAACTGAGATGGAGGAGCATCTGAAGGAGCAGTTCCCTGATGATACCAAAGCTGTAGAGGAGTTCTTCAAGATCATGAAGGTAGTGCATCTCCCTGATTTAGAAACCTGTTTATTTACACAGACCAAAAGTACTTAGAGCAGGATCCTCTTCTCTCAACTTTTGGAGGATCTTTATAATTTCCAAAACAAAATGCTTTTATTTTCCCTCAGATGTCAGCCAGGAACACACACCTTTTGGCTGCACTAAAGCTGATTCCTCAGTGGGTGGCACTGTTCCTGCTTAAGAGTGGCATTGCCAACCTCTACTCCTCCATCTTTCGCCTTGTAGGCACTAATGCCACTGCGGTTGCTGACAGTCTGACCTCCAACAAGGATCTCCACGTAATCTTCTACTATCTTTTCTATGGTGAGACACTGCTTGTATTGATCTATATATTAATCTGGCAGTTTTACTGGTCATGGGTGTCACGGTGGTGCAGCAGGTAGAGTTGCTGCCTCACAGCTCCAGGGTCCTTGGTTCTATCATGAGCTTGGGTTACTGTTTGTGTTGAGTGTATTAAGTTCTCCTCATGTCTGGGTGGGTTTCCTATAAGTTCTGCAGTTTCATCACACTGTCAAAAACATGTTGTTAGGTGGATTGGCTATGATAAACTGCACAATAAGTGTGTGCATGGTGCCCTGCGTTAGACTGGTATCCCATCCAGGGTGTGTTCCCGGAATTGGCTTTGGACTTAATAACCCTTATATTCTTTAAAAGCAGAACAATACTATTATTGAATATTGTTTCTCTAACACAACAGCTTTTGTTCTTGTCTTAAATATCTTTAATGAACATGAAATTCATTATTGGAGATCACATCTGTATTACAGAGATGATGTTAAGGTCATTAGTGTAAGTATGCTAAAAATGTCCAACATGATTTTTTTTTTGTACATCTGAAGGAAAACAGTGATTTTTGGTAGGTTTTTTTTTTTTGGTAGTTTTTGTGAGTGTTAATCCATAAAATTCCTTAGAATTAAGCTATTTTTTATTGACAGGTGTTCCGCCCAAAGAGTCCAGCTGTGTCATTAATGCTTTGCTGTTGCACCACTACAAGCGTGGAGCGTACTACCCAAAAGGTGGCGCCAGTGAAATCCCATTCCACATCACTAAGGTCATCCAGAAATTTGGTGGACGCGTGCTGGTCCGTGCTCCTGTCAATCGCATCCTGGTTGACAATAAGGGAGCTGCATATGGTGAGTGGCAGCAGACGATTACAGCCATTTCTCTAACCAAATTACTGCTGCCATTTTATATGGCATGTCCTCTTTAAAACCTGTGTATAATGTGGAAGCAGATATTGTGATATGTCAAATATTATAATATGCGGTTGTATGTTTATCATGTCATGGATATTTCCATACGTTCATAAATAATCACAACTATGTCTCTGAACTGATGAAGTCTCTCAGAAGAATGGTGCTCAGGACAGAACAGTTATAATATAGCTTAATTTTCCCTTTTTAAAACTGAATGTCTAGAACACGCAGTAGTTGTCGCTTTGTTATAGGTGTCACCGTGAAACAAGACCAAGAGGATGTGGAAGTGCGGGCTCCTGTTATCATCTCCAACTGTGGCGTCTTCAACACCTTCCAGAAACTTCTTCCATCACATATACAATCCAAACCAGGTCAGCTCTTCAACCATTAGTTCTTATATATTACTTATCACTTTATTGCTTTGGTGTCTGGATTTCAGGCATTAGAATGTTTAAGCTTGTTAAATCCAGCACTAAACAATCCCTAAACATGCTGTGATCCCATGTTGCAGAGATTCAGAAGCGGCTGAATATGATGAGAGCTGGACGAGGATGCCTTTTAGTGTTCTCAGGTTTCGATGCCACACAGGAGGAACTCGGCATCAATTCTAACAACACGTGGCTCTTTAAGTCTAATGATATGGATGCCATGTCAGTACAAAAGCAAAAAAAGGTTATATAAAATGTAAGGAATAAGACACAATGTGGCGTTCTGTTATAGGTAAAAAAATTAATAAATCAATCACTCAGACATGTGGATTATTTTCCTATAACAGCACATCATGAAGTGCTTTATTCCTCTTATACTTATAGCTGTTGCTATTATTTATTTATTAATTAATGAAACTGTGTTTTTAATAGTTTATTTTACATATAATATTGTGGAATATTTGTGAGACAAATTTCGTAGATTATAAGATTACATTACAATAGTATAATATACATTATAATACTTGCATTATAGCAGCTCACCAGCTTCTCCTTTCATTTCTTGAAGTTATTAATATAAAAACCCCACACAGCTTGTCATGTTCCATAGAAACCAGAAAGCACAGATTCCTCTCCTGTGGCAGAAAACCTACTGAGCATTACTAAGGATTTATAAATGTTATATAAACATCTCCTTACAAAACATCACCATATCAACAATTTTACATTTTTCTTTGTTAAATAACATTTTCCCATCAATTTATTATTAGCCTTAGACTGTGTAGCTCATCTGCCACACAAGTCCCTGTCCGAGCTGCTGGTATAGAAAATAAATCAACACCTTCTGACCAATCAGAATCAAGTATTCAGCAGCGCTGTGCTATTAATGCTTATATATTTCAACAATACAGGAATCGCTGTTCATCTATTATCTGCTGTGGCTAACAAGGTGAAGGCACATGATAGTCTGAAGAGTAGATATCTGTAACTTTTGCAATTTTATTGGTTATTAATAAAATCTAGCAATTCCTAGAAAACTACATATGTTTCAGCAGTGTAAAGAAAAACTTTATTAATTGTCTGGCCTAGTTTTCTCAGACTTGTTCGTATGTAAAGTCCACAGGGTAGTGCTGTTGTTTAAACCTTGAGAGAAAGTTAACCACTGCACAATCCCAGCACGCGACTCTTTGCCATTCTTCCACTTGGACATGGTTTTATTCTTACTATATTACAGGCTTTGAGAAGAACGTGGCCAAACCCAGCATTTCTATACTTCATGCTTCAGCAGGATAATATGCACGGCTATTCCTGTTAATACCATGTGGCAAAGTAGCACTGCAGTGAGTTTTCACACTTCTAATGTTATGTTTATGTAAAGGATGGATGAGTTCTTCAGTATGGGGAAGGATGAAGCTCCAGATAACGTTCCCATGATTCACTTTACATTTCCATCTGCTAAAGATCCCACGTCAAAGATCCGTCACCCAGGTACAACCTCATGTTTCAGCAGAACACGTTTTGCTTTTTAAAAATGCCAGACGCAGCTCAGTGATGTGGCAAGAACAGTGGTGGGAGTTCGAGTTTCAGACGCCACATGCAGTACTCATTTCAAGTTCAAACCACACGCTACTGTCCACACAAGGCAATAAGACTTTGTGACTGGTGTTTACTGTGAGAATGTTGTGACCAATGTTAGTAGCATCTCCTGTTCATATTTCAGGTAAATCTTGCATGACCATCCTCACAGTGGTTAATTATGAATGGTTTGATGAGTGGAAGGACACTCCAGTGAGAAAAAGAGGGGATGACTATTTAGCATACAAGATGAGATTTGCCAACAATCTCTTTGACTGGGCCTGCAGCCAGTACCCCAAACTGAGAGACAAGGTAGCCATCATTTCAGAAATGGATTTCAGTAGTACCATCACATGTAATATTTTGC
Source organism: Pangasius djambal (assembly GCA_022985145.1). Taxonomy (NCBI): domain Eukaryota; kingdom Metazoa; phylum Chordata; class Actinopteri; order Siluriformes; family Pangasiidae; genus Pangasius; species Pangasius djambal. Next base: position 4,821,175 of record CM040986.1, on the reverse strand, counting down.
ATTAAAAGTCACAAAGGATTAAAAGTAGAGCATAGTTTATACATATATTCACAGGAACACCTGTACTCCTCAGGTACTCCTTCATGCAGTTATCCAATCAGCCAATCATGTGGCAGCAGTGCAATGTATAAAATCATGCAGCTACAGGTCAAGCGCTTCAGTTAATGCTCATATCAAACATCAGAATGGGGGAAAAAAACACAATCTTAAAGACTTTAACCGTGGCATGGCTGTTGGTGCCAGATGGGCTGGTTTGAGTATTTCAGAAACTGCTGATCTCCTGAGAATTTTACACACAACAGTCTCTAATGTTTACACAGAGTGGTGTGAAAGACAAGAAACAATCAGTGAGTGGCAGTCTGAGAATGTGCACAGGTTAAGTGAAACTGGACATTTGTAGATTGGAAAAACTTTGATTGGAATATGGGATCTCAGTGACTTTGATGGTGTCGTGGGCGTTGATGCCAGACAGGGTTGTTTGAGAAACTGCTGATTTCCTGGGATTTTCATGCACAGCACTTTGTAGAGTTTACACAGAATGGTGCAAAAACCAAAAGACGTCTGGTGAGCAGCAAACTCTGCGGGTAGAAACATCTTGTTGATGACAAAGATCAGAAGCCAGGCTGGCAGAAAATTACAGTAAATCAAATAAGCACTCTTTGCAACTATGTAGAGCAGAAAAGCATCTCAGAATGCACAACATGTTAAACCTTGAGGTGGTTGGCTTACAACAGCAGAAGACCACATCAGGTTCCACTTCTGTCATCCAAGAACAGGAATCTGAGGCTACAGTTGGCACAGGCTCACAGAAACTGTAGAGCTGACGATGGGAAAAAGAGAAACCATGCAATGTTTTTCCATTGTTCAATTTTCCAGATTCTGTGAACCTATGCTAACTGTAGCCTGACACTCTTGACTTTAATCTGCATGCTGTCATGCTTTTCACTGCTGCACCATGATTTGCATGAGTGAACATGGGTACAGGTGTTCCTATTAAAGTTGCCAGTGCATGTATTTCATAAATACCCTACAAAACCTTTGCTCTTATTCATGAACTCTTATTTTTCTTCCTCTTTTCCTCCTAGCTGGTATATCAGGAGGTCTCCACTCCACTGTCTAACACACACTATCTTGGTCGTTACCTCGGAGCCATGTACTCGGCTGAGCAAAACTTGGAGCGCTTCCAAGCAGAGGCCATCGCCAGAAATCGTTGTGATACCCCTGTCAAAAATCTCTTCATTTCAGGTATAACAAGCCCTGTGTAATATACGGCAACTAAACATTTCTGTGGTTCTTACTTATGCTTTAGAAAGGCTGGTGCACTTATATTTGTCCATCATGACATTACAATTCAATTTACATGATCCAGCTTGTATGGAAAGTTACAAGTGGTTACTGTTAGGGTGAGGGGCGGGGTTTGCAGATGTAGCTGTTTTTAAACCACTTCATTCATATAAACTCCAATGACATTCTTGCTCATTAGAAACCTTATGAAATTTGGTGACTGTGCAGCTCCCACCTTAATTAGAGTCAGTTTGGACCTCAGTGGTATATCCTTGAGTGCCTGGTTATCTGAGCTCCAGCGCATTGAGCTTGGATTCCAGGGTTTGTTCACTGATTACGTGACTGTGTGTGTTTGTGTTCTCAGGTCAGGATGTGTTTAGCTGTGGTATTGAAGGTGCATTGCATGGTGGCCTTCTCTGTGCCTCCACGGTGCTCAATCACATTGTGTACATCGACCTCTTGATGCTAAAGAAGAAGCTGAAGAAGAAGAAGGCGAGAGAAACCGCTGAACAGGTCAAAAAGCTGCTGTGAATCAGAGGGAAAATGTACAGCAACTGACAGAAGCAATGACCTGCTAATTAGTGGCACAAATGAATTTGTTTATTTTACATAGCCAATCAGCTTTTTATCTTTATTACAAAAGGCTTAGTCCAAGTTGGGGAATATATATATATATATATACTGTAAAAAAATACACGTATATTCACTGCTTTTGCATAGCAAAAAAGTAATAATATATAATCAATATTCAAATAAACCAATGGATTATTGAATGAATGAGAAAACAAACAAACAAATAAATAAATAAATACGTTTTGGTCTTTCATTTTAGTGCCTTCTCATTTTGATCATAAATGAGACTGTGTAAATGATTGGTTTTGTTAATGATGCTCAGTCATTTTGACTCCTGACAACTGCAGAAAGTCAGAAGAGAAAAGTCGTATTCATGGGAAAATTACATCCTGCGATAAAATCATTTATTTTTGAAAACCACAGCATGCAGTTGCAGACGTAGCTATGTAGAAGTCTACGTTTACTTTAATTCATGTTTGTAATGTTGTAATGACAAAAAGATTTAGACAAACAAATAAATAAAAAAAATTTAAAAAACACTTTTGGAAGGAATTTTTCTGATTTAATAAAAATTCCAAAGAAGTTTCCATACGAAAGCAAATGTATACAGTCATCTTAATCTCTATATGGAATTCATGCATAGATTTCATTCATTTTGTATTAATAACATTGCAAAGAAAGATTGTATCCATTATATCCACCTATAACTGTCACTTAGAGCATCTGTAACTTCTATTATGTCGTGAATTTGCTCAAACAGCTATGTACGTCTAGATAAATATTTAAAATACGTGGGACAACAAAGCTAAACTCAGCAAATATATATATGTATATATGGTACCCTGGACAGGGCACAATTGCACACACACTATAGACAGTTTGTGTGTATATATATATACACTATATTACCAAAAGTATTCGGTCACCCATCCAAATGATCAGAATCAGGTGTCCTAATCACTTGGCCTGGCCACAGGTGTATAAAATCAAGCACTTAGGCATGCAGACTGTTTTTACAAACATTTGTGAAAGAATGGGCCGCTCTCAGGAGCTCAGTGAATTCCAGTGTGGAACTGTCATAGGAT
>CM040986.1:4804957-4818133 GCA_022985145.1 Pangasius djambal | reverse complement strand
TGATTCACACTGGTTGGACACTTCTTACGGACATCACGGTCCAGTTCCTCCCATAGCAGCTCAATGGGGTTAAGGTCAGGTGATTGGGCAGGCCACTCCATGATAGACAAGACACCGGCTCGGATGCCTAGAGTATGTAGAGCTGTAATAGCTGCTAATGGGGATTTCTTTGATGAATCCAAAATTTGAGTATTTTTCAGTGTTATGTTCATGTTTATGGTCATAAACTTTTTATTTAATAAAATATGTTTTCATAGTTTGTGTTGTCCCTTATTATCAATGCAAAATGGTCACTAACTAAAGAGGATTTATGCTGATATTGCCCAAAAACCCTATTTTGTTCAGGCGTTTCCAAACTTTTGGAGGGCAGTGTAACATCTTATAACAAATCGCACAAATGTTGCTACATGATCATACACTAGGGTTTCCCTAACGTCCTATTTGGATGGGATAAGATTTCTGCTCATGTGTCTGTTTAATAATGTTGCCAGAGGACAGCTATAATGATTATGTATCTCTCCAGACTGTATAAATCACAGAGACAAGTGCATCATCACAGCACACATGCGGTCGCTACACTAAAACCTCGCACAGGGCATTTCAACGCAAACTGGGCGTTTTGACCTTTATTATAAGCACTTATGTGGAGCTTGTGGCTGGTCCTGAATGGGACGAAATGTCATGGAGAACAGGTCTCTGCACTTACCTTGCTGACATTCAAAGATGCTAGAGGAGGAGGGGTCTCGGTGCGGTCGTTAATGGTTTCTACGTCAGAAACGTAGGCTAAGTTGATCAGGACGATGTCGCTGAGGTTGGGCTTGCCGCTGGAGGAAGCACATTCTGTCAGGGGGGTTAAGGAAAACAAATACAAGCAGCTCGGATGACGTTCAGAAACCGTCTGAAATTCTGATGCTTAGGTAAACTTGTACAATTGCACACTACCGATGCTGTTAATGTGGTGCTCTGGTGAGGCACTTTTTTTTTTTTTTTAAACTTATACACTATGCGGTGTAAATATTAGACACCAGACACAAGGGCCTAATTAAGTCAAATCTTTTCACACGTAAAGTGAGAAAACAGACAAATCTGTAAACAAGGGAAAAACAGATGACCAAGAAGGCACACTGAGGATCAGTGCCATCTGGAATACTGAGCAAGCGTGAGGGGAAGTGGAGACAAATATTATGCCAGATTTTTAACACTTCCCAAAGAGGATCCACTGCTGACAGATCCGTTTAGTCAAACGCTGACTTGGCCACGTCTAGAAAAGCTGTCTGGCTGCATGATAAATGTGTTCAGCAGCATTCATCTGGAGAGCTACGCCTGTAAAAACACTTGAGACATAAGCCAAGAGGAACTGTGCTTAGTTTCTTGCACTAACTTCCAACATTTACAAACCCCAGCATACAGCTGAGCAAGTTAAGGGTTTTGATCAAGGCACAGTGGCTCTCTACAGCATCTCAGTTCATAACCTTCCAGTCACTAGTGCAGATCCTTAAAGGAATAGCGGTATTCCCTATCCACTGCATCTGCAGGATATGCAGCTAGGACTGACATTACCTGTGAAATGTTTCTACTGCTAAGAAAAGAAATGAAGATGCACTAACTTGAAACGCACACATTATCAAAGTCTAAGGGCAGTCACGCAACGTGTGATAATTCAAATAGAAAACTACACAACAAAACTGCAGTAAACATACAGTGAGACACACGAGGGAATGTTTTACCAAAGTCGACCACGTGGATGTTTTTGTATACAATCAGGTGTAAACTGTTTATACAGGTAAAGAAAACAGTCAGATCTCTGAAAGGACCAATTAAATATTCTTTCATTATACTACGAGTACTGACGCTGACACTGGTTACAAATCGTTTGTCTCATGTTCCTTGCAGAAACCACGAAATGCTTCCACACAGCCGACGTTTTCACTGTTGATCGCCTGCTCAGAGCGTGTGAATGTGTCTGTGCTGATCTGCGTTGAGCTTTTAAATCGACTATCATTACCATTTTTCTCTTTCAGCATAAAAGGTTCAGTTTGCAGTCACTTTCCAGCATTACTAATGTAATAAATTGAAGTTAACTATACACTTGTCTAATGTTAGCTGAGACACAGATACATTGTATGTCACATTAATAAAAGCAGAATATTCTCCATTTACTATGACCGAAATCGACGGTGCCATTCAGTGCAGCTTACACACAGGAAAATCGAGTAGTGACGAGAACGCTGGCCAAAACGGTACTAATGTGAGGTACGTGAAAGGGGCGGGGCTTCCAGGGTGTCAGTTACTTGTGCAACTGTCAGTCATTCCACATTCATGTCCACTGGCTCATCCGCCGGTTTGTTTGGAGAAAAACAGAAGAGAGCTCTTCTGGCATATTTTGAGTGCTAACTTGTACCAGAGCAGCTACGCAAAAAGCGTGAAAGCTGGCGGGTGTGGATGTGCAGCGTTGAGTCCGTAGACGTAAGTGTGGACCAAAACAACGGTTCTGAGAGCGTCTGCGTGAAGTCTAGAGCGGTTTGACTGCAGTGAGAAAGCCAAGTGCAGGAAGTAAGTAAACATAATGTAAACGTGAGCTGCTAAACTGACCCAAAAGACAGAGCTGTAGTGCTGCTGTCGAAGTGACACTTGAGGTATCCGAGACACACGGATTGTTTCATTTACGTTATTACATAATCGTTTATTTAGCACTGCAGCTCCATGCTCTTTGGGCTTTGCTGATTTCTGCGATTTCTACACACACTTGGTTGTGCTTGGTCTGTTTACCTTTTTCCCCCCACTGTCCCCATATTCCTGAGCGGTGAATGAGAGTTTTGGGGAAAATATTCTCGTCCCTGCATACACACCCTCCTCGTCCGATGTTTTGCTTTCTCATTTCTTTAATTTACATGCAGTGTGAAACCAAACACAGCAGTTTCACTCAGACTCAACTAACAGGTGTTAAAACACGTATAACACTCTATACCAGTCATGACAATTTTAACTTTACAGTGCTTTTCAGTGTAAACTGGGCCCCGAGGCTTCAGCACAGAGAGAAGAGCTACACAAAACACACACAATCTACGGGGTGTGTACGGAATACAGATCTAGACTTGGCTGAAAATGATCAGGTACAAAGCATCTTGTCTGGTCAGTGAAGCCGGTTTTAAAACTGTGAGACTGCAGCAGTCTGTTACGATTCCTGCTTAAAAATCTTGGCTAAGGGTCATAACAGAATGTGTGTTCACGTCAGATACGTGATGAAGATCCTCTAACGACAGACCTGTGATTAAACAAAACTACTTACGTTCTGTTCACGTTATCAATCCGTGCGATACGGCTCGGGTAGAAAATCACGCAGAAAGCAAAGTGAGCTCGAGGTAATAAAGATATTTTTCTGTCCATTTGTATGTTCTGTTTACGTTTCACCATCGCCGCTTCCGTATTTGTAGCTGCCTCTCTTTCATATTTTTATACTTAATATATTTTTTACATCTTTATATCTGCTGCTGTAACAATGCAAATGACCCCACTGGGGGACGAATAAAGGATCATCTTATAGCAGAGGACACGCTGAGATTTTACGTGCTGCGCTCGGCGTTAACTCAGAAGCAGGAAGCAGGAAGTCCGTGCTCCTCATTTGTTAGCAACTGATATAACTGATGTATATATTTACCTCCTAAAACCAGTGAGCTGTATATTCAGTGTCTAAGATTTAACAAGCGAATATATTTGTATGCTGAAGCAAAGCTAAGCTAAAGCAAACGCTAGTATATACAGTACAACTCATTTAAACGTAAAGAAGCGCTACTTTGTGGCCTTGCTGATACAACGTCGTGTGAGGAACTCGGGGGTGAGGCTTTCCGAGCGGGAATTCTGATTTCAGCGGGCGTTTTCTTTGGTTTTTTCCTAGTCGGAAATTCAGGGTTACAAGCTTTAGTCAAAAGCAGCATAAGAGCACCAATCTCAACCTGCAACTACGGTTGTTACGGTGTCATGCATGATTAGTCACAGTGCATGATCAGACGCTTACCTCACCGGATACGTTTTCAAAATATCAATGAAAACGCTTTTCTGGGGTTCCCAAGCATTTCGAGAAAACTGTCCCAAATGAATTTTATGCGACCGCTTGTCGACTCTACGTTTTTTTTTTTTTTTTTAAATACTAGATTTATAATATAGGACTACTGTAACATGAACATTTTATTATGTCAGCAAAATACGTATGTGTAATGTAAGCGACTAAAGCAATGTTCTCTGCACTGACGTACCAGTCTAGCAGCCTAGTGTTGTGCTGTTGTAGGGAAATAATCCACGCCGGGGCGGTGTGATGTCGCTTTTAAATCTTCTAGGTGTAGGCTATATCACTATATCACGGCACATCAGAGCAAAAACTTCCCTGTCCGTCAGGTTCCCAAGTGGAACTGTAAAACGTTTAGCGAGATCATTCACAGCGACGTTAAACACACTGACGAGCTCTTAACCTCTCTTAAAACTCTCCTCTGTCGTCATGACTGTTGTCATGAGCTGCGTCTCAAATCCAAAACTGTGACTTTAGATTCAAAAATATTCACTAATCTTGAAAATCCAGAAGGCTGGTACTCAAGACAGACTTTCCGGTAGGTTTGAAGGTAACATGAGAGCTTTTTAAAATGAAAACACTACCTGTAAAAGGAAGACTGGTTAGTGTTGGTTCCGGGTTGCGTTTAGAGACACAACACTGTTTATCAGAGGCAGAGGAACGGGGAAATTTGTTCATTTTTATTGCTGATCTACACTAGTGCGGTGCGTCAAGATCGAGAAAAAGACTGAAATAACAAAGTACCAAATTAATTAAAATTCATTTAAAACGTGGCTTGTCTGAATGGGACTCAGTAACATTTCAAAACATTAGCTCGCAAAAATCCATCGTCCATATTTCTAATATTTAATTTGAAAAAAAATTAACGAGTGAAACAAAGGACATTGTGAGTTTCTCTCATGACCCCAACTGTAAATCACGTGACCCCGCGTTTAGGAACCCCTGATCTAACCTTTCTTTCTTTTTTTTACCCCATCAAGTTCCTTACTCCAGTGGTTCTCATCGATTGTGTGTCTGGCTACCCAAAAAAAATAAATAATAAATTACAGCCCCCTTCCTATGGTCTCTCCCTAAATCATATTACCTCCGTTTCTCAGTGCAGGGGACACGCTGCACTGAAAACCCGTCTGCGTGATTTACTACATTACTACGGCACGTCACTACCTCTGCCATCACTCCTAGCATGCTCATAACCATCAAGCACAACAGCTGTCAATCAGACACAGGAACACGGCATTGCTGACCAGAACTAAACCAAACAATCCGTTTCCGGTTAAACAGCCTGCTAGTTAGATTTCTTTCTCTTGACTCAGCACTCCGCCTTTCCTCATAGCCACTCCCTCTTTCAGCTTATAATGACGACGTGATCAATACTGACAGCATCCTCCTTACTTCGCAACGCAGAATATATTATTTCCTCTTTCTGTGCGAGACTTCTGGTTCAACTCTGCACTGGATTGTGATGGTAGTAAAATATCAAAAGTACTCCGGGTTATTGCTGTTATTTGTTATGATGGTGTTATTATTATAATTATTATTTTTTTAGACCTGTGTTGGGAAAGACATGAACTGCTATCTCATGTCTGCAGTCACTCAGGTTTCCTTATTAAGTCCAATAACTGCAATAACTCACAGCACTTCAACTTTTCATACCCGAGTATTTTACTACTTTAACTCAAGCAGAAATATTAACGGAAAACCTCTATGTTGATTCAGGTACACACTTTTTTTGTGTGTGTCTTGTTAGCTGTAATTGCGAGCTATGCGCGTATCTCAGCAAGCTTCTGTCACGAACAGACGCAGATAACGTTAGCTAACCAATCTCACGCTTATATCAGAGAACAAAGACTCCTGAAATAACTGAATCCTGTTTAGGGACACTGGACACCACTGGGCTTTCAAACGACTAGCTAATCTCAGTAATGTTTAACTTTGTTCACACACAGTTTTAAATTAAGTGTGTGTGTGTTGGTATTCTCCTGACGAGACGCCGCGGAGATCATGGCACCTCACGTCCACGTTCAGCTCTGATGTGTGGTTTATGGTTAAAACGCACCCGCTCTAAGAAAACTTTTCGCTTGCGCTAGTCATCATGGCAGCCCCTAACTGCACACACAATACCAGTTTTCTGCAAATCCAGAACTATTAATATTAAATATGATAAATGGTGAATGACGGTCTCGATAAATCACGATGAAACACACCCTAGAACTCAAACCAGTCCGCTGACGTTGAAATAACCGGAAATCTTACACAGAAAACCTACAAACAGACCGAGTTCATCATAACGCTGAAAATAAGCTGGATGAGAGAATGTATGGAAAAGGTCACTGTCTCAAAAAAAAAAAAACCAAAAAATCAGTTATATCAGGGTTTGATTTTTTTGGTTTAAATATAGACACAAAGAATTTTCCTTTCGTTTTCACCAGACTTTTTTTTTCCCTTCTTTTTTCCTGTTAATGGTCGACTAATACTGAAACTGTGACATTTTGGGACTAGGTTAGGAAACTTTTATCTGTGACAGCGAAATAAAAAAATAAAAATAAAACCAAAATCACTGTGTAAAGCCGCTTTAGTCGTCATGTTTCTCACAGCATGTTGAAGACATCATGACACTGCAGGCTGAAAGTGATGCTCTGACACTGAAGGTCTCAGGAAAGACCCTTGTGTCAATCAGGGAAAAAAGTATAACACATGAACTCTTAGCTGAAGAAGGCACATATTTCGTGAATGACTCAGAAGCCAGTCAACTTGCCAAGCCACACTTGTGCACTTCCATTCAGTTTCCCCAGGTGTGAGAGGAAGGCAGCTCCACACAGCAGAGCCTCAGGAACAGCTCCAACACCACAGCCTTACAGCCTCTGGGTCAAGAACGTGTCCCGTCCAGCCCTTCAGCGGCTAAGCTAACTAGCAAGCTTGGACTCTTGACAGCTCAAATCTGAACTTCTCAGGTCTCTCTCCACAGCTGCTTCTTTCAATATGTGTTAACAATCACAGCCATATCCAACACTCCCAATGTCAAAGATTTATAGCAGCGGATACAAACAGTTGAAGAAGAACACCACTAGCTCGCTAAACGGCTAACGCTTGCTAATCAACACACACACACACACACACACACACACACAATAATGCGCACTAGCTGCTCCTCAGCCCGGAGTAAACATTCCCCACACAGGGAAAATATAAACACACAACATTATACTTTTTATTAGAAAAGGTCAGAACTAATATGAGAGAAAGAGAGAGAGAGATGAGGCGCTAATGCTAACTTAGCTAGTGAGGTAGCAAGGACAGGTAAAGCGGCTAAAGCTAGCTGGGATTAACATGTCAAAAAAAAATCATAAAAATAAAACAAGAGTCACAATTAAACTGGGAAAGTAAACAGGGCCGGTGAGGTGAAGTAAGTGTGAGGAGCAGAATAAAGACAACAGATGTATGAAATAAAAATAAAAAGCAAGCGGAAATTGGCGGAAAAGCAGTTTTGAATGAGGGGAGAGAGTGTGGAGTGAGCGGCTAGCAGCGCACTTACACCCGCCTGAGCACAAGTCTGATCCGCTAACAGCTACAGCTACAGGCCCCGCGAGCCGCCGCGCGAGCCGCCGTCCCGGAAACCGCGAGCGCGTGAAAAGGATACTCAGAGTTAACATCTTGGTCTGGTAGTCGAAGGCCACGACTTCTCCTTGCAGGCGCTGGCCCAGGCAGGTGAGACAAGAGACATGACTCCCAACGCTAAAATACTCCCCCGGTCCAGGAGCCGCCATCTTCTCCGCCAGGGAAACCGGAGCGCCAGCTTTACGTAAACGCACGCGACGGCGTGACTCCGCTCAGGAAACTGGGCGTGGCCACGTGACGCGCAGTACAAAGGGCTGCGTCCTGAAGCTGCGCACGAGCCCGCGGTGTAGAGTGTGAGCTCTTACGGTGGAGTCCCGGTCCGGACGGGCTGAGCGGCAGGGCGGTGAGCGGCAGGGCGGTGTGCAGGCTGCTGCAGTAGCCACGCCATTCATACAGGGCAGAAATCTCAGCACACACTACAGCTGGGCTTCTCCAAACTTTTTTATTTTTTAAACTGACACATTAAAAAAAAAAAAAAATCCACAGACCCCTCAGCACAGATTTATTTTATAAGAAAGTATTCCAACACACTACAGCATAACATGTTTAAATGTGAATAATAATTCATCCATCTTCAGTAAGCACTTTATACTCTGAACACTGGGTGTGAATACACTCTGTTGCAGGGCACCATGCTCACACACAAACACTCACACACACTCACTCACACACACACACTCACAAACAAACACACACACTCTCTCTCTCTCACACACACTCACACGCTCACACGCACGCACACTCACTCACACACACACACACACACTCTCTCTCACACGCACACACACTCACTCACATGCACACACACACTCACTCACTCACACACGCACACACACTCTCTCTCTCTCACACACATACACACTCACTCACTCACACACACACTCACTCACTCATACTCTCTCACAGATGCACACACACATCTAGGGGCGATTAAGAGTAGCCAATCCATCTACATGCATGTTTTTGGAGGTGGGAGGAAACCAGAGAACCTGGAGGAAACCCACACAGACACAGACAGAGCATGTGAAACTCCACAGAATAAAATCAGGCCCAAATCAGGGAGCCTGCCTGTGAGGCAGCAGCGCTACCCCCTACACCACCTTGCCACCATGCACAATAATAATTTGGCTATTTATTGCTGCCATACCGTTTTTTTCCCCCCTAAACTTACAGAACACATTTTTTATTACAATTGTCATTCGATTTAAGGTGATATTAGTGGGTTTTTTTTTTAAGATATTATTTTAGATATTACAAAGACATTCAGTTTACGTGACCAGACAGATAGGCTAATAACTGAAAATGATAATGGTGCATTGTTGTCTCTTCCAGTTACCACAAATCCCGGACCCCCAGGCCTTGCTTCACATGGACCTCGTGGGACTAGAGCACTGGTTAGGAAGGTGTGATGTGTCAATGAGGTTGGCATTGAAAATACTTTCCATCTCTACACCAGCTACTGTTAGTGTAGAAGCACGAAAACATAAGAAATCGAATAAACTAAAACTAAAAGAGATATAAAACTAGACTGTGAACAGGAAAGTACAACAAATACAAGAATCATTAAATCACCCAAACTAACTAAGTGAAATAATCTAATAATCATTTTCATTTCAACTGTCTTTTTAGAATAAGTGTCATTTTAGTCATCTAGTTATAGTAAAAAATATAAGACTAAGTTGAAAGAGCCATCACAGAGACTGAAAACTGTCCATTTGATTTTTTATCCAATGTCAGTATAAAATTTGTTGTGATGCTGTTCCTCTGCTCCAATCAGTCAAATTTTGTCAATCTTTCCTTTTTTTAAAAAATTTATTTATACTAGATGTATTCATTTGGCTGATGCTTTTATCCAAAGTAAATAACAAGACAGTTGTTAAGACGCTGGTGGTGCTGGAAACTGAATCTACAAGCTTACAGTCAGTAGCCCAATGCCTTAAATATCTACCTACAGCTGCACTTCTCGTCTTTTGTTCAGGCCTACTATCTGTCCTTCACCATAACTATATGAGTAATTTGCTTGACTCAAACATAGATGGATCCTTTCATAATATAATAACCTCATATACATCTAAAATCCGCACAGAAATGACTGAAGGACACTAAATCAATGTTTTGCAATGGCCTATAAAACCAGTGGTCTGAATTGAATAGTGTCCATGTGGAATACTTTAAGAATACAAAAGACACATTAAAAAAATATTCTGCGTCAAGAAGTGGTCTAAGATTTCAGATTTCACCAAATTTTAATTACGGGGTTCTGGTCATTTTCATTCATCTTCTGTAAGTGCTTTATTCTGATCAGGGTCACGGTGGATTCTGAGTCTATCCCGGGAACACCAGGCGTAATGTGGGAATACATCCGTCCCAGGCAATCATGCACACATACGCACATTCACACACTCGTTCACATCTAGGGGCAGTTTAGCATAGCCAGTTCACCTTCTAGCATGCTTTTGGGAGGTGGGAGGAAACCGGAGAATCCGGAAAAAACCCGCATGGATACAGGAAGAACATGTGAACCTGCACACAGACAGTGACCTGAGCTCAGGACTGAACTGGGGACAGTGGAGCTGTGAGGCCGCAATGCTAACCGCTACACAGAAAAATACATATGTTACAAAAAACAACAACAACAACATAGTGTTTTTGTGTTAAAACATCACTCATAAAGACAAGTTTGGGCTCATTTTCTTGAAGGGTGCCAATAATTCTGGAGCTGCGGTCTTTCAATTAGCACTAGCTCTATTTCAGCATTTCGCGTTTTCGTTTTTTAAGTCCCTTGCCGGCACCCGTAACGAAAAAAGTAAACAGACGCTGACTGTAACTTTTCTGCCGGTGGATTCGTTAGCAGTAGCATTAGCATTAGCATTGTCGTCAAGATGTTTGTGAGGAACTCGACTGTTAAATGTTATTCTAAATATTGTTACGTTAAATGTTCGCCCTAGTTGTTTTCTTTTGAACCTGAACATCACTTCTGTCCTACAGTGTGACTGCTGCTAGTTACCTTAGCAAGCTAGCTCGCTTGTGATCTGATGCTAATCAGTAGGCTTCAGTGAAATGGAGACAGTCTATACTCAAGGCATTTGGATGGCTGAGCTTCTTCAGTCAAACACCAGAAAATATGAATCTCTCTGGCTGCTCGTTACTCATATGGGAGACCCAAAAGCGGCGTTCCTGCTCGTTTTCCCACCCGTTTTCTACCTGCACAGACGAACAGGCATCGCCATCCTCTGGGTGGCTGCTGTATCAGAGTGGCTTAATCTTCTCTTTAAATGGTAATAAAAGGCTAAGTTTCAATTCTAAATGGTGGAATGGCATGTGGGATGTGGCTTGCAAAAGGAATGGGGTTATTGAGCTTATCATTATCATTCACCACAAAAGAATCACTCCACTCCACTCCACATAATAATAATAATAATAATAATAATAATAATAACAATAATAATAAATAAATAAATAAATAAACAAGTCACATAGATTCAATCAGGTCCCTCTGGATGCCTAGTTTTCCATGTTACTGATTTATATGCCAGAACTTCCTTTAAATCATACATCGAACAGGAAGGAAGCTATAAAAGAAAAACTCTCTCTGACCTTTGACCTTGCTGTGACCCTGACCCTGTTTGGATCAATTGCAGAATCTAATCAGTTCATCTGCTGGTTACAGTGATAATTCTGAATAAATCCTACAAACATTCAACCAGTCATTCTTGAAATTATTGCTCAAGATGTGTGAAAAAGAGATTTGATAAATTAGATCCACAGTCGATAGTTTTAAAGCTTCAAGTCCAGTTAAGTTGTACCAGATGCTCTCAAATTGTGACTGACACTCCGTGATGTCTGGGGCTGAAATTAAAAATCTAATATCTATCAGTAGCTCAGCAATGAGACTGTTAGTGTTGAGTAATAGCAACACATTCCACTTCAAACATGTTACCAAACACAGAAAACGGAAAAAAAAATAATGCTTTCGTTCAAACAAAAACACACTAAACTTACAGTTGCTCTGTCGTCTGTCCTTTTATGAAATCGTTCCACAACATTAAACATAAAAAGTATGACATGTCCTTATCTAATAAATGATATTTTTATATATAAAGCAGCGCTCCTGTCACGTTTTAGTCCTTACATGTGACTTATTCAGTTATATCATCTCTATTTATTATCTCTACATTGCTAATTCAGTCATCGTGTCCTGTGTTGTTTCTTTTGCAGGGTCCTGTTTGGGGAAAGGCCTTACTGGTGGATAGGTCAGTCGGGTTTATTTGTCAAAAACAGCCCTTCGGTCCAGCAGTTCCAGTCCACCTGTGAGACAGGACCAGGTTAGGAAACCAAAACTGTATATAAGTCTCTGACACACTGCTCATTGCTCATTGCTCATTGTTCAGTGCGCTCAGGGGTTTTGTGGAAGCCGTTTTCAAAATGGCAGCAAATCAAAACTGGCTTAAGACATTTTCGCATTTCTTATGTTGACTGTGTCTTATGGACAATTTGTCAAAGATGGTTCCGAGTACTGTGATCATTCATCCGCTTATTAATTATAACCAAATCGGCTCTTTGATGTTTATAACTCACCGCTTCACACTTTCCAGGCAGTCCCTCAGGCCATGCCATGGTCACCACTGCAGTCTGGTGGGTGGTGGTGTCCGCCCTGGCCTCCTTTCTCCACGCTCGCTCTGGCAGGTTAGTCAGAATATAGCATGAGTCATAATTTGAATGTTGTCCTGAATCGTGGGATGGTGTATGTGCCAAAGACGTATGGAACATGAATCTTTATCTCTGACACGTACTCTCCTGTACGCAGTAAGATACTGGCTGCGATACCGTACGTCTTCTACATGCTGCTGCTGGGAGCAGTCGGTCTGTCTCGGGTCTTCATTTTGGCTCATTTTCCACACCAGGTCATCGCTGGCGTTCTGACAGGTCAGTGCTCAGTCTCACATTATGCCATATTACATAGTCTTTACAAATGCATGGGATGGGTGTAGTGGGGGGGTTTGGGCGGGGTAATGGACGGGGCTGGGAATAACTTCTCATCAGCTGTTTATTTAAGGAGTAAAACATGATGGGTGTGCTGTTATAGGAAAATAATCAACAGTCAGGTAGTTTTATGTGTCCTGATTTGATGATTAGTTACTGTTCCCACGGCGAAGTTTATTTTTTCCACTTAATTTGTCCATGCTAACACATTTTTATTTATTAAAGAACGAGAATGACATACATTTTATCGATTTATAGTTACACTTAATGTCATGGAGTATAAGTGAGGAATAACACATGACAGGCCATGCTTGCTGTTATATGACAGTAATTTATAGTCTGACGCGTACTGGGATTATTAAAATTAATAATTATTAAGAAGGAAAATTCAAATAAAGTGCAATTAACAACCCATTAGACCCACACAGCTCCAATAACCAATGCGCGAAATAAAAAAAATAAAATAAAAAATGTCTATATATATATATATATATATATATATATATATATATATA
>CM040986.1:4754361-4802870 GCA_022985145.1 Pangasius djambal | reverse complement strand
GTGTGTGTATGTGTATATATATATATATATATATATATATATATATATATATATATATATGTTTAAATAACAACACACATTTTAAACAAAATAGTTTTTTATTATTAAACTTGGATTATGTCGAGCGTCAACCAAACAAGTCCGCGCGCATAAGCTGTTGCTATAGAAACAAGGACATATTAGAACGAGCACATTAATAAAACCTATCGCTTATGTTACAGCCGGAACTACTGTGAGAACCGCTGTTATAGAAAATTAATCCACACCTTCTGATTCAAGAATTCAACCATGCTGTGGTATAAAAATTAATAAAACGTCTGAGATGGATTCACCAGCCACACTATAAATACTATCCGGGTTTGGTGAAAAACACAGTTGGACACTACCAGTGTGGTATAAGCATTTGGTTGAATTGTGTCACTTGGACCTTCTCAGGCATGATGCTGGGAGTGTTTTTAAACCGCACAGTGCCAGATTGTCGCCCCCTGCTGTTCTTCCTGTGCTCCAGCATGGCTCTGCTGTTCGGAGCACTGCTCGTGCATGCTGGGCTGAAGAAGGTTGGCATCGACCTCGCCTGGTAAGTCCAACGTTGTTCTTCACGTCGCGTATTTAGGAAGGAAACATGAGGAAACGCAAGAGCTGGGCTAAAGACTGGCCTAGGAGGAGAAATCACCTGACTTACGTTGTTGAATCATAGCTGTTGCATTTTAGGAGGTTATTTTGAATCTGCTTTTTATTTGTTACAGTATGATATAGTTTAGTATTCAAATTGGTGACATCACCCTTTTTCACCAATTTGCTATCATTTGTGTTTGTAATTGTAAAGTCAAGAACATAAAAGATGACTGTTTTTTTTGCTAAAAAGTATCCAGATACATTATATTCACTAAAGTTTGTAGAGTTTCAAGATTTTCAAGTTTTATTTTTAACAGAATTAAGTTTTCTTACACTGATGAAACATGACCCTTTAAAGAGACACACAGACCAAAATAAAAAATGTAACCATCAGTACATCTGTTGTAAACACGCCTATTAACGCTTTACAGCGATGGCGCAGCAGGCACTGTGGTGAGATTACTCCCTCCTGATTGCGTGTCTTGGAGGTAGACACAAAATGTGAAAGACTACAGTGGTTATGCTGGATAGCGAATGTTCAGGGAAGCCAGATAGCTATCTGCCTACTGCTAATTAGCACTCACTTTGCTTTGTACGTAAACTATCGAATGGATTACTCAAGCGACAGAAATAGACAAACGTTTGCTGTCGGACATTAAATAGATGTCCTACCTCAGTTTGGCTCCCTTTATTCTGGGCCTGGAGCTTCATGAGGAGGGCTGCTATCTGAAAATCTCCATTCCATATTCAAAACCTTTGTTTCACATTTACACACTCTTTCTACAAATGAATGCAAAAACAACAGTGAGTTCGCACAAGTGAATTTATTTTCAGGAGTGTGTAGTGAGATGGTTGATATACTTCATTTAGTATAAGCACTACAGCGACGAGCGAGGAGTAGGACCCAGCTTATATAAAAATAGCTGACATAATGGCAGTGGCTGATAACTTTAGCTGATAGATAACATGGGATTTGCAGCCTATCCAGGGAACACAGGGCATGAGGCGAGATTGCACCCTAGCTGGGACACCAGTCCATCACAGGGCACCATACAAACACATTCACACACTCATTTTTTCCAAGGGTAATTTAGCATAGCCAATCCACCTACCTGCATGCTCCTCTTGGGAGGGAGGAGGAAACTGGAGAACCTGGATATTAACCTGAGCTCAGGATTATAATACCATTCTAATGTAACTTTAATACAACATGAATAATGATGAAGTCTCACCCAAGAGCAAATTTAAGATCTCCAATCTAACAAAAACATCCCTACACTGTATTTAGTTGATGCTCAAAATAGCATCACTTTCATGAATCCAGGTTTGCTGTATATCATTTAAACAGATATCAGTTCTTCATCAGTTGAACAACATATCAACCTTGACTTGATTTGTAGTCTTCTTTGAAATTTGTACTTTTTCTTGTTAAGCTCAGCACCACAGTGATATTCTAAATTACTGATCTTACCCCTTTCACTGAACTCCAGGTCTATTGCCTTGGCCAAGAGATGGTGCTCTAAGTCTGAGTGGGTTCGCATGGACACAAATCCTTTCTCTTCTCTGAGCCGCGATGCTGGCGCGCTGCTC
The DNA here is from genome assembly GCA_022985145.1 of Pangasius djambal. Classification (NCBI taxonomy): domain Eukaryota; kingdom Metazoa; phylum Chordata; class Actinopteri; order Siluriformes; family Pangasiidae; genus Pangasius; species Pangasius djambal. Next base: position 4,800,665 of record CM040986.1, on the reverse strand, counting down.
GGGCTGGGGCTTGCCCAGTTCTGGAAGCCGGGAGGATGGCCACTTCCCTGGGCGCCAAAGACCCTCTGCATGGCGCTGTCCTCCATGGCCCTGTACCACGTGAGCCGGTTCCCTCTGCCTACAGCTCCAGCCCTCCTCTTTTACTCACTTTTTTTCCTCAAATATGTCATAGTGCCCCAGGTAGTGATGGTGCTGGTACCTGGCCTGGTGCATCTCCTCACAGCCAAACCCAAGAGGGACTGAGAAGATTAAACAGAATGACTTTTAACCTCTGGATGGAGTCAAAAATTGCCACTGAAGGTAGTGTATTGACAAATGGCTGTGCCAGGACCATCACACTAATTGTCATAAGTAATAATCCTACATAAAATTCATTACCGATATATAACCATTCTGACTGTATTCAGACTTTAATTCCTCATCATGAAGATCAACCTCTGTGAGTGCAAGTGAACAGTGAAGCATTTACATTCACGTAAGTCCTACTCGCAGTTAGGCTAGCTGTTTACATTATTTATTCTGCCGGTATATTGAGAAGAATGATATTCCATATTGAGAAGAATGATAGATTTTCATATTGTCCTCGATATTTTGTTCTGTCAGATTCAAACACTGATTTTTTTTTTGGCACACTGATTTTTTTTTAAATAAACAGTAGTAATATGTCCCAGCCAGAATAATAAAGCAATATTTATAATGAAGACGTTAAATATATACAGGGAATATGCCCTAAGAAGACATTCCTTCTTGAGTAATCCCAATCGTGAGCAGTCTGCATGTTTGCAGTTCCATTATAAGCAATAATTCTATTATTGTTTTTGACCTTGTCAGGATTTTCTTAGGTCTAAATACTGTATATGCTTACGTATAAAATGTTTGATCATTCATCTTGATGGGGAAATGCTGGTTGACAGGTTGAGATTGTTGCTGGTCGCAAGGTCACAGAATTGCACAGTTTAGTTGATTCTTGGCAAATCAGCTACTGGATAGCAATTTTGAAGTGAAGTGACTTGTGGCCAAGTATGGTGACCCATACTCGGAATTTGTGTTCTGCATTTCTGCATTTAACCCATCCAAGTGCGCACGCACACACGCACACCCGGAGCAGTGGGCAGCCATTTTAGCTGCAGCGCCCAGGGAGCAGTCGGGGAATCAGTGCCTTGCTCAAGGGACTCACCTCAGTCGTGGTATTGAGGGTGGCAGAGAGCGCTGGTCATTCACTCCCCCCACCTACAATCCCTGCCGGACCTGAGACTCGAACCTGCGACCTTTGGGTTCACCTTCAGGTTACAAGTCCGACTCTCGGACCATTAGGCCACGGCTGCCCCAAACTTTGTTGGAATGTCACATGAAAGAAGCCCTTCCTAAGAACAGCACACAATTTGCAGCTCCTGAACTCCATTGAAAATTGAGTGCTGCAGTCAGATGAGACCAAAGTCAAACTTTCTGATCATGAGCAACATCAGCATGTACAAATATGTATATAAATATGTGGTGGAGTGGTGCCGATTTGTGGCTAGCGATCTAAGGGCCCTTGATGCCACCTGCTGCGTACCGGGACATTTTAATGCAAAAATCTGGTTGTCTCGTTGAAGTTATGACTTGAGCATTCAACAATTCAACTATAGTGTACAGTATTCCATTATTGCTATTACATACATATTCTCTCTTCATGTAACAGTGGGACATACAAACCTAATTGACTGTGAATAGGTCTTCTATTCTCCTGATGTTAAGAGAATGAGAACAAACGTACATCCAAATCAGCCCAGACATGGTTAACGGACACAAAATCAGTGTTTTGCAATGGCCGTCCGTTTAGCACCCTTCAACACAGGTAATACAACAGCACTTCCATTAAAAATAATATGTAACCTTAGAGGAGGATGAGTCAGTCTAAATGCCATATCAAGCATAATTGTAGACATTGAGGCCCTTTTGTGTGATCATAACAAAAAGGAAAAATAAAGTCATAGCACTGGCCCGATATATTATTGGCAGTATTTCTGTGGCAGTAATAGGGAGAATAAAGGTATTATTGTAAAAAGGGCCTTCAGTCTGGACCCAACTGAAAACCAGTGATGTGAATTGATGGTGTCCACATGCACAAGCCTAAAAATAAAAAAGAGTTTAAAAAGGTGCATCAAGGAGGATCCAAGATTCTCTACAAGTGTCTCAAGCTTCGTAGAACCAAGAAATTGGTCTTTAGAAATTGTACTACTTTAAAAGGTTATGCTTGAAAAAATAATTGTATTAAAATAATACTATACAGCATCAAATGTGTGACCTAAAACACCATTATCTGTATGTATAACTCATTTAATATAATAATTTCTGCTCATTTTCAGAATAATTTTGAAGTTGACAGTATCACAGTTATTTGCAATATGATTAAACACACAGTCACAGAGTTCTGAAAGACTTTATAGATAAAAGAACCCAGCACAGCAAGCATGCACATTAAAATAAACTCAAATGCAAATTTCAAACGATTATTTCATGTTAGAGGTCATTAGTGAGTGAAATGAAGCATTTGGGCACTAGTTTCAGTCTTCCTTTAATTTTATATACGCATCAGGTACACTCAGACCCCTGCACGTGAGCTTACGGATGGCTAAGGATAGAACCCTGTAGTTATAGCAAAAATAATCTACATATATAAAACTATTTATTATTAGAGAAACATTTGTTTTGCAGATGTGATTAACTGACAGAAATGGTAAGGTGGTCAGACTCACAGTCTAAAAAGTATGGGAATAGATCTTTCCAAATACGTAAAATGGGAGCAGCATCTTTACGACTTGAGAATGTCCAGTAGAGATCTACCAGGGACTGTTACTGCATTGCTAGACTTGTGAGAAGGTATATCTGAAAAAAGTACACACGACAGGTCAGTCTTCCATCAATTTGACACTATTCTCCATCTACTACCTTTTCAGCATCAGCTCTGATGCTGTATGTTGGAGTGGTTTTATTGGAAATAGTTTTCCTCATGGTCTGTTTCTGCAGCCTAACTAGCAGATACTGTTAATCTTCCATTTTAATTATCTGTGGCTACTTTGTCTGCCCATTCATCTGCCAACTTTTTACCTACTTGTTACCAACCTATGAATCTAACTTTCATATACATATAAAGAAGAGCATTCAACATAAAAGATGCTCCTGCACTAGGACTCTTTCAGTCTTTTTGTTTGTGGCATATGTGTGATAACAATGAGGTGGTTAGGTAGGATAGTGTTTTCAAATGTACTAATGGGACTAAAAATAAACTGCCTCCCACAGGGTCCATCTGGCTATATGTACTGCTGCTCATTGTTTACCAGCTAAAACAGTAAGCACTGAGTGAAAACCACATTGATGTGCACTTGTTAATGGTAATGTTCAATCCAAGGAAATAATTGCTCCTTCAACTGCTTGCAACCATTCAAGCATAACCCTAACCATGGTAGAAGAAACTCTGCTTCAACCACATCAGTAATCGGGCCAATCTTATACCTCTGAATTCAGAGACTGGATTTGAGAGGCTACACCCTGTTCTGTCAGTACAGCAGTATGAGACTCCATGACCAGGCAGCCACACACTTACCAGCTAGAACACACACCCTGGATCTGTATGTCTCAAAATCTATCCTAGTATGGCAGACCCTTCAGCAGAGGAGTGTGGATTTCCCTTTTACACAACTGCTCTATCTTTGCTCCAGTACGAGTCCTATTAGAAGTGTTCTAACCAACATCATTACCACCATGCGACCTAAAGGTATGGAGCACCATCTCGATTTCTCTTCAGGTTCTAAATGAAGCAGAAGCTGTTACCAAGGAGGAACTAGTCTGTACCTACACCCAGCCCAGAGTCTGAAGCCAGGCCCCTAAAACCAACACTTCAACCCACCCAGGTACATCTCCTTCCATCCGGAGTATAAAAAGGTAGGTGAAGTAGATCATCCAGTTATCCCAATCAAACTTTTGCCTTCATATTCACTGACTCTATATATATGTGTGTGTGTGTGTGTGTGTGTGTGTGTGTGTGTGTGTGTGTGTGTGTGTGGAGATACACTATTTGGCCAAAAGTTTATGGACACCCGACCATCAAACCCATATGTGGTTCTTCCCCAAACTGTTACCACAAAGTTGGAAGCACACAGTCGTATAGGATGTTTTTGTATTCTGTAGCATTACAATTTCCCTTCACTGGAACTAAGAGACCTAGCCCAAACATGTTCCAGCATGAAAGTGCCTTGATTTCAACCCCACTGAACACCTTTGGGATGAATTGGAATGCCGACTGTGCCCCAGGCCTCCTCACCCAACAGCAGTGCCTGACCTCACTAATGGTCTTGTGGCAAATCTCAGCAGCCACATTCCAAAACCTTGTGGAAGGCGTTCCCAGAAGAGTGGAGGTTATTATAACAGCAGAGGGGGGGGGACTAAATCTGGAATGGGATGTTGATCAGGTGTCCACAAAGTTTTGGCCATATGGTGTATAATCCTGATATGTTTGCTTATTCATCTTGGCAAAATTGCTAAAGCTCTGTCAGATTGGGTGGAGCCTGTTGGTGAGCAGCAGTTTTCTTGTTGTGTCATAATTGCCACATTCTTACACACTCTTGTTCTTGGTTTTGAACTGCTCTAGTGTAGCTTTGGCAGTATGCTTATCATCTCTGTCCTGTTGGAAGGTGAAATTTAATAAAGTCCTTAAAGTGTTACTTTCACAGGCGGAGGAGAAAAGGTAACTTAAAGTTCAATAAGTATACTAAACTGATGTTTTTCAAACATCTACAAAGTAAAAGTATTGTAAATCATTGTAGTCAATATTTAGAGAGAGTTTGCCACCAAGCTAGGGACCATAGAAAGACAGAGGTAATGTCTTGAATACCTATAGTACCAAAAAGAAAGAGGTTGAAGCCCTTTAAAGTAAGAGCACAAACATAACATTGTTGTTTTATGATAGAGTGCTTCCAAGGTACAGCAGGATGGTCATAAACAATCATAGTTACAATGCACCATATTCTATTCATAAAATGTCTTATACACACCACGATAGTTGCCACACCTATTCTTCATTATGCTATTGTGCTCAAATTGTCTCAGGTTTTCAGGTTGTTAAAAAAAAATTTTTATCTGTAGAGAACTGAGTAATTACATTTGACAGGTTAAATAAGTAATTGCCAACTGAAAATAGTGAAATTTTTTTTTTATATAATCAAATCCATCATATCCATCTGTCTACTACCCATATTGCATCATAAATCCAGTTCGCAACTGCTGCATGCTGCTTCCACACTATATACTACAATGCACAGTGATTTCTGTTAGGATGGGTACTGGAGTGGCTAAATCTTGTATGTAAATATAAATAAAAGATGATGTTTAATGACCACTAAAGCCAACAGGTACTTGTTAGTGATATATTTTATGTAGAAAATCTGTGTCTCTGTTACTGCTGTCCAATTTATATTAGTGAATTGTGAGTGAGGGAGTGATTTCAGACAGAGTGTTGGTTCAGCTTCATAGATCACAGGTTCTAGTATGATAAAAACACATTCTGTTTTATTGTAGTCATAGAACTTTGTCACAGCGCTCTGAAAGCTCACATTTACAGACAAGAGAACTCAGCGCAGCAAGCAAGTACAGTAATATGAACTTAAATGCAAATTAAAAAAAAGCCCAGTTCAACTAATAAGAGGTCAGTAGTGTGTTTCCTAATTAACAATTTCAAAAAAATGAGAGGTTGGAATGCATTATTTGGGCACCAGCTTCATTTGAGATATACATCAGGTACACTTCAGCATGTGCACATGAGCTCAGGGGTGGCTGAGGATAGAACATGCATCTGTATTTACAGCAAAAATAATCTACACTGATAAAACTATCCCTTCTGAAAGAAAGAAACCTTTGTAGTCCTTTGTTCCCTTTAGGTTGATGAATAATTGTTACTTCTTGAGCATTATCAGTTAGTCCTTCGTGAGAAGGGGTGAAGGGTTACTGGCATAAATACTTAAAATGTATGGGTTTACTAAAGACAGCAGCTGTCCGAGTCCATTATTGAGAACATGTGACCATAGACAGTTTGAACACTGCACATTGACAATATTGCATTCTACTGCAGAGAGCTTTGATGACTTTTTTCTGAAAACACTTCCTAAACATTTCTTGGAGTTTGATTTCATAGTAAAAACCTTTTGGTAGTGTTTCAGGATGCTACTGAACCCTGGACACCCGTGTTCCACGCTTCATATTTGCTTCAATTATTCACCTCTACATACTGGATACTGTTATTCATTTGTCTCTTAGATGTTAGCCATAACCCTGCAACAGTGAAGAATTAGCTATAGAGAAATAGTTATGAATTGGTTATGCATAAACACATTTGGCCAGTATATACAGCACATACAGTGCGCTCTATAAAGGCTATTATATACATGTTTTCATAGCTTTTTAAAAACATAGTTTCACTCTTTTTACTGCTTAGTCTTTAGCTTTGTAAAAGAAAAAAGAAAAAAAAGATTGCACCAATAACAAAGACTGCTATTTTTAATTTCTAGTAGGACAATTAATTCACAAATAATATTCCTGTGTTCACTCAGTCTGTTAATCAGTTTTGTTGTCTAGATACAACTTGTGTGATTTTTAAATCCAAATGAGCCATTTCTCATGCCTACTGTATGATTTTCCATCATCAGAATCAAATTAATAAAGTGCTATTTTTCTTCAGAGCTTTCATGGGCCTACAGTGCAGCAAAAAACTAATATTGTCACTGAAATGTTAAAACAAATATATCATAGCTAAATATACTAATGTTTTTCATATTTTAGAACAATACTGTTAAAACTGTTTCAAAATAAAAAAGGAACTACCATCAATTATTCAACACCCCTGAAACATCTTTTTATATGTGGAGCAGAGCATGTACAAACTTTGAGGACAAGGAGATCCAATGTACATAAATGCATTAGTTCATTAAAAAAAAAAAAGGTGTAAGACTGTTCTTCAGCCTTTTCAGTGATTGGTCTAAAAACAAAATGAACCCATGATCACGTCTTATTCAGTTTGCATTACAACTATAATGTGTTCTCTAGCCAGGTTATTTCTAGATAGTAATTTCTCAAGTATGAAAATGTCGTTATTGTAAAAACGAGGATATAACTCTTTTAAGCTTTTGAAAAACAGTGTTCTGAAAGTTTGTACATTCCCCTCTCTAAATCCATAAACTCTGAATCTGCATTTTCGAAAATATTATGTACCTTTTCCCTGCCAAAAAAAGATACAAAAATAAAGATAACTTAAAATAAAACAAACACAGAAACTAGGTTTATGCTTTGATTTGTACATTATCGAACTCCGGTATAAATATTCCTTTGTGTTCCTTCTGTAAATACAGCTTTTTTTTTTTATTAAACAGCATTGAATAATCCAACATTATATACTCTGGAAGGCCTAGCAGTCCTGTTTAGAATTGCCTACTGAAGAGAGGAAATGATTTAAGCATTTAAATTCATGAACAGTCTGTGACTCACACATTCTTGTTCACGATGCTCACGCTCATGTGGGATAATAACTGCAAGACACACACTGTTCCTCAAGCTGTGTGCGCGCGCGCGCATGTTTGTTGCTTCAGTTCAGGGAAGGTTCAGAAATGTGCTTTCACATAATGTGCAGAGCTTTAAAGAACATTCAGTAGTATCATATTCATAGAAGTCCAAGTGTCTCAAGTCTTTTGCTCTAGCGCTAAAGCTTATGCCTCAAGTATACCAGAAGCAGGCACAGATCAAGGCATTAGCAATTTCTTTCATGAAGTTGCAATATATCAACATTACCCTCCCTGGGTTAGTAGAGTTTCAAAAAATGACATATTTTCTAGTAATTTTAATACATTGGACCACCACCACATTTAAACACACACTCACTCCCTATCACACATCCGTTACACTCTACTGGCCTTGTTACACATTTGATTCCACAAAGGGTCTCTTTGGTTTAATGGGTGAGGTGGGGCCTTGCCTGCCATCACGAGAGAGCTGGCGGTACATGTTTTCCTGGTATGCCTGTGCCACGGGCATTGTCCGTGCCACCTTCACATCCTGGTATGTGGGTACCTGACTGACCCGCTCCAGGAGGTCCCTGTCACGGGCCCCTCCATTTGCCAGCTTGCCCAAGGATGAGGGCTGTGGCTGGCTATAGTACTCATCCTCCAGCATGTGCCCATTTTGGGCATTGTTGGTCTTGTTGTAGTAGGCAATGTTACCTAATGAGGTGGGTGGGCTGTAGGAGGAGGCTGTAGATGCCTGGTGAATCAGGTTCCCTGGTGATGTAGGGCTGGTGATGACATTGTCCAGAGATGTGACTGGCCATGCACGAGAAGGCTGGTGCAAGTACTGCTGCTGAGTCCGTGCTGTCTTGTCAATGACGCCCATGAAGGGCGTTGTCCGGGAACGCGCTGGCTCACTGGGGTACAGGCCACTTTGTGAGGGCGAGAGTGAGGATGGCTCATCAAAGCTGCGCTCATATGCCACCTGTAGGGGGATCTCCATCTGGGCCATGGAGGAGGAAGGCCTAAAGCCAGAGGCTAGATTAGGACCAGAGCCTGAGGAGATATTGCTGCTGGAGGGGGAGAAGCGCAGACCCACGCTCTGAGAGTGGATTAGGGGTCTAGGGGTGGACATGTGTGGTTTCAGATCGCCCGTGTTTGCACTGATGGGCCGACGCACCAGATGTGGGATTTCAGGTGAGCCTAGCTGGCATGGGGACATGGAGGATGCTGCTGCAGCTCTCTCCAGCTCATGCTTAGATACAGGATAGTATGCTGCAGACTGGCTGCGGCTGATTTGAGGCGTCTGGCTAAAGCGCATTCCTCCCGGACCTCCGGTTGCAGAGCGGTAGGCTGAGGCAGGGCGCTGAGGCACTTCATCTTTCCCCACTCCAGATTCAAGTACTCCTCCAGGCCCACCTCGCCCTCCATGCTGGCATAGAGCACCCACACTCAGACTGGACTGTACCTGAGACATGGACCTTCCATCCAAGGAGGGCTGGTACACCAGCCGGGCCTCCCGCTCTCTTTCCCGGTCTATGTCCATGGAGCTGCCCTGGTACCTGCTGAGTGGGTGGGCCAATTGGCCATAGATGCCACTCCCAGGCTGGTTCGTGCGTACAATCTGAGCCACGGAAGGCTGCAGTCGGAGGCCCTGGGCCTGGTGGTGTTGGGAGGACTGGGAGCACTGGGATGGTTGTGACTGAAGCTGAAAAGAGCGTTGACTGCTCATCTTAGACAGGGGAGATTTGGGGCGGCTGGGCAAAGGTTCCTGCTGGTAGCGGACTGGTGATCCCGATTGGGAACGGTAGAGACACACACTCTCCAAGGGGGGGCTGGCTCTGTATGGTGCTGTGCGACGAAGAGGGGAAGGTGGTGGACTCTGGTAATCCATCCCCTGACCTCCACTACCCATAGGTGGAGGGCTGAAGCGGTAGGATGTTTGATGGGCAGGAGAAGTGTGTGGAGGACTATGTCGGTAATGGGAATTCTGGTGTGTGGGAGAGACACAAGGTGAGGTTGATTGGTAGCTTTGGCGAGTTGGAGATGACAGTGAAGAGGGGCTTGGGTGGAACTCGAAGGCTTGGCCTCCTGATAGAGGGACAGGAGAAAGAGGTGGGCTGTGAATAATTTGGAGACTGGATGGATTGATGCGTTCAGGAGGAAGGCCAATGGACATGCCCTCCAGCTCCTGCTCCAGAAAGTCATCATCCTCGAAAAGATCTTGCACAGGTTCCATGTCATCCAGTCGTGGTTCTGGGGGTGGAGTATGATGAGGTGGCTCCTCTTCTTCCTCCACAGGTAAAGGGGATGGGGGTGGGGATGGTGGGGGCTCAAGCTCAGGCTCCTCTGTCTGGGTGACACGCCTGCATTCTTCCTCCACACGCTGCAAGAGGCGCACAATCTCACGATTGTTGGGACACAGCTTTATGGCTTCCCTGAGGTCCTCTAGAGCCTCAGAAAACTGCCTGCAGTGCATAAAGATGGGGAGAAATTGAAAGGGTAATTTAAAATATGCAAAGAAAACACATACAACACCAAGAAGAGGTCTTATTAGGGTCAGCTGTAGGTTTGTAGTGGTAAAATAGAAACTACCCACTATTTCAGTATAAGCTGCAATGATTTTTAAGGTGGCTTCATTTATTTTATTTGTATAATTGAAAGAACCTTTTAATGTGCTACGACCACAATGTAATTCTTAAACGGATATAAAAGTGCTGCTCATAAAGGAAAAAATAAAACAATAAAACATGTCCTACCTGCTGCTGCGTTTAGCTCGGGCTCTAGCATAGTATGCCTCATAGGATTTGGGTTTCAGCTCGAGAGCTTTGGTAGCAAACTCTTCTGCCATTCCAAAGTCCTTGAAGACACAGCAGAAGATGATGAGAAAATGTAAGACAATCAGCATTAGCTTTATGCTTTCTGATAAATGTGCCCTTTAATGTACCACTGGGCCTCAAATGTTAACTGTGCCTTTCCTGGAAAGGGGTCTTAAAAATGTAGTGGCTTGGTGATGATCTACTCTACCTCTTCATACCATAACAGGTCACACAGAATACCCGTATATTTATTCAATATATTCAATTCAATTATTCAAATGTTTATTCAACTATTTGTTAATCTTTATATATATTTATATATATATATATATATATATATATATATATATATATATAAAATCTTTATTTATTTATTTATTTTATACATTAAATATATACATTAATTATTTATACAGTCAACTCCAGAAGTATTGGCACCCTTGAAAATGAGCAGAAATGAATAAAGCCTTGTTCCTAAGTTATGTTATGGAAAAGTAGCTACAGTGACCAATCAAATTCAGAAACTGACGATTTTACCAGTGCGTACTATTTATCAGGTGTAAAAATGCTCACATCCAGGATGTGGTTACTTTTCTTAAGAAAGTGAGAATTTCAGTCTAACAGCTTATCAGCTGTTTCTTCCAAGGTAATGTGCAGCTGTATGGCCTAAATATTTGAAAATCAATTCCTTTACTGTGAATGCTGACATCAGTTTTTAACCTATTTATCATGACTTCAAAACACACCTATTAAATACTCACATTCATTTTCCTGCGGCAGCGAGATAAGTTGAGAAACAGAGAGACTTTGAGCTCTCGAAAGGCCTTCAGATCTTCACTGAAGCCTTCACGAGGAAACTTCTTTAAAGCATATTGATAACGTTGTGCTGCTTCCTTCACTTTGCCTTTCTGTATTATACACAAAAATTGTTAGATAAATAGATTATCAATATGTCCTAAAAGCTCAAGTAATGTTTAGGCAACACAAAAATCAGACCTTGTAGAAGCCATCCCCTTCCTCGATAAGTTTTCTCAGCAGGATCATCATGATGTCTGGTTTCGAGGTTGCCATTGCCCATGTAGCTGGACCTAAGATCAACAGGATGCATGATGGGTAAAAATGAAGAGTTAACGGTTTGAGAGGGAGAGAGATAGGGAGAAGACAGTGCACGGTGTTCTATGGTAAATGTAAAAGAATATGGACAACCAGCGAGGACAACCAGACACAAGATGAAGAAAAGACAAATGTCTTCTGCATAGCACCACTTTTCGTTGAAAATACCTAACTCGGATCTTGACAATACAAAGAAAACAGAAAAGTACACACCAACAAAACACTGAACACTGAATGTTTCCCTGTGTCATTTTTTAATAATCGATGATAAAACAAATAACTTCTAAAGAACAATGTGTAATGAGTTATATCCGTATGAAAAGAAACAAGATATGTTTTCCTGTGTTGTACTCTTGCAGTATGACTGAAATTCAAACAAACAAATCAAAGCAGATGGAGACTACAAACAGACAAATGGACTGAGGATAAACTGAAGTACAGGCAAATTGTAAGATGATCCTAAGGGCAATTTGGGGTTTACAGCGATAGCTGCTAACCACCAAACAAGTAAACTAAACAAAGGACACAAAACACACTGAGGAGGAAAGAAGCTATGAAAAGCCTTCTGGAATATGAAGAGTCGACGTCCTGAGAATGACTGTTACCTCCTTTGTGCCGACTTGGCAAGGTCTGACATCCTGCAGCCAGAGGTCAGGGTGTCATGGGACGTGAGCGTGGGAGCATAGGCAAGGAAATGTGGAATGGAGTGAGCGGCCCAATCAGAGTGAGTTGAGGGTTGGAGTTTAGAGGAGAGGTGTGCAGGTGTGTAGGTGAGTGAAAGGACGAGAGAGATAGAAAAGTAGAGAGATGTTGGTGGTCGTGGAAGTGTGAGAGAGGGAACACAAAAAGAAGCAGCAGTGAGAGGCAGGGAACAAGAGCTCCAGCCAAGAAAAGAAAGAAAAAAAAAGCAAGAAAGGACAACAAACACAACCAACAACAACAATTACTGAAAGAAAGCTGGGACGTATAATACAAAGGCACATCTCTGCTTAAGCTTAATTATGCATTGAGTCAAATTTAAAGTACTTTATTCCGCTGTAATTTTTTAATGACATGATGTCACAGTCTCAACAATTAGGTTCGTGGTATAGTACCCACCTGTACTCTTTATATCAGAGTGAGAACAATAGAATGACAGAAGAGACTGAACTCATCCAAGACATCAAAAGTAAGTCAGTCATTCTGATTTTGACATGAACAGAAAACCACAAGCAGCTATAACAGTGCTACAGAGCCACAGAAGCCACAGTTAAGAAACAGCAAAAACTGCAGAGAACATACACAGACACTTGCAGTCACACACTGCAGACTGTAGGGGGCAGCAGAGGAGCAGTTAGAGATGGGCCAGACACACTTAAATCAACGAACACATGATTTGGAATTGGACTGACTTCCCTGACATGTGGTAGTGCTGCATGTCTGTATCACTATCAACCCAGCAGTAATGTAATGTTACCACAGGACTGAATTTTCTATAACTCCTTCAGACTATGCACCACTTGATCATGGCCATTCATTCCTTTTTTTAGGTACAAGGAATAATCAAATTTTTTAACACAATGTAAGCATACTATTTATACATGTACAGCATTTTTACATCATTCTTTTATAACTGCTGTCAGTTTGCATCACAGGCTTATGTCATCCTTTCTTCATACCTATCTTAGCTCCTTTCTTGAGGAGAGCCATCACCACTGATGTGTTGCGGCAACCCACAGCCCGGTCTAGTGGACGCATTCCACTATAGTCCACGTGCTCAATCAAAGCACCCTGATCAACAAGAAACTGCACCTAAGAGAGAAACAAAGAGGAGTCATGGCAAGATAGAAAAAAAGCAGTCTCTGAATGCCGGAATATTTTTAACCAATTTTCTACCATTTGCTAACTCCCACCCACTACGTAGTTCTCCCCATCACACAACAGCTACCAACTGTGGATCATGAGTTAGTATGTGCTTCTTCTGTGACATGAAACCACTGCATACTGTATTTTCATCACAGGGGAGCATAACACACTCAGATGAAAGCGCTAACTGCCCTCTTCTGCATACATGAGCTCACAGACACCTATGACTGGTTAGTGTTTCTGTGATTAACAGGGAAGAGAGCATCACCAATTCTGCTCTGTTGGACTCCCAGCCACAGATGGCTGTGGCACTTTGGGAGAGGGTGAACGCTTTTATGGTGCACCACTCAGGAGCCCTGATTTCTTGCTTAAGTGCTGGAATTCTTGGAATTTTAATCATAGACACTCACAACATCTGCATCTCCATAAAAGGCAGCCAGGTCAAGAGGTGTGCGTCCATTCTTATCTGCATGATCAGTGGCCGCACCCCTTTCCACCAGACAGCGAACCACAGGCAAATGTCCCTTTAGACATGCCCAGCTTAGTGCAGTAAGACCTTCTTTATCTGTTATGGGCATGGACGCACCTGCAGATAGTGCACATTAAACAGTTAGTGTGCAAAAAAAAAAAAAACAGTTATGTCCACATATACCATAATCAGTGGCATTCCACAAACTTCCAAACCTTGTTCAAAGGCAGTTTCTGTACTCTCTCATCCCATTTAGTTTAGGCAACTTGAGTACCCCCCGTCACGGTTCTGCTATTACTCCTGCAGAGACGCCCGTGATTGTAATCATAGCTTTATGTGAATCCAGAGTCTCCCCCAGGAACACTGAGCATAAGGTGGGAACACACCCCGGATGGAACGCCAGTCCATCACAGGGCACGATGCACACACACACACACATTTTCACACCTAGGGCCAATTTACATTAATCCATCTATGACTATGTTTTTGGGTGGAGGGAGGAAACTGGAGAACCCAGAGGAAACCCATGTGGACACGGGGAGAACAAAACTCCACAGAGATGGTAACCTGATCTCAGGATTGAACCAAAGACCCTGGAGCTGTGAGGCAGCAATGCTTAAACTTGATTATTAAATTGAATAAACCATATAAAAAAACCCACATTATATTCTAGATATTCAATCAAATTTGGAATTTAGGAACTAGAATGTGGAGATTTCACTGGAAATCATAGTCGTGTACTGGATTCCATGACACACCTGAACAGAAATGAACAAAAATAAACTTAATTTACATGGAGCCATGATATTCATTTAAGTCTCCAAGTATAATCATTCAGATTTACCCAGCTTCAGTTTTAAACTGACGTGATCAAATAGACAGAGAAAAGAAACAAATAGAAGAACTGGTACATGAAAGAGAAGGAAAAGGGAACTTCAGTATAAAACCCTTTAAACAGAACCAAACTATAATGAACAGTGTTAAAACAGAAGTGTTCAGAACCACAGAGACTGAGTACATTAAAAAGAAAACGTTTAGTGCTTTGTTTCTGTAGAACAGTTGTTCACTTAACAGCTCATTAGATTTACACAGCCGAGGTGTTGTGGCTCTCACCTTGAGCCAGCAGGTACTCCACTGTCTCTATGTGGCCCTCGGAAGCGGCCATCATCAGAGGAGTTCGTCCCTGTTTATCTACTATGTTTATCTCTGCTCCATGAGTCAGCAACAAGTCCACAATCTGTAAGAGATGATTCAAGTTAAACATGCAGAAACCTACCTCACACACTTGTGGGCCTCGTATATAATTTTATGAAACACGACAGAATATAGTTCAATAATCAATGATGGAGAGGTGTGATGCGGCCCTGTGTCAAACGGAGTTACACTCCGAAGTTGACCATTTTCCAATAACAGCACATCCTGAAGTGTTTTATTTCTCTTACACTACAGCAATTAGCCAATAATTACAAATGATAATCTATTAAAGAACAAAACATTTCCTTTTTTTTTTTAATCGGTTTATAATTACAATTAATATTGTGGAATGACCACAAAACAAGTTAGTTCCTGCTATTACTTAATAAACGCTTTTTCTGACACTGTTTGTGAAGTGCTGGCACTGGTGACTCCTTCCAAAAATGTGTTAAATAAATGTCTCCAGGCTTCAGCATCTTAGCCTGGATATGGTTTTTCTTTGATAAGAATCACGCTAGAAACTATAACGTAATAGAACGCATTAATAAGAACCTGTGATTTCCTTTGCAGCTGGAACTACTGTCGGAGCTGCTGTTATAGAAAATGAATCAACCTTCTGACCAATCAGAATTGAGAATTCAAAGGCGCTGTGGCACAATACCGATTATTAGCCCTTGATATAATTATATCCATATTTAATGATGGAGAAACATAGGAAATGACTAAAGCATGGCTAAATTCAAGAATTCAGAAGAAAGAAAGAAATTCCTGGTTATCTACCTGCCAGTGTCCTTGGCTTACAGAGCTAAAGAGAGGCACAACCCCTCTGCGGTTTGGCTGAGCTACTGCAGAGCCCTGCTCCAGCAGCATCCGGCAAACATCTAGCTTTCCCCGCCCCGCTGCTGCAGTCAGTGCTGAAGATTGAATACGAGTCAGTCAGCTGTTTAACACATACATTACTGCAAAGCTATGGGGTTACTCCATTTACCTGTTTCCCCCCACAAAGTGTCATAGTTGTTCATCTGAGCGTACTCTGTAGCCTCTTTTTCTTTCTCAGGAAGATCCAGCAGGTATGATACAATCTGAAGAAACAGGAAATAACACAGACAAGTTGAGTATTAACAGTCACTTATTATACATACTATTTGGCCAAATACATTTAATGACTTTTCACTGTTCTCACTCTTTTGTTCTCTTTGCAAAGTATTATTTTTATTAAGAGGTCCAAATGAATCCCATTATTTCTCAAACTGAGGACATAGTCTAGCTAATGGTAGAAACTATTTCTACCATAGCTTGGACGGATACTAGACGATCTTTTCAACGCTGAAAAGTTTCTAGCCCAACACGCAGTCAGCTCGTATTTAGACATGTGTTGAGTGAAAATGAAGCCCCTAACCAGATAACGTCTTTTACATGCACCATGAGAACAGCACAGCTCATAGCTGAAAAGTTAGCCAAAGACTTTCTGCCTTTTTGTCGAGGGCGCAAACAGGATATGCCTCTTCACCAGAGACATTATCAAGAGAGGATAAAGACTGTAGCTACATAAAGTCATCTTTCTAGGGATTAAAGCATGCACTCATTTTCCTGCATCTGTATTAATGCATATAATTAACCTCGCATTCTTTTGAGTTAAATTACGTTACTTGCCAAATTTAACCAGTTAACTGGACTTCTAGACAAGCATAACACGGTACTATTCAGCACTTTGGAGCTTTCACTTACTCAGTGGTCTAGCTAATGAATTGATCATTTGTCCACACACCTACTGTATATATATATATACACACACACACACAGTACTGTGCAAAAGTCTTAGGTACATGCAAAGAAACCCTGTAGTAAGTAATCCGGAGTAATGAAACAAAGTCAATATCTGATGTGATGACACTTTGCTTTAAAAAAAAATAGTCTCAGGTACAATTTTTGCAGTTTTATAAGGAAATGAGCTGTAAGTGTTACTGAGCATCTTGCAGAAGCAGCCGCAGTTCTTCTGGAGACTTTGACTGTCAGACTCGCTTCTTATTTTTGCAGCAAAACCCAGCAGACTTCATTCTGTTTTTTTGTCTGAAAAGTGATCTTTTATGTGATATACTGCTTTCTTTACTGACATACAAACATTTTTCTGTAACATTTCATTTTGTGTTGGAAAACTAATGTTCAGAAATCTAAAATGTTTTTGTATTGACTCAATAATGTAGAAGTCATAAAATAAAAATCTATAACAAAGTTTGTACTTATAAAAAATAGGGTGCCCAAGACGTTTGCACAGTACTGTACATCTAACACAAGAGAACAGAGTGGAAGTTGAACATTCAGTAAAAGATGGGGATGAAAGCCTGGGAAAACAGTGTATACTGAGATAAGGCAAAGGGTGTCAGGAATGTGGAGACATACAAGAAATGATCTGCGAAGTTTAAAGCAACAAAAGCAACAAGTTTAAACTAACAAATTAATTATATTTTGACAGGTCAGTTAAAGAGGTTGACAGGACAGGGGTATGAACAACAGTTGTTTGATTTCTTGGCCATAAAATGGCTCCAGATCACCACTGTTCATAGTTGGCTGAAACTGACTGGTTATATGGGTGGCCCGGTCACCAGACGCTCACCGGAGGACACCACCCCTAGGCCTGGCTCCAGGTTTGGGTCCCGACAGCCCTAATCTGGACAGGGTACACATAGTCTATTTTTGTACTTTTCATAGCGGTGTTTAGGATCGCTTTTTGTCCGACATCTCTCTTCACATCTGTTCACTGAGTGTTGCTCCTCTGGGAACATCTAGCTCCAGAGGTTCACTGAAATACACAAGCCCCTTCACAGTGACAAGGTCTCGAGCTCACAAATGTGTGAACCAGGAGACGCTTTCTCTAGCTGGCTAGTTTTTTTTACAATGAATCAGAAAATACACCATATTTAATAGAGTGCTTTAGAGGCTATGGAATTGGTATTTGATAATTTAATTAATTTGCATAGTATTTATGTGCCACTTCCAAGGAGCTTGTAGATGAATAGCTTGCATCACCCTGTTTGACAGGATCCCTTGTATGACAGTCAAAGGTCTTTTGACACCACAGAAGAAACCAGAGATCATGGACCGGGTTTCGAGCCAAACTAAAATCATTTTACTATAATCCTGATATAACTACAGAACTGCCTAGAAAAGCCTTTAATTGGCTACTCCCTGCTTCTTACCAATAGAGTATCCACGAGCACAGTGCATTTTCCCACTGTAATTAACGAAAGGGTACTTATCACAGGATCTCTGCAGCTTGATGGGCAGGAGTTATACTTACTGATTCCTAGACAAGGCAGAAATGATGTGTGTGTATGTGTGTGTATGAAATAGACAAGAGAGAATCTTAGCGCTGTGTGGACACAAGTATGGAAAGTACAAATTCCCACACTATGTGCAGAATCTCAATGATAGTGGTCCCCAGGTGACTGTTGTAGGACTACAACTAACAATAAAAACGCACAGAGAAGCAAAACCTAAACAATGTGTCATACCTTCTTTTCCCAGAAGAGCAGATATTTCCAGCTATGCGCAAATACTGGTGTCAACTGGAAGCTTATCAGTCTTTAAAAGCACTACGAAACAGCTAGCTAGGTACCATTAGATCTTTCCCTAAAACTTAAGTAGAAGGCTAATGTCTAAATCCCACAAAATTAAATTAGGGATATTGGCATATATTGTGGCCAATCACATCCTGCAATTGGGAAACAGCCACAAGACTGAGAAGCATACATTAAGAAATATGCCCATGTACAGGTATATTCTGCAAAAAAACCCAGCAAAAGGTACTTTTCTGCACGAACACATATATACACAAGGTACAAATAGATAACGTGCCTTCATAGTTTTGCTCGATCAATTTCGTTGAAAAGATTTTAATGCTTTCTGATAACAATCTCTAAAGACAAAATTTCTACTGGTGTCTCATTTCTGCTGGTTTACAGCCCATGAATAGTCTTCGCACTCAGGGTGGAACAAATGAACTGCTTTATACCAGAGACATGGATTCTACAGGACGATCCAGTGAGAAGTACATACATTCACATCAACAGACATAGTTCTGGAGACACGTTGGTAAATTCAAGGCTAAAGGAGGTCATAGATTTAAGCCAATCACTCTGCCATTGTATTTTAACTGCTATTCCTGGTCAATGGCTTTCATAAACATTGACTTCATACATGGGCCTGTGTTGTAAATATGTTATGTGTTCTAACGTTAATAACTTTCCCGTCACACAGAAATATACTGGCTTTCTTTTGTTACCAATACTGCAGCAAGCCTGCCACATGTCAAACTGACAGCAAAGCAAAACTTCAAAACTACTGAAAAAATCGAAAAACTCATCACTGTCAGCCTAGAACATGGCGGAAGATTACAAATCACTTGGTCAAAGGAATACTCGGGTACTAGGAGGAGGGAAAGCGCAGCTTGTAAAAGCACAAAGTAAATTTCAATGAGTAATTTTAAACTTCATTTTTCTTAACATAATTTTACATGCAGCAATATTGTGATTCAGTTAAAAAATATAATCTAATTCTTCTTTCTTTCTTTATTATTTTATTTTGTTTTTTAAAATTATAGTTATTCCATAATATAAGTAAAGTTTAAAACACTGCCACTGCAAAATTGATTATTTTTCTACAAAAGCACACCCTGTCATGTTTTATTCCATATTTCTTGCTACAGCAATTTGCCAGTGATTGCACTTTTATTACTTATTAAAGGGTGGAACATCATACTTTTTATCTGTTTATAGTTATCTTTAATATTGTGTAGCATCTGCGGAACACGTTAGTTTCGGTTAGCACTTACATTATAGTATTTTCCTTACTGTTGCTTGAACACAACCCTAACCCTTTATGAAAACCTGTCTTTGGCAGAAAACTTAAAAGAGATACCTTCCATAAATGTTAAATAAACGTCCCTACATATCAATTATTACGCACATTTCCATTTGTTAAATAACGTTTTTTTTTTAAATCTATTTATTATTAGCCTTAGATTATATAGATCATGCACCATACAAATCCCTGTGAATTAGCTGTTACTATAGAAACGGTAATGTTTTATGTATACATTAATATAAGCCTGGGATTTGTCTTGCAGTTGGCGCTATTGTCATTGCTGCTGTTATGGAATATTAATCAACAACTTCTGACAAATGAGATTTGAGAATTCAACAGTGTAATGGTATAACTATAATGATCTTAATTTGTGATGTATTAGAGAGTAGAAAGAAGTAGAAAGTAGAAGAGTAGAAGTAGAAAAAAAAATAAAAAATGAACCACAGAATAGTAAATCATGTGAGAAGGAATCAGTGCGGCCCTCCAAAACAGCAAAAGGGTATCCTGTTTCTTCACATTGGAATAAACAAAAGGTTAATTAAAATAATCACCTCAATATGTCCCATACTAGCTGCTGCTACCAGAGCCTGCTGTATTGCGTGACTCTTCGTGAAGGCTTCATGCTGCTGCTGAGGCTGAGCTTCCTGGCGTTTTTTCTCCGACTCCTCTTTGGTCTCCTGCTGCTCAGCAGGGAGCTCTGTCTCTCTCTCCTTTTCCTGTGGAGTCTCCTCTCCCTCTTGCTCCTGCTCTATCTCCTGCTGCTCTGGGCTGGACAGCTGTGGGGAGTCACATGGTTTGGTGGGAGAGGGAGTGTGGAGCTGTGCGGTTTTTGCCCCCTCGCCTCCCCAGTCGCTGTGCAGCAGGAACTTCACCACCTCCATGTGGCCCCTTAGAGCTGCATGTACCAGGGCACACTGGCCGTTCCTGTCCAGCTGGTCAAGCTACAGAGGAACACACACATACACAGAAAGATGTCATAATGGCCAAAAACTGGCTTGATTAATTAAGTTGTATGAGCTAAATTAAATCCGGAGTTGTGAGCTTTAGGTCATTTCCACTTCTAGATGACCAGACTGCAATTGAATTAATAACTGGTCTTGAATTTGTGGCACTGAGCTCAACTCTAAAATATGAGAGGTGTGTACGTGCATGCGTGTGCATGTGCGTGTGTGGATGTGCGTGTGCATGTGTACACCGTGCCTTAGCCTTTCTCTTGCTGAGGGCAGTGACGATGCTCAGCTGTCCCGCGGTGGCAGCATAGCTCAGTGCTGTCATGCCGCTCTCAGATGCCGAGTCCACGTTAGCCCCAAACTCCAGCAGCAGGTTCACCATGTCCATGTATCCCAAGTGAGCATGCACACACAGCACTGGTGCATTGTTTAACACCTCTGTCCGGTAATTAACGTTTGCCCCTCCCATCATCAGCAGACGGGACACCTAAACATGCACATGAAGGCCAACGGTCAAAACGACTTCTCAGGGAGTTTTTCCTAGCCACAGTTGTTTCTGGTGTACCATTAGGTCTCTAAATATAAATCTATATCTGGATTTCTGTAAAGCTGCTTTGCGCCAATGTCTATAGTTAGAAGTGCTTTAAAAATGGATTTGAATCAAACTGAATTGAACTGAATGATGATGGTATGCTAGCAAAATAAAAAAGCAGGTTTACTGGATCCTCAAATCCTGCTGACTAATGTATGATAAAATAGAACCAAACTAACCAATGATGTGTAAATAACAAGTACTGTTAAGGAGGAATGGGTTTAAAGGAATGTCTCAATAAAAATGCTAAAGTGGCTAATGAATAAAAGGATCTAAAAATGCTCATTGGCATTTAAAAACATTCCTTCCTTCCTTCATTCGTTAGTAAAGTTATTATTAATGTCCTACTAGAAATCTCTTCTTTTGGTTTGTTTGGTGTGCAGTACCTTAATGTTAGGGGTGTACAGGTTTCTCAGGGAAGATAAAGCAGTGGATAAACTCTCAGTGCTGTATGACACCCACAGGCCCTGCAAAATGGACGAGGAGACGCCCACCTTCTTACTCAGGCCCTGCAACACAAAAGATAAAACAAAACGGCAAACTTTAGCTGAAACACTTTTAGCCGGTTTCAGAGTTAACACATGGTAATACTATATATAAAAAATAAAAAAATTAAAGATATAAAAAAATAATTTGAATAATTCAAATCAAAAACATTCTATTTTACTCCATTACACGCACACACCATCACAACAAACTTTGTTTCTATTTATAAAGCCTGATAAAGTGATACTGCTGTATACTTTCCAACCAGAGATGACAACCAACCAGAGATTTTTTAATCTTTCGGTTGCTACAGCTTAATTTCCCCAACCCATTCAGCAGCAAAATACTGTTAGGCTTCTGCACTTTTTAAAAGCCATCAGACTTTATGTAAAAGTCTGTGAATGTAAGATTTGGTTAGATGCCTGTGCTGACTTCCGATCTGTATATATTTTTTCTGGAATCGAAAACAACGGTTTTTATAAGTATCATTCCTCAGATGTTTTTGAATTTTGTGTCATTATTCTTCTGTCCGGGGGTCATAAAAATGGCAGCTACCAGAAAAAGATCACATGACTAAAACAGGTCAATATCTCAGTAACCACACTGCACGGTGTACCATTAGCATTTGCAAAACCGTAGACTGATGTTTGTTCTTCTGTCATATTGTGTTTACTCTTACCTTAAATATATGTGCTTTGAGTATATGATGTCCTAGTTCTATAGTCTGCTGTCTGTTGAGTTTGTTTGTCTGTCTGGAGAACCAGAAGGCCAGCAATGTGTGTCCATTCCTGCAACAACGGGAATATACAGTAAAAAACAAAAAGATGTTAGAAGTGCAAGAGGCTGGGAAACATTTTAAATCATGCTGTTGTGCAACATCACTCTTAGCTGAAGACTGCTGGCATTGATTATCTAGCTTCTCCTACTTGTACTCAGCAACAGCAGTGCAGAATAAAATTACCCAGACATATTTGTCTATTCTGTCTCAAAATTCAGCTCCTATATGATGAAATCCCGTTTAAAATTTCTTCTGCTTGTACAGGAGCTTCTCCTGTTTTTCCTTCTCACCTGGGATCACAAAGGAACTTGGTCTTCTCCCCTTCCTCCCTCCAGATTAGCCACTCGCGGAAAGACGGGTGCACGAACATACGTGTGCCATCACGCCTCTTCACCAGGAAAACACCCAACTGCTCCATCCTCTGGCGGAAATCGTCCCAGTCGAGCGTGGCCCTGAGGGAGCCGGCATTGACCGCCTGGTAGATCTGCTCATCGGTGAGAGGGTGCAGTGACGCCAGTGCCACATTGAGCAGGGGCAGTGCTCGCTCAAAAGACGACTGTGTGGGAAAGCGCATATTCAGCTGCAGCAGGTAAACTTCAGCCAGGCTCACAGGCACCACTTTGTAGCCAGAGCTCTTCAACACCAGGTAGCCACGTTCGATCAGGTCAAAGGTCAGCTTCAGGTAGAGGAATGATCCACGACTGAGGGCCTTCAGGTGTGAGCTGAGTTTGGCAAAGCCGGCACCATCCATCTTGCCGTTGAGCGAGATGTTGCTCTGGATTTCAGCACTGCCATGCACACGCTGCAGCACATAGGCCTGCAGATCCCGGTCGATAGCGTCATTCTCCTCCAGGGCATCCAGAGAGATACGGTGGAATGGCAACGGTTTTGTGATGTCCTAAAAATCGAACATAAGGATATTATTTTCATCACACTGGCGAGTTTGGTGTTGTTTTGGTGTCACGCTGATGAAAGTCCTAAAAGCACTTGCTTTAACCACATCATCTTTGCTCTAAAGCTAATTATCAGGTCCTTCAAGTGTGAACTGGTGCAGACAAAGCAATCAGATGGGCAGTACAGCTCAGATCAATTTAATGCATGCTGGCTGACCAAGTACACAAGCACGCTACAACACTAACCTAAAGATAAAAAAAAAAAAAAATCAGGCTGGAAAAGCAGGGAATCAAGACTGAGCATTGTGGCTTTTAATTATAGATTTTAATTATGTACACATTTACATTTACATTTATGCTTTATACATTTATATTCCTTCAACAAATGACCTTGGATAACCAAATCCCCAAATGTTTAAGCTGGTTTTCCATGCATAAGTTGCAACAATTATAAATTTATGAATCTAATATTTGTTCTGAAGATTAGATGTTCATCAGATTTTGGTTTATAATCATAGTTACACTTCATTAACCATAGTGACTCAAGGAAAACAAAATGGCTGAAATAATCTGTGTTATTTGGATATGCAGTATACATCAGCAGCTCTTGACCATTGATTTTGGTGCGGCAGGACAATACTGATAACGACCTAGCCCCAAACTAAATTAAGTCGACAGGCTATCACACATCACTTATGCTATATGCTACTATCTAGTGAATTTTTAGAGTAACTCCATAATAAGCAGTCAAAAGCATACAGTCTAACTGTTTTACACGGTTTTAGACATACCATTGTTCAACTGTCCTAAATACAGCCTCCTGTCATAGTTTGCTAGATGCACACAAGAGCTACTATCATTAACCAGGGTTGCCAGGTATCAGCAAAATTTACAGCACAGCTGCTATCTCAAAAATCACACAAAAGACCTGAAACTAGCCCAGCCTTTATGTGGGAAACCAGGTCACCGTGGTGCATGTGCATTTCTGATGTATGAACATAATCCACTCCAAAATCCACCTTTTCCACTCGCAATCTTTGCAACATATCTTACAATAGAAATTGTTTTTACACACTGTCTGCACTTACGCACTGTCTATTATTTGCTATAAAACAATATTTTGGTAGCTACAGAGTATTTTTAAACTACCTCAATTTGGGGTAAAAACCGTGACTCTGGCAACCCTGTGGTTAAGTGTCCTTTCTGCTGTTCTGTTCGCCGCTTCTCCCCTCAAGCATGGGGCAGCATGATTCCTGCCCTAATAGGCCTCTATTAGCACTCCTTGCAGTTGCCATTTTTGACCACTAGGTGCAATAATAATGGAGCAGTGAGCAAGCTGCATCATGATTGTGCAACATGTAGAAAGGTGAACAGATTTCCGGGAAACATCCATATGTATTTGTCAAATAGCAATTAGGGCTTTATGAAGATAAAGATTTTTGTGGAACAGCTGATATATAGTGGACTCTGGCACTGAGCTGCCTCTGGCAGTATATAAAAAAATTTAATCTACATTATGGATAATCTGAGGATATTGAAGATTACTTTTTTTTTTTTTTTAGAATGTCCATATACAGTGTGAATTGTGTGGGGAAATAAGATACTAATAGTGTGTGTCTGTGTGTGTGCGTGTGTGTTACCTGCAATGAGGTTCGAACGGTCACCACTAGCTTGAGCCAGGCTGGGAACCTGTCGATGGTCTTACAAAGGAAAGAGACAATGGTGTCACCGTAATCAGGCTTGTGGAACTCTGCTTCATTAAGACCATCTATAAGAATGATGAAGTCTTCATCCACTGTCATCTTCCTCTCTGAAAGACAAATACATGGACACACAAACAGTTCACTCTGAAACTTAGAACCAACCAACCCAAAATCTAAGCTTAGGTCTTGAATATCAATGTCAGAATATAATGCATTCTGGGTAGACTTCTGTATAAGTCTCTTTACACACCTTTATAAAGTGTGTCCAGAGGCTCGAGGACTCCTCTTGTGAAAGCACTGAGTGGATCCTGGACGCAGGAGCGCAGACTGAGCGTGCTCTGAATGTGTGGTTCCCTCAGTAGCAGCTCTCTGTAGGTGTTAAGCTGTGGTGAGCGGCACAGCAGCGCTGCCACGTTGTGCACGAACTCTGGCACCAGGCAAGTGTAGGCATTGTCAGCCTGACAGTAGTGATACGCTACCACCTACATGAGATACCAGAGAAGAGTAAAAGTTTTAGCTATTATCAGTAATCTGGAACATATAGAAACAAAAACACGTCAGTGAACTATCTCTGGTCCTCCAGTTTCCTCCCATCTCCCAAGAAAAATAAGAGTAGATGGATTGGTGACTCTAAATTGCTCCTAGGTGTGAATGAGTGTGTGAAAGTGTATGTGTGTGCTTAGTGCCCTGAGAAGTACTGGCATTAAATATGGTCCAACAGGCTCCAGATCCACCGTGACCCTGACTAGGCAGGAAAATTGGAGAGTGCCAAAGTATGTTTTTATATGGATCTGGGCCCTGATTAGCAATTCTTTAGTAACTTTTCCACTCTTAAACTTTTCTTTAGCAACTTTTCCACTCTCAAACCACTAGTTCAATTAGATGTGTGACAACTTAAATTGAACATTTTGAGGGAAAAGTCAAAAGTAGAGTCAAGGTGATGATTGTATACCAGAACACAATAAACTCTAAAGAGGAAATGTAAAAGTAATGCTTGGAGTGGACGGCTATAGGTGCGTCATCTCACTGTCAATCTTTGTCAATCTAGATTTACATTATCAGCTTAAATGAGATTTCTCTGGGAGAATGAACAGATTTATTTATTTTTTTGCAGCACTTTGCTTTCCGTACATGATGGAAAGAGACGAAGAGCAACGAACTAGAACAGCGAGTACCAGCTAGGCGATTTTTTTATACCCTCCTGTTCAGCGAAACTCACAATGAAGATGAATGATTGGAATCTGTCTGATGTGTAGATGTGCAGCGAGGGAGAGCGAGCTGCCGTTTGGATGCAGAGAGTTGGAGATGACTGAAACCAAATCAGTGGAGGGAGAGAAAGAGAGAGACGGAGAAGGGGACCAACAGTGTACACATATGTAAATGAAGTCTCAGAGAGAGAGAGAGAGAGAGAGAGAGAGAGAGAGAGAGAGAGAAAGAGAGACAGGACCAGTCCAGACAAGTCTTGGCAGAAATTCCTATTCACCTGAATGGAAAATAATAGAATAGACGGCATAAAGTCATAAGAGTGACTAGTGTGTGTGTGAGAGACAGAGAGAGAGAGAGAGAGAGAGAGACAGAGAGAGAGAGAGAGAGAGAGAAGAGAAACAGAGCAATGGAACAGAGTGGAGTAAATTATTAATGCATTGGCTTAAAAAGATCAACTTGCTTGGCAGGGGAATGGCATTCTGCACGTATGAATATTTCATGAGGCTCTGTGGCAAAGTTGTTTTTTCCTTTTATAAACACATCTGCATAATGCTGCGACTGAAACACTGAGCCTGGACAGGTGATGACGAGGCTTTGAGCATGTTAGCATGTGCGTGCGTGGTGCATTTGAGACTCACTGGGGAAAGTGAGAGCAGCAGTGCATCAGTGTCTGTAACTGCGTTTGTATATGTATTAAAGTTTTGCTATTATATGAGTGAGGGTTTTTGGGTATACACTATATCGGTTCAAATGTCACGGCCACAGGTATCCTTGAGTACACTTCATCTACAAAGGAAACATGGACGCATCAGCATATGACTCATAAGCTTTTTATGAGCTCTTCACCTTCATCACTCAATCTCTGAAGACTTCTTCACTGTTCTTCTGGAAGATAAGGCTAGCAAGATCTGCCAATCTTCCCTCCCTGCCTCCACTTCCCTCACTAATCCTCACTCCCCCACATATTTCTCTCCTCTGTCTCCACATGATATTCTACACCTACTAACATCGATTAGTCCCACCACTTCTCCACTGGAGCTCATCCCATCTACGATCCACCAGACTCCCACAACGTCCTCCTCCTCACCACATCCATCAGAAATGGCTCCATAACCTCAGGTCATGTACCAGTTGCCAGGATGCCACTCTTTCTGAAAAGCCCATGCTATCTTTCCTTCCATTCCTTTCAAAAGTCTACAGTCAGTTGACTCTTTCTCAGTCAGAACCAGGTCCAAAGTCTTAACGAGTCAGAATTCAAACCGGGACACTCTACAGAAACTGCTTTTGTGGCTGAATTCAATCCTGATAGTTCAGCGCTTTAACCACACTATCCTTCTCTCCATACTTAGGGCTGAGTTACACTTCTGTGTGTGTGTGTGTTGTGACACATTTCGGATAAGCACAAAGATATCACAATATGTTTCACAATACATAGGCGTGATCGCGGCGATAGTGTTGCATTTTTAAAATCCTATTCGATACTACTTTCTTTAATGTCTGCGAAATAAAGCCTATAATTTTTTTTTTACATTTTAAAAAAAGAACATTTATATAAAAAATTAATTAATTCATATTTAGCTCTTGAAAAATCAGTAAAAAAACTTTTTTATCTTTCAACAATTTTAAAGATTATGCACAAAATTTGATCACCAGGTCAGCTGTTTCCAGTCAATTAAATTTACATTAAAAAAAAAACATTTTCATAATATCTTCCCCAATACCTGCTGTCCTCTGCGAAGCTAACTGCATGCTGTGCATATCTACAGTGCTGTGCTTCAATCAGCCTTCAGGCAAACACTGACTGGCTGGCGGGGTGAGTTCAGTTGTGTGACCGGAAACTTTCTGACAAGACAGGCTTCGTTGTAATGTGACTCTTCTTCCATGGGTTTGATCGAGCGATTCAGAGTTACATTGTTCCAAATACAACTCAAGTGTGAACAATACAATATTAATAAACCGTAAAATTTAAATTTCCCTTATTGCATCCAGTACTTTCTATCTTCCGTAGGCTGCCCCCCAACACTTTTTTGTTTAAAATCAAATTTTAAAAAAACCTGTGACAGAAACAGATGAAAAACACTTTCTGAAAATATCAGTTTAGACTGACTTATGCTGTTAGTTTCTCAGGTTGGTGGATTTTAAATAAACGGACAACGCGAGCATATATCCCTATTTTTTTCTCCTGCGTTTCACGCTTGTGCCACTCAGTTGATATGATCAAATTATTGTACACTATAATGGATTTATTTACTGAAAACTACAATCTTAACACTGTGGGAGGCGTGAATATAAAGTGTCAGGCTTTATACTGGCTTATTATAATGTCAGTTGCAGGATTACACAATTTACTTTCTTTTTCTAACATACAGTAAAGACATAGTGCACAGTGTAAGCAACTAAATTTTTTGTGAAGCACTGATCATTCTGTGACTGGTTAGAATTGTGGATTTAAACACTAACTAAACTGAAGTGCTTTCGATACTTGAGCTGCTTGATACTGCTGAATACAGAAAAGGGAAAAAACTTCAGAAATGCGTCGATGAGAAGTGAAGCCCAAGTTGTCTTCGGTTTATTATTCCATTCCTACAGAGAAACACAGAACTCTCCTTTGTTCTTTATTACACTTTTTTTTTTGGTTCTGATTTGGTTCATGGGGCACTGCCCCCTAGTGAATATGCTGAACAAGGCAGACGATGCCTTGATGTGCTTGCAGATGCAGTGCATGTAGTATAAATCAGCCCATTGAATCACTTGCTCAGCATGGCAGCATTTTGCTTCGTATCTGGAGCGACACGCATCAGGTGGCACTGAAAAGATCCACATCTGCTCTGTGTACTCTCTCTACTCACATCCTTCTAGGCTCAGTACTCAGCCTTCTTCTCTATTCCCTCAATACCTGCTTTCTTGCTGACATACAATCAGTTATGTGCATGACACCTAGCTCATCTTTTCCTTCCCACCATCAGATACTCAGGTTGCAGCTCATATCTTGGTGGGTCTGACTGACATCTCATCATGAAAGGCAGTTCATCTCCTGAAGCTGAAAGCCAGCAAGACTGAGGTGCTTTAAATTCCTGGAAAGGCATGCCCACACCTTATATACTATATCTCAGACTGTCTTGAGACTAATCTTTAATAGAATTCTGTGTAGCACTCCTGAGATCTAGCACTTACTCCAACTTTTAAATATTGAGTTGTGGCTGGTCTTTATCCACATTTGTTGTCAGTGGAAACTTATCCGGCACAAGTTGTATCATTCTATCATCTCATTTAATAGCCATATGCTTAGAAAAGATTTTGCCTCACCCACTTTGGATAAGAGCATTTGCCAAATGAGCAAATAAATAAGAAATGAATAAATGTCCGCACCTGAGATGCAAGTCTCCTCATAGCCTCCTCCTGTCTCCTCCTCATCTCTGGAGTTCCCGGGCAGCTGCCACCTCCCAATGTTCCATGGGAGGGCTGAGGCTGTGTAAGAGGGAGTCCATCTCCATCTAACACACACATACACACACACACACACACATAGAAACACTTAAACACACTGAACTTAACAAACAAGTGTTTGGTAGGGCTTCCTAGATTTTACCTCAAGAATGGCAGAATATCATCAATATCATCATACCATTTGAAAAATAATGATGCAAGTCAAGCAGAAAATATTAAATGCTACCCCAAGCCTTTGTTGAAATTATGATAAAAAGTTTTGCCTCTACAAAATAACTTTAACCCTTACGTTTGGGTGAAGCCTGTGGGCTGTCGGAGGCAATCTGCCTCATGCGGTTGCCGTGGCAACTGAGAGCCACCAGGCGGGAGATAATGGCCGTCTTGCCAAAGCCAATGTTGCCAACCAGCACCACACCCCGGTTGGTAGCACGGTTGGTGCTACTCAACTGAGCATCAATTTCTTGGAAAAGCCACTCACGCCCTGTAAACACAGAGTCCACCGTGATGCTGGGAACCTCGAAGAGCAACGGCTTCAGCGCTATGTCCTGGAGCCTGTATGGAGCGAAGCGCACTGAAAGACAGAGAGAGAGAGAGAGAGAGAGAGAGAGAGAGAGAGTGAGAAAGGAAACACAATTCAGAGGATGATAGTCGGGTAATAACTGAGCTAACAGCTGTGATGAGTCATTTAGATAAGATCGTATACCATAGACAGAACCAGTCATGCCAATGTACAATCAAAAAAGAATGATGGATATATAATACAACAGAGAGAAATGATTACAATAGTGTTAAATCAAGGAAACTTGATTTGTAGCATCTTGATGGTGAACTGTTAAAACAGGGGTGTCCAATCTTATCCACCAAGGGCCAGTGTGGGTGCAGGTTTTCATTCCATTCAAGCAGGAGCCACACCTGATTCATCATGTTTAATCAGCTGATCCTGGCTTTCAGTAGACTTTGGCTTCTGCTTGGTTGGAATAAAAACCTGAACTCACACCGGCCCTTTCTGGATATGATTGGACACCCCTGTGTTAAAACTTACTACTACTACTACACCTGATATTTGAACACCTTTAAACACAGAAAGGATATAAACACTCATACAATACAAACAGGCAATTTGTGATTAACCAGCCACTGTTTTCACACACACACTAGCACACACGCACATGTGCACACAACTGTACAGTAGATCACAATACTATATAATGAAGTCCTAGGAAAGGAACTACACCAGTTACACAGCAGGTGGAGAGTATGCAGCGTTAGCAGAACAGGAACTTACGTGACCGGGACTGCCAGGCAATGTGGTTAGCAGAAGCTGAGATACACACACAGACACACAGGTAAAGAGGAGAAAAAAAGCCTGCGCTAAGAGAGAAGCTGCATGGAGTAACGAAGCCATAAGTGGACAAGAGGATGAAAATGAAAGGCAGACCACTAGTGAAAATGCTTCTATTTGCATTCTTTTCTAATTTAATGCAACAATTTTCATTACAAATTATATTATTGACAACAACTTGAGTGAAAATCAGAATCTTTGAAATATTTACATAAATTTCAGAGTTTCTTAGTATTTGGTACGTCCCCTTTTTTGCTTTAATGACAGTGTGCACTCGAGCTAGCATGGACTCCACAAGTTTGTGCAAAACCTTATGATCAATTTTAGATCAAATCCATGAGTGTCGTCTGAACACATGCTTCAACAGAAGAGATTAGACATGAGGAAAATCTGACTTTTTGTACAAAGCAGTTGACATGGTCAATATCACAAATTTACTTATATTTAAATAGGGAACTAGAAATAGTGCAGAATCTTGAATGTTAAATATTGAAGATATTAAACATTTACTTTCTTTGTTTTAAATATTTAAAAATTATAAAAGCTGTTTATTTCTCAGATTTTCCATGTGGTCTCAGACTTTTGGACCCCACAATACATACATTAATTGTCCCTTTTAAATTCAGGGCAGGTTGTAGGGAAACAATTACTGACTATAGTGACTATAGTCCATCAGTCACACGTTACTCAACAATACAGAGAGACCATCACAGGACCAGTAATGATGAGATAGCAGAGATGCAGTAGAATATTAGGCCGCATTCACACCTATTAGTCTGTTTGGCCAGTTTGAATCAGAGCGAAAATTGATACTTTTGGTGTTATTCTCTGTTTGGTTTTGTTTCATTGCTTATATTTTACATAAACCAAAAAGCAAAACTGTTGTCTGAGGGGCATGTAGGGCTGAAAATATACTCCTATATTTATATTATTATATTATATATAATATACTCTTTTATTCATTGGTAAGTGTCAGATATTTCCCTCTCGCCCTGAGCGCTGAGTGTAGAAGCGCTCAGCACACTTAACCACCCGCACGTGCCGTCGGCCTCAGACCCGATCGGACTTTCGCCAGGTACTATGAGGAGAGGAAGGTTGGAGACAAAGAGGAAGCGAAGTCTCCAGCAGAGCTCTAGCCCGAGGCTCATGGGGTGGCCTCCCCTGCCGAGCTCCAGCCTGAGGCAGATGACGCAGCCTTCCCTGCAGAGCTCCTTCCAGAGGCCGACAGGGCAGCCTCCACAGCCAAGCTCCAGCCGGAGGCTTACGGTGGAGACTCCCAAGTCCTTCTCCTGTCTGAGGCTGATGATGCATCCTCCAAAGTTCTGTTTCTGCCTGTGGTCAAATGCATGACCTCCCATGTTCTGCTCCTGCCCGAGGCTGACAGCACGGCCACCCAAGTGATGCTCACACTCAAGGCTGACGGTGCGGCCTCCCATGTCCTGCTTGAGCCTGAGGCCATCAGCACGCCCTCCCATGCCACGCTCCTGCCTGAGGCCAGTGGCGTGGAGTCCCACGACCTGCTCACGCTAGAGGCTGACAGCGTGGCCTTCTGAGTCCAGCTCCGGCATGTGGTCGATGATGCCGCCTCCTAAATCCTGCTCAAGCCTGAGACCGATGGGGCAGCCTCCCAAGTCCAGCTCCTGTCTGAGGTGGACAGCGTGGCCTCTCAAGACCTGCCCATGCCAGAGGCTGAGGGCGCGACCTCCCAAGCCTTGTTCCCACCTCATGACCCAAGCGAGCCTGTCCCAGCTCTGCCAAATGAGCCCAGCGATCCTGTCCCAGTCCCTCCACCTGACCTCGGCGAGCTTGTCCCAGCCCACCACCTGACCCCGGCGAGCCTGTCCCCTCCCCGTGTCTGCTTCCTGGCTCCTCTGGGAAAAGTCAACATGATGGACATTGCCGGCCTCTGGGAATTTTGCCTGGACATTTTACCCAGAGGGGTCGGACCACCGGTGGGGGGGAGGGTTGAAGACGCTTTGGGGTGGGAGGGGTGTTTGTGGTAGGGGATCTGTCACGTATTTACCCTCATGCTGAGCATAGAAGTGCTCAGCGCATTTAAGCACCCTCAGAGCGACAGTGAGCACTTCCATGTTGTCATGTCTTTGTTTATTTTGCCATGTATGTTTTTGTTTTCATTCATGTCCTGTCTTCACCCATGTCCTGTCATTGGTTGTCTCCCTTATGTGTCGTGAGCATTCTCACCTGTGTTCAGTTTGCCCATTATTAGTTAGTACATTTGAACCCTCATGTGGCTTTGTGTGACGCAAAGTATTGTTCAGTGTTTTGCTACCTGTTCATACTGAGCCTTTGTTTTGTGTCTTTGACGTCCTGTTTTTTTGACCATGCTTTTTTGCCTAGTTTTTCCATATATCTCAGATTACCCCTGCCATAGCTGTTTGTAGATCACCTGACCTGAAACCTTCATAAAGTTAATGGTCACTTGTATTATGTGTGGTATTAGACACACCTACCCCTGATGGTCCACCTTGTAGAGTGTACAGTTAAAGACTACAGCTTTCTTAAATATTTTTCCATGCACAACTTGTGTTAATTGCCCTCTAGTCTTCATCAGGAGGCAGTTTTCAACACTGGGCCACTGTTGGATGGAGATATCTGGTAGGTGGACTATTCTTAACCCAGCAGTGACACTGCTTCAGCTGATACACTCATACCACTGCATCATCCATGCCACTAGCATGTTGATTTCAGTGCTTTACTATAAGCAGTCTTCCACCACCACTGGACAGAGTAACGAGGGCTGAGAAATTGTGCATAGAAACAGAAAATTTATCAAGAAAGAATTGTGATTTCACTGAACATGTCATTTGGAATATTTTGCGTAGACCTTCTTTTCTTCATCAGAAATTTCACGTTATTTTTTCCCAAGGGTCTTGAGGGCCACCAAATGGTGCCAGTTGGTGGCATATGTGTGCCTATAATATGGATCGCACTAATTGATTATGAAACTATTGAAAACATTTATTTCAGAGAACATAAGGTGGTGGTGTCCTGACCCTGACACAAGCAGCACAACAGTGATACTACTTAAAAAATATCACGTTATCCTTGTCAATAGTTAAACTGAACAAATCAAATTTAATTCCTCAAAATCAGTTTATAAATTTGCCTGCTCCTGTATAAGCAGCTTTTAACTAACTGGCTTCATTCCATCTCCAGTTTAAAAAAATATTAAATGTGGCTTCAAAAAGACTGGATGAGATCTAATCTACTTTAATTCCGATGTTCCTATCCCTCCACCTGGTTCCTGTCATTTTTACAGCTGATTTTTATTACAGATGCATAAAGCTCAGTAAAACCCTGCTGTTCTCTTTGGTCTTCAGAGGCACCATAAAATAAACCACGCAAAATTAAAATGCATGAGTTTAAGTGTTCCTGTCTGATCAAATTGCCAGTGACTCATCTGCTTTGAAATTTCTTTAAAGATTATTTGTGCATATTAGCTTTTCCTGTTGTGCTGAAGTAATCTGATACAATACTCCAATTGTCATTTAACTGCTACAGAATTTGCATATATTTGATTTTACTTTGATGTTATTTCCATTTGGTATGCTTAAACACCTACGGTGTCTTGCGTAAGTATTTAACCTGCTTGAACTTTTCAACATTTTGCTGTGTTACAACCTGGACCTGAAAATGACTTGGGAATTTAAGTCATGAGTCTACACAAAACAGCCCATAATTTTTCTTCCTACTTCAATATTATGGGATATTTTGTGTAGAGTCATGACACATTATCCCAATTAGTTCCATTTCAGCTCCAGATTGTAACACTACAAAACATAAATTAAAAAAAGTAAGCATCAAGGGAGCGATACCGGCCACTTTATTAGAACCTGATCATTCATGCAATTATAGAAATCAGCCAATCATGTGGCAGCAGAGCAATGCATACAGTCATGCAGATACAGGTCAAGAGCTTTAGTTAACGTTCAAGGTCTCAGTGACTTTGACCGTGGTATGGTTGCTGGTGCCAGATGGGCTGGGTTTGAGTATTTCTCTAGAGTTTACACAGAATGGTGTGAAAAACAAAAAACATCCAGTGAGCAGCAGTTCTGCAGGTGGAAATGTCTTTTCGATGAGAGTGGTCAGAGGAGAATGGCCAGAATGGTTTGAATTGACTCAAATAACCACTCTTTACAACCATGGTGAGCAGAAAAGCATTTCAGAAGGCACAATTAGTCAAACCTTCTGGTGGATAAGTGATGTTTTTCTAATTTTCAATTTTTCAAATCTTAAAGTGGCAAGTGAGTATACAGTATTATCAAATATTAAAAAAAAAAAACCAAACAAATTGATAATTTTTCTAAATACATCTTCAAATTATGATATTAATACTTGTATTGTAAGCAATTATACAAACTCTGTGTGTGTATATGTGCATGTGTGTGTTATCAGGTCAGAACCATGGTTCCTTGGGAAACAACAGATCAACTGATTTTCGTATATTAAGATTATAAGAGATAATACTCTCACTCATCTCTCTCGCTTTTTTTTCCAAGTAGAAGGTGTGAGCTGCTTTAATTACTGACCTGGTGAGAATGACTCAGCAAACAGGCTCTGAGAGAAATGAGGTGATGAACAAGCTCCATTTCACCAAAGTAAGTGTGTGTGTGTGTGTGTGTGTGTGTGAGTTTATGAAATGTAAAAAAGCATCCATTACAGGACTGAGACAGAGCACATTCAAGGAACTCTTTCGCACTCACTTCTTAGTATAATGGAAATGTGCTGTTATTCTTACTGACTAAATCTCTCTCTCTTTCTGAAACTGCTTTTGTGTGTGTGTGTGTGTGTGAGAGAGAGAGAGAGAGAGAGAGAGAGATAGAGAGAAAGAGAATGAAAGAGAGTGTGTGTGTCACTCTGGAGAAAGGTTAAGCTCAGTGTAGCCTGGAGGGACAGTGACACTGATGCTCAGAGACTAAGAGCAGACACGGATGTCACATGGGCTCTGTACAAACACTCTCACACAGAGGAGAGGAGAGCAAACACAGTGAGGCATCCGATTAGGAAAAGAGAATGGCTTTTAATGTTTAAACACCAATTTAAAACACTTGGAAAGGGAGCTGTGTGTGAGTGTGAGCAGGTTGTGTAGGCTAGGGGTTGACTAATACACTAGGTGCCACTGTGGGGATGTTCATTAGTCGGGGCGGTGAAAAAAAACAGTGAGGCAGACGGTAAGGAGATACAGGCTAAACATACTTTATTAGTCTGAAAATGTTTCAGAACAGATGCCTCCAATTCTACAGTCAACTGCACATTATGTAAGACTACACTGAGGAAAATCTTTTTCAAAATTTTCTTTGGCTTTGATGGAACCTAATCACTAAGGTAGAGGTGTCAGTGGGTTTTTATTCACACTCCCGCCCGCTTCGGAAGGAATTCTGACCAATCCTGCCTGCTCCTGCAGATATTTTTGTTGTCCTTTAAGGCTAAATAAAATGTAAATAAAATCTTTTTCACCAGTCATTCTGCCATGACCAGCACTGTGTGAAAGAGTGTGTTCCATGCCGCAGGCTGCACATCACCATCCAATTCCACTTGGGCTACCTTTAAGGGTGGCTGTCACAGCTAGTTTAGATCCTGATCCAAACTCATTTTCAGATGCTACTATGGCCAGAGTTGAACATGGTGGTTAAACTCCTGGGCAACTGTCAGCCTGATAAAACCTCCCAGGCACTGCTGTAGACATACGTAAGGAGGACTCTAATGATAGACATGAGCTTTGGTGCAACGCACTCTCAGTTTCAGGATCAACGATTTCAGCTGAGCTGCCAGGGTGTCCACATGAGTCCATTTTAAGAACCATTTTAAGAACATGGTGTAATATAATACATATATTAATTATTTGGCACATTTATTGTGCTGATATATTTGTTTTCATTGTTAACAGTGTTGCCTAAAAACACTGATGCTGGAAATGCATTTCTGGGAAAAGCCTGGTTACCATTAAAGGTAAAAAAGGGGAAAATTACATTTAAAGATTTCTTTCTGACTGCAGTGCAGGAGCATTACAGACATTTTGGCAGCTAGTATCTGGTTACAAAATGAATTGATTAGGGTTATGTCCATTTCACTACAGCATATAGCTATACAAGAGTTTGATCAAATCCTGACTTTCACTGTAAGAGAAAATCACTTTTAGCTAGCAAGGTTTTAAACTTTAGACAATCTTTAGACACAATGACTTCATTTATTATAATTTTTTTATTTATTTATTTTTTACCACTGCGTTTGTTAATTTGGATTCTTATGCAGGGAGATTAAAAGGTATATAAAACATTTCCACATCATTTTGGTTAAATATATTTATGGTTTCTTAAAGTTAAGGTGTCAAAGTTGAGTGCCTGTTATAGGCAGAAAAAAAAAACATTTACGACAAACCCTGATTTTTCATCTTTTTTGGGCTATTTGCCAGAATTCAGCTGCACATTTGCTTTGATTTAGTCCTTTTAATTGTATGCTTGATTTCTTATTTCTTTTTCTCCACATTTAGATTTAGATTTTGGACTTGATCTAGGAATAGTAATTATACATTATATGACATTAGGTTTAAAAAGACTATTTAAATTGCAGATTCATTCTTAAACATAACCATTACCTACCTTTGACCTTGCGGACATGAATTGCACTGGTATAGTACTGTGTATAAGGCTCTATGCACCCCTGAGGAGAGGGCCTTCTATAAATACCCACCTTAAAATACTTTATATTTGCCAGTCTCCATCAGTCAAACGCATATTGATTGCAGCAAAAAAAAAAAAAAAAACCCTATATTTTTATACTTATTTACAGCTTGACCATTTAATCATGTTTGCAAGGAGAACTGGCTTCCTATTCATCCAATCATGTGACATATACATGTGTGGTGTGTTTTATATGCCTCTGGTCATTTTTATTAAGGTTATGTTGTAATAAATGTAAAATAATTAATACTAGATGTATTAGTATACATTAGTAGTGCGTTTCAAAGTATAACAATCCTGACTCTAAACATAACTTCAGCTAGACACACACACACACACACACACACACACACACACACACACACACACTAGGTACATTACCTCTCAGATCCTGGCCAGATCGTCCGGCGGCCATGCTGTTTTGGCGCGCCATGCGCAGTGAAGTTCGGAGTGGAGCGTGTCTCTGCTCATCCAGGTAGGCCAAGTCCTCCAGGTGAGCTGAACTGGTGGCTGATGTTGCGGAGGAGAAATGGAAGACAAAACATCAGTGTTTGAATGAATGAGCAGAAGAAATGTTTCGGATAACTCAAATAATGAGACATTGTGTTACATCATAACACACAAAATTAGACATCTCCTTTTGTTCATTTAAGATCATTTACAAATCATCAGTGACCTGGAACAGAAAACATCAAGGAACGAGCAGAAGAAAGGTTTTCGAGATGAGGTGTTACCGAAAAAATATATATGAAAATGATGAGTAAATGATGAGAATGATATATTACATCATAACACAGTATTAGACACCTCTATTCGATATTTTAAGATATATTGAACAATGATCATATTCATGGCCTCTGGCTTTTTCTTAGAACTTCTCCATCACACCTCGGATAGTGTATATCATGGGAACTGAGGGGAGAATTACAGAATATGGTGGTCATGCATTTATGCCTTCACATTTGCCTACACACAAACACCCTTCCAATTTTCTGTAAAGGAGTCATATCACACCAAAAGCAGAATATGAGTAGTGTTACAGCATGAGTTCATTATTTCACGACCAGAAAGTTCAACTAAACCAAGAGAGGATTACTACATCCATTTGGCTTTTTCTCATTCAGTGAAAATAAAGCATTTTCCCAGCCTTTTCTTTTCCAATGGATATGCAGACTTTTTCTACTATACCATACAGTAGATCAACATTATATTGACCTTGGCCAAAATAAAATATGAGTATAAAGAAAAGACAATAGCTGGATTTCTAATTGGAAAGAAATAATGTTAGTTCCTGATTCTGAATGTCCTGAAGCAACACAAACTAGTTAGCTAACATTATGCTGTCAGATTGTAATTTACATAATTTAATTGCAGTGCTCAAAAGTATGATTTTGTTCTTGCAGAACTTTGTAAGCAACGTGCTTATGAAAAGTGTCTTTGGCTGTCACTGTATTCACGACATGTAACTTTCATTTTCTAGCCAATTTATTCAAAGTGGCAGGCGTGATACCAAGCACAATGAAGAGATAAAGATTTCATTCTTGTAGGAGGCACTAATGTTTTCTACTGAATGTTATTTGGTCTAATTGTCATTGAAGAAACAATTATTTTTGAGCCTAAAAGCAAAACAATAAAGAGAATCTCAAACTTCGCAATGCTCTTGCAATGTTTGCAATGTTCTTGTGTTTCTCCGTGTTCTAAAATCATGTAACTGTTGCACACTTTGCATCACTTCTGTGCTGCTGAATTCTCATTTCTGATTGGTCAGAAGGTGTTGATTAATATTCTATAACAGTGGCTCTGCCAATAGTGCTGGATGTTATTCAAATCACAAAGTTATATTAATGTGCTCATTTTTACAGTATAGCTGTTTCTATAGTAACAGCTAATGTGACTTGTATTGTGGACGCTCCACATAATCAAAGCCTACTAATAAATGGATTTAAAAGGTTGTTATTGAACAATAACATATAACTGTTGATATGGTGAAGCTTTCTGGAAGGAGATGTTTATTTGGCATTTATGGAAAGAGTCTCCAGTGTCAGTATCAGTCAGTATCTGCTTAGCACACCCAGGAAATCAACTTAAGCAGGCTCATAAACCAATTCTGAATACGTGAAACTTTACCCATGTTACCTTTTGAACTTGAGTCGCTGACTCTGAATGTGGCCCATTGTGAATAAGTGTCCTGGGATGAGCACAGGACAGAATGCACCTAGTGCAAGCTTGTACGCTGACACAAATCTTGCTTGCTTGACCATATGTGTGTACGTTACAGCTTACATATTCTGCGCGAAGAGAAGAGAGCGGCAGCTAACAATGCAGTGGAAAGCAACTGTGCCAAGCGTCCCTCTGATAGACAAATGTACGTGTGTGTGTGTATATGATGATATTGCTGAAACTTAGCAGTAGGTAATATGTAGTTTACATTTCTCTTCTTCTTGCCTCATAATCCAAGAACCCAGGCAGTGAAACGTGTGTGCATCGATGTCTATGCTCATGGTAATAAACGTACCTCATTTCCCTCTTTCTCCATATTATTAAGGAAACTCATATGAACTCATATTCTACTGTATCTGCAATGCAGCACACTGCCTGAGTGGGTCTGTCTCTTGGGTCTTGCTCACTGATGCTGATCTTGGTGGGTATGAAAACCATATTTGTGAGTGAGTCTGTGTGAGTTTGGGCAGATCAGACTGCCATCACATGCACACACACACACACACACCTCTACACGGTATGACTTTCACCAGTTTTCCGATCTCCCAGTCGACTTACACAAATGAATCTACATTTTCGTTACAAGACTGCAGGAGGAAGAGGCAAGCTTTACATGACAATGATGAACTAACTCTTACAGTGTCCATTTCAGGTCAAATTTTCAGGCCCCGAAGTAATAAAGTTGATTTATTATTGTCAGTTTTGCTGTACGGGTTTTAGCAGTTTTGAAAGTGATGCTCTGAAACTGTGTTTGTGTACCAGATGCTGGAGACTTTCTGGGTGTGTGGGTGTTTAAACATACTCCTATACTTGCATAAACCTGATGTGCTGCATGACTCTGTATATCATGTAAATGTAAATGTAAATGTGGCAGTAAGAGAGCACACAGGCTTTAAACACACTTACATTCAGTCATTCCCATATGAGTGGTGGTCTGGGAAAACCCACTGGATGTGGCTGTGGCTGAATTCTGCAGCCAAAAATTGACGACAAATCTGGATTGGACCAAAGATAAAAAGGTTTTCTCCCAGTAATGTACTTTAACATCTCTACTTTGAGGAAACAAATATATTTTTACCAAAACATGTGTGGAAATGTTTTTATTTTGACTACTTTCTATCACTGGCTTGGCTAACTGCCTGCAAAGATCAAGTTATGTAAGGAGCCAGGTGGTAAAAAACAGTCAGTCTGTCTAAACATGTCTGAAACCTTGCTAGCTGACTGTACTGAGAACAGAACTGTCTGACTGAATGAATGAATCAGTGATTATTTCCCTGCCCATGTTAGCATTAACCGTAATCAGTGAAGTGAAGAGACGCCGATGAGGCTCGTGTTTGAACGTCACGAGTGACTTTTCAGAATCAGAAACAGAATCAGAATCAGAAACACCTTCATTGCCAAGTACCGTGGGTTTACATGTACAAGTTATTTGTCTTGGTGTACTACTGCTTAGTAATAAGCAATAATAATAAATGATCTAAATAAATTAGCTATAACAATATTTTACCTCAGGTGATGAGACAGAGACTGATGTGGATGATGCTGATAATCAAAATGAGAACTCATTGTAAACTTATAATTCTTTACAATTTGACAGTAATGTTTTTTTTTTTTCATCAGTAGATTAGGTTATAAATGTAGAGATCCTGTTGCATTCTCGAATCTGAAGGTATTTAATTTTCTATAACAGCAGCTCGGACAGTAGTGCTGGCTGTAACTCAAATCACATGTTTATATTAACACATTCAGGCTATTATGTCATTGTTTCTATATTAATAGCTTATTCACATCGACTTGTATGGTGGATGCACCACATAAACTAAATCTAATAATAAGCAGATTTTATTATTAGTGTTGTTTTTTTTAACAAAGAAAGCTTCTAATTTTTTCCAAAAGTTTTCTGGAAAAAGACATTTATGTAATATTTATGGAAGGAGTCTCCAGTTTCAGTGCTGTGATGCAATCAGTATGTTTTTTTTGCGAGGCTAGTGAAGGAATGACTGTTTATAGCTTCTCATGTCCCACAACTTTAAATGTAACTATAAACAGTTAAAAAGCACAACATGTCATTAATTAATAAACTCAAAATTACAATCTTTGGCAAATCACTGTTGTAGAAAAGAAAGAAAATATTTCGGGATGTGCTGTTATAAGAAAATAATCAATTCAGGATGTTAAGAGCATCACATCAGCCTGTCATGTTTTATTCCTTACATAATTGGTTGAGGTTCATGAAAAAGAGAAAGTTTAATTTCCAGTTTCAATTTTCAAAAACTATGCATGAAAGAAAATTTCATCAAAATTAATCCATGTGAAAGGTTTCC
The DNA here is from genome assembly GCA_022985145.1 of Pangasius djambal. Taxonomy (NCBI): domain Eukaryota; kingdom Metazoa; phylum Chordata; class Actinopteri; order Siluriformes; family Pangasiidae; genus Pangasius; species Pangasius djambal. Next base: position 4,758,194 of record CM040986.1, on the reverse strand, counting down.
CCAGGGAAATGGTGCTTTACCGTAACATGTTCTTGGAGCACTTAATGATTTAATTATTTCCCCTAATAGTGCACTTGATCATCCTTGTCATTAGGTTATGACTCCTTAAAGCATCTCACTGAAGTTTTTATGACTATGTCCTCTGCTGTCTGCACATTTATGAGCCACGGAATAAGAGAGTCTATTAAATAAATAAAAGTTTGGATAAATGTGACTCAGGGGCAGTTAATAACCTACTGACTCCAGCGCACAATGTAGCAAGAGTAACGTTTATCCCCTGTGTTGCAGAACATAATTTATTAAGACAGCTTTTCCTCCATAACATTTCTGTCCCTTCTTTGCCTGAGCAGCACTACAATACAAGATGAGAGTTTATTGTAAGACTGTAATTTCCCTTCTCAACAAATAAAATCTTATCTCATGATCAAGCCTATTATCTGTATATCCTTGGAAAGTGCATGTTGGTTATTTCAGGCCTTATGAACCTCGTTCCGTGTAAAGAAATAAATCCATGTAAATGAGAGCACAAGGCGAGGTGTTGATAATTTTGTGAAAATTTACTTAAGAATACTGAGGACCTTGTCTAATATCGGCACAACATTTAGGCACAGCACAATCATCTGATAATTTGGTGATCCTAGCAGTGTTACACAAGAACATAATGTGCACCGCAATTACAACAGGCCATGGTTTAATGTCCTTGATAATTATAGCTGTGATTGTGTATAGCAGTAGATGGATGTGATTGCTAACAAAGAGCTCAATAACCTGTTTAATTGGAGGTTCCTACTCTACCTTTAGATGATAGATATTATGAGGAGAAAAGAGAAATGAAAGCCATACAGCTTCAGAGCTTCATGAAATAACATGGATGTGCTACATTAACGATGCAGCATTGATTGGAAAGGCATGAACAAATAACCACACCCTGCTATTTATATTCCACTTCACTGAGCTCTTTACGAAGATACACGGCTAAATCCCCCCGTGCAGAATAGATGTGCACATCACAGCTTTTAGATACATCCTCTTGTCCTTGTGACAAATAGCTGTGATTGTGTAGGTCATTGGGATTGCTATCGACCACGCTGCCTTCTTCTTTCTCATCTTATCCCTCCATTATTCCTTCCTTCTTTTTAGTGTGTCATTCTCCCATCTCTCTATATCTCTATAGATTTCATGTTGTGCTCAAAGGGATTTGGGGATGGCTTAAAGCTTAGAGTGTTGATCTGCTCTATCATGGGAGTTCAATCTCCTTTTTCTACTTTTTCTTCCTTTTCTTCCTTTGCTTTGTCTTTTCACATCTTCTCAGTCACAGTTTTTGTTGATAATCCTCTGCCTTTTATCACTCTTCCCCTGCTTTCCTCTCTCCCCCTCTTCGCATCAGGTTATAACGATTTTTCCTGCTCTTCGCCACCCTCCTCTGCCTCAGGCTACTCCTGAACTATACAGTATATACACTCATGTTTTGCCACACCTTTCTCTCCAGACCCTGTGACCCTTTCACGCTTCTCCTTAAGCACCAGTGTTTTTCATCCTTTTTGTCTCGAATAACACCTGCCTTTTGCAAACGCCCTTTTTCAACCTTTATGAGAAAAATCTTTTCTTTCACCGAAACATACACTCAAACACACAAAATTGTTATAAAGCGCTGATTGCTCACACAATAACCCAATCAGACAGGAGACTTTGTTTATATAAATGACATCTTTCCAGTGATACTGGATGAATCTTTGCTGTAGGGGAGCGTTGATCCTGGGCAATGGTGATGATTGTTGCACTCATACACCACTTATTCAGTGTTATCATCACTCAGCTAAAACACAACACACTGCGGTGTTTCGTGTCATTAGGGTTTAAGTGGACGGCATTCTACGGTGGCAAATTAATGTGCTATTAAGGTTTATTAAAAAAAAGAGAAGACGAGTGTTCTCTTTGGAGTGGCATCATGATCATGCCCCAGTGTTCAATGTCTCCAAGCTGTTGCTAGCTTGAGAAATGAAATAATGAAAGTAGAGAAAAGAGAAAATATCAGCTCATGTCCTCCTGATTATTCAACACTATTCACATATTCCTATTCTTGTTTGCATTTCACACACACAGAATGCAAACTCTTGCCTCATTTCTTGAGCCTTATTCACGTTTCCCACCCACCAGCCAGCTCTTTCATACAACAGCTACCAACTAGGGAGGGTAAGGGCTAAAATGTGCTTCCTCCAAGATACATGAATCCAACCTCCACATCTTTTCGAACAGCTACTCATGCTGCCTAACACACTCAGAGGAAAGTATCACTCTCTTCCACATACATGAGCTCAGAGACACCCACAACTTGTTACAATTGGAGGGGAGAAAGTGTGCCATCCTTCACACCAAGAGAGCCTTGCTCTCTTAGATTGCTATGGCATTGTCAGGGGTTGACCTCACAATCTCCAGACAATAAGGCAAACACTTTTCTGTTGCACAACTTGGGAACCCTTATTCATGTGCCTTGATCCTTGCTTGCATTATCGTTTACTATTTTGGATTTGCCCTTTGGGCTAAGATTTGGCCTCACTTTCTTTTATTGTATTTTTATTGGTTAAAAAATAAATAAATCTCAGCACACGGAGCCACAAACCTCTCCTGAGTCCATCGTTATGCCAGACAAACCTTTGTTGTCTGTGCATTGGTTTCTTACTACCAGAGGACGATTTCATGAGAACAGCAGATATATGTCAAGACCTGGACCAAAATAGAGCATAGAAATAGTACAGTAATCGTATTACTAAAGGATAATGCACTGCTGCGGAGCTCTGCATTATCATCAAAAAATCAAATCACATAGGTACCAAGCATCTCATATTAAGAGTGCTGATGTAGGATCATCTCTCTGGTTTATATAATCACATTCAGCCAAAGCCAAAATTGATTGGCAAACTACCTCTGAGTGGTTTGGGACAACTCCAGACATGTCAGAAGAGAGGTGATGGCACCAAAACAAAAAAAAAAAGACAAACTGGCTTTTAATTACTGGGGCGAACACAAGGGGGCTCATAAACCATATACTGAATGAATAAGAGTCTATAGCAATTTATGCTTTTTTTCTCATTCTGAATGGTCCAAAAAGTCTTCTTACCCATTTTAGATGTGCCTCTTCAACTCACTATGACTAGTACTTTGAAATGTCTGCCATCTTGAAGTGTAACAAAATGTTTTTTCTCTACCCTGCTGTTTCATCCCACCATTAGAAGGCATTATAATACTTTACAGTGCTGACATTTGAACCATAAAATCATGAATCATCATGAAGCACTTTTTAAGCCTACTGTACAGGAAGTTAGGGCATCAAAAACTGTTTTTGCACTACTTCCAAAAGGTGCGTCCAATCTGTGAGTCAGACAATCGTACAATGGTGGCAGAGGTTACTAAATAGATTTTTGATATTTAAAAGTTTTTGCCTATAATAGACTAACATTATAAAGAGTGAAGACACCAAAGTGGAAGTGATACGATATCGCTGACTGAGAAACTTGATTTCATATAGAATAATTTACTGCTTACTGCTGACAAAATCACACAAGTGTTTCCTTTCCCATTTTCACGGTTGTATTTAAAAAAAAAAAAAAAAAAAAAACTCAGTAGAGATGTCTGCTGTGGGAGCATTTCTTTGAGTTTGTGACGTGTAAAAATGAAACAAAGAGACCAATGGGTAAGTTTCAGACACCACTCCTGTTTATTGGCTTACAGCAGTAGGGCCTCACACGACACACAGACTTAGATGTTTGTGTGCGTTTATTAACCCCATAGGTGGCCTGAGTGGCCTGAGAAACAAAAGTAACAGATTCAGTTTG